>VWZP01004610.1:381496-547069 GCA_013396995.1 Dicaeum eximium | reverse complement strand
TCATTCCTGTTCTGGTCATTCCTGTCCCTGATCATTCCTGTTCTGGTCATTCTTGCTCCTGGACATTCCTGCCTGCTCATTCCTGTTCTGGTCATTCCTGTCCCTGCTCATTCCTGTTCTGGTCATTCCTGCCCCTGCTCATTCCTGCTCCTGCTCATTCCTGCTTGCTCATTCCTATCTCTGCTCATTCCTGCCCCTGCTCATTCCTGTTCTGGTCATTCCTACCTGCTCATTCCTGCCCCTGCTCATTCCTGCTGTTTGTTTGTTTGCCACTGACTGCATGGCTGCACATGCCAAGGGTTTTGGGACCAGAGAGATTCCCTTTGTCCATGGAACCCCAGGAACATTCACCTCTCACCGCTGGGGCTGTGCCTTGTCCAAGGTGCTCAGTCCCTGCCCCAGTCCTGTCAATGCTCCTGCTGCAGGGACAGATTTGGGGATGCACTTTTCTGTCCCAGAACTGCATTCACTGTCTTCTCACTGAAACAAATCTCTTCAATTATTTAGATGGATATTCTGAATCTAGGTTTGTTTCTGTAATGATTTATTAGCTGGGTAGGGATAAATAAATGAAAAAAAAAAAAAAAGAATTATTGGTTCCAGGTCAGCACTTGGTTCAGTAATGACTCCAGTTTTTCTCCAGAGGGGTTACAGAGCGAGTGACAATTCTGACAAACTTTTATTCTGTGAGC
Organism: Dicaeum eximium; assembly: GCA_013396995.1. Taxonomy (NCBI): domain Eukaryota; kingdom Metazoa; phylum Chordata; class Aves; order Passeriformes; family Dicaeidae; genus Dicaeum; species Dicaeum eximium. Next base: position 546,377 of record VWZP01004610.1, on the reverse strand, counting down.
AAATACAGAGAACAAATTTAAATTCAGCTTGTGAAATGAAAGAAAATGGGAGGAAATATCTATTAAATAGAGTTAATATAAATGCACATTCTGAGTGAATGTTGCCCTTATGGTAATGTTGCTGTTTGCCTTTGTAATCAGGACTATTTTTACATAACCCACCTCTTTTTTTTTGCTCTTTGAGTCTTCAAATACTGTTCTCACTGTTTAAATTTGTATGTATGAGGTATGAGACTGTGTATATGGCTACAGCCACAATAATGTAGAATAAAGGCTACAAAGCTTTGCCGTGCAGGAGATAAGAAATTTGCATTATTTGTCTGGCAAAGTAAGATGATAAAATAGTCCTAAAGAAGGCAAATTCATTTTATTCCACATGCCTTTGTGCCATTCACCTTGGGGAAAATGAAATAGAACACTCCTGTGATTACAAAAATAGCAGAGAAGTAGGATTACAGCAGTAGAACTTACTTATGCACTGTAATTCAAACCTATCCTTTTCCTTTCCCATCTGATATTTCCAGTGTACAGTCCAAGGAGGCAATAAATACTTGGGATTGTTTATCAGTGAGGTCACCCCTGGAATGGCCAGCTCATGGAATTAGTTCCTAATGAGATTATTAGGCCAGTGTTTATTTTGTGGGCTCTGGGCAGCTGACATAAACTTAGATGTTGTTATTTTGCTGTCAAGATTGTGGCTGAAGCTCGTTTTCTTTTCCAAGACTTTAAATCTAATCTAATCTAGCCCAGCTCCCAGAACTAACAGGGCTCTTTGTGTTGCAGAAATTTTCATTCTGCATTGGGGAAAAATGAGCTCGAGCAGGTTGCCAGCCAACTGCATGCTTTGTACTGATCAGGTAAATGAAATACACCACAAAAAATCAAGAAGAGACGTGGGAATTTTCTTTTTGGATGTGTTTTCATCCAGCCTCGTTGTAAATGTGGTGATTTTAGATGAATAAACTTCCTTCCCCAGGGAGATGAAGACTTCTATGCATACACAGGGTTATGCAAGAATTCTGCCTTTTAGTGGTGTTGATAAAGTGGAGCACAGCAGTGTTTGAACAAATCCCACTATTAAGCAGCTGAGATGAGGAAGTGCTGAAAGATTCTGTCTCCATGTAAAATGACAGGGGAATTTGCAAAAGCAACGTTCAGTTACACAAGGAGCAATTCCAATTTTCAGGGCCATTTCTCTGGAATCCATTTGACTCGTCTGCAGAATTATTTAAATGCACAAAATCAGAATTGACCAGAGAAGTTGTTTAATGAAGTCAACCACTGTCTGTGATTATGTTCAGAGAATGAATATTAGTTAGATCTGATCTCTTTCCTCACTAAGACAAGAGTTCTTGATTCCTGAGTTTGACCTTCAATATTGTTGAGAGGAACCAGGTTCTGCAGGATTCTGCATGAAGCCTTTTCTCAGAGCTAAATTTGCTTTGTGCTGCTCCGCTGAATTGTGGAAGAGCAAGTAAATGTTGATAAAGGCTCTTTTGCATATTGCCTCCCCTGTTCCTATCTCAAACACCTCCTTCAAGCACACAACAGAATGTGCTGGTAAAGAACCATCCCTCAGAATGCCCGTGCCACTTTTTGGAGTGTGGTCTCCAATAGTTTTTGAGTGTCTCAGAAATACTCCAGTTCCCATCAGCAGCACTCTTGCTGGTCCACAGCATGGGATCCTCTCTGCAGCTTCAGCCAGGATTGATTTGGTCCAGCAGGGATTGATTTGTTTTGCAGAGCATTTCCTCAGACACGTGCCTTTGAAGGTCTCAGGGCTAGTGCAGAGATTTATTTATGCAGAGATATTTATATGCAGAGATATTTACCTACCCAAAAATTTCCTTGATTTTTTAAAAATTCTGTTTCACAGTGTGGAAGCTCTTTCAACTTGAACTTTTTCTCACTAGAGCTGAGTTACTGGAGAATCACATTTATCTCCAGGAAAAGCCATGAATTATTTTGGTTCCAGTTTTTCCAGGATCTGTTCTGCTTACTTAGACCTTGGGGTATTCAAAGAACAAAGTGAAAGGAGCTCCTTAACAAAAGTTAAAGGAGTGTCATGGGATGGTCAAGGCATTAATCCAAGGTGGGATTTAATCTCTTTCCAGTTGAAGTAAATGTTCATACTGGTGTAACATCACATCCTGGTATAAAATGAGAGGCTTGTTCTCCAACATGTTCTATCTCTACCACTTTTTTGTTGGTTTTGTAGCATTTTGGGTTCTTCTTTCCCTTAAGAATTAACTTGGGAATAATTGTTGCCTTTTAGCATGGAGTTTCCTAGAAGATTTTTTCTTGAAGAAACATTTACTTAAATTGTTGTGAGATTAATAGGCAGGGAAAGGAGATACAATAAAAGATAATGTGTTCATATTTATAAAATCTTTAGACAGGCTCCAATGAGTTCTCTAATTAACCACAGGAAGACTTTATGGATGCTGAATAAATTAACATAAAAAATAAAAGCCTTGGTCGATTAGAATGCCTGAAACCAGGCTATGTATTGTTTGTCTTGAAAACAGGGGTCACAGATGGTCAGGAGAACCTAAAATGAGGGTCTGGTTCCCTTTTCTTGTGTGAGCAAACTCTCTGGTGGCTCACACTGATTTACAGTGATGTAAGAGCAAATCAGGTCTCCACTTCTTACAGACTTAACAGAGTCCATTAAGTCTGTTTTAGCTCAGTGAATTTGTTCTTTTCAAACGTATTTTAAGTCAGAAAAAGAACTCAGGAGCCACTCTTTAGTGAAGGCAATAGTAACAGTTTTGGAGATGGAATTACCCCACTGTGTGCGCTGCCTTAAAGAACACTGAGCCCCCCATGGGTGCTGCTCACACCATTCCCTTACCCAGGCTGTGTCAGGGGAAGTTTAGGTTGGATATCAGGAAAGGTTCTTCCCCCAGAGGGTGCTGGCACTGCCCAGGCTCCCCAGGGAATGGGCACAGCCCCGAGGCTGCCAGAGCTCCAGGAGAGTTTGGATAATGCTGCTAGGGATGGACAGGGTGGGGTTGCTGGGGGGTCTGGGCAGGGACAGGAGCTGGGCTGGGTGATCCTGGTGGGTCCCTTCCAACCCAGGATATTCTGTGATTCCATGGGATAGAGATTTGTTGATGAAATGTATTGACCCTTCCTGAAAATGCTGTGTATAAAACATTAATCACAGCAATTTCCTTGATGGCTTCTTCTCCCCTGGAAAAGATGAAAACTCAAAACCCATCAAGAAGCTGATTTGTAGAGCAGTTCCTAAGCACAGTACCTTGCAGTTGTGGTAGTTCCTACATCAATATTCCTGGGAAGATGCCAAATTAATAGTCAGCTTCTTGGGAGAATTAACAAAATGGCTGCGACACTCAAATGTCTCCAGAACTGTCTTCTCTACCAGCCCTTGGGTGTGGAAACCAGCAGATCTCTCAGGAGGAAGCCCTGGGTCCTAGGAGAGGCAGGGAAATGTTGGAACATCAAGGCTATGTCTGGATTTGGGTGTCATCCCTGCCTGTGGAACCAGATGATATTTAGGGGCCTCCTGACCCAAACCATTCCCTGGTTGCTTACCTGCATTTTGAGAGCAAATCTGAGCTGTACCCCAGGGAAACAGTCCTGAGCTGGCACCAAGCTCTGGGAATGCCAGAGCAGGTGATGTTTAAAGGGCTTTGTGAGTGATTCCCTGTGCAGATGAGATTTTCTCCTCAATGCAGCTCTCCCATTTGTCTGCTTGATTTCAGCACAAGGGAAGAAAGAATTGAATCAGAGGAAGAGCCTTAGGAGTGGGATTCATGCCAGCAAGGATGCATTCCCAGTGCTCCTGCTTCTGCTCTTCCAGGTGTTCTTCCATGTGCAAATGGTGGCCTCCAGTTTTAAGCAGCCAGCTTCTGAAAACCTTTTGTGTGTCTGTGTGGGAATACAGGGAAAAGGGAGTGCATGGTGCTAGAGTTCTGCAAATGCTCCTTGAGTGTTCCAGACTAGGGCACTGGGATGGGTCTGGATTATTCCAGGTTCTACAGACACTTCCCACTGTACAGAGCGAAGCACTGATGCTTCTGAGAAAGTTCTTTCTTCACTGTCAGGACGTGTAGATGAGAACTTTTAGTTCTCAGTTCACAATGAGTATTTTGAAGTTGCTTGCTACATGAGAACACAGGATTCAAACCTGTCCAAAAGAACTCTTTGTCCCAGCTGCTGCCACATTTAATACCCAGCATTTTCCAGGACCACAGGTTTCAAGGAAAGGTGCAAAAAGTTGCCGATAGGATAAAAATATAATAAGCAACTTCTGGGAATTTTTTTCTCATGTTTTCTGACTTTGAATCCCAATGGGTTTTTATTTCTCCTCTAATACCATATTTCTTTGACCCCTTCTAAATGTGGATGTTCTAATTACCCACACCAATGCTCAGCTCTCTTTTGGCTCTGACTGAATTCCTGCAGGTCACCAGCCCTGGCTCATAATTCCATGAGTCACTGCTGAATGTGCACAAATGTTGGGAGTGAGGGCAGCCTGACCCTCAGCTTCAGCACGACAACGTTCCCTGCACTCTTTGGAGAGGTTATTCCACAGCAGCCCTTTCCATTACAGCCCCCATGCAATTGAGTCATTATCTGGAATTATAAATGCATTTACTGGGCAGGAACAGCAGCCAGAAATGGGTCTGGACCTCTCATGCCCTGCCAGTTTTCCTTTTCCAGATTTGCTCCTGGAAAGCTGCAGGTGGAGCTGATGCAGAGTCAGAGCCTCTCACAGGGTCTGGGAAAAGGAGGGGTTGGCTTGAAATTACTCTTCAAACACAATCAAACTGTTCTGGAAGATTGTTCTGGTAAAGGTATTAATCTGTATTAGCATTAACAATATTATTAATGAGGGGACAGCAAGAAGCTTATAATGCTATCTCTGCCATAGAGTCCTGTAGATAAGAGGATGCAAACCTTGCTGAATGACCACTTTTCCATAATCCATAGATTCCACTAGAAGCCTTCCACTTCATTTCCAAACACTTGAAACACTTCTTCAGAGACACTTTTGGTTATTTAGGGACATGGAGTTACTTTAGACACGTTTGAATCCTGTGCCCTGGTCAAAGGACTGGCTGACCTCACACTGCCTCATTTCTCCTTCTTTTGTTTATGGCAACCAATTCCCAAAGGCAAAGCCATTGTTTGGATTATTTTGCTGAGTAAGTCCAGAGCCACAGAAGCAAGCTGATGAATAGAAGCAGCTGTATATATTTAGTATATTCCTATGAGCTCCCAGTGCAATGGATTCACCTGCTGAGCAGCAGCTGAGAGAGTTTCCAGCCTGGATCCTGGAGGGATGAGCAGTGTGTGCACTGAAGGTGACAATGAATTGGGTATTGCCCTTCAAGAGTAGTTGCAATTAAGTCTTTGAAAACAATCTATTTTTCCAGTGCTTTTCAGACTGGAGCATTCGTCTCTACAAAATTCCTTAGAGAAAACTGGGTATTTTTCCCTGCTCTGGAAGGCAGCCTGTTCTGGAGAGCAGTGTGGTCTGAATTACTGAGTGGCACTTTGAGGAGAGCAGGTGAATAAAATGGTTTTAACTCAAAATGCAGGAGGAGGGAAGGCAAAATAATCCCTTAGGTTTTAATCTTGCTAGGGGCAGAAGAAAATTCTTTGCAGTCAGCCAAGACTCATTTGCTTGTTTGTGACCTGCAAGGCCAGGAGGGACCTTTAGATCATGGGGAGTGTCCTGGTGTGTGACACAGCTTGGGATTGCAGGGATGTGCCAGGTGGGGCTCCTGGCCAAGCCTGGCTCAGCCAGGGACCATCCAGGCCCAAAGGATTTGGGATGTGTGGGTGGGGAATGTGCAAAGCCATGGCTGGGGCAGAGCTGCCATTCCCCAGTGGAACGTTTGCTGTGCAGAGCTGGATCCCAGATTTCCTCCTGAGCACCTGCTGGGATCACTCTGCCATTCCTGGGAATTCCCAGTGCCATAAGGGTGTGGATGGCTTGGGGGGTTTGTTAATCCCCTCCTGCACTGGGATGGGAATGGAGCTGGGAGTGCTGCTGGAATTCAGCTGAGACCTCATTTTACTCCATGTTTTATGAGCTTATAACATTAACAAATCTGTGGGAGCCATTTACTGTCAGAAAGACAAAAGTCCCTTTTGTAAACTTAATATTTCAAAAGATTCCCCTTTTTTGGTCCCCTTTGCTACCTTTTTATAGCTCATAAAGAATGATTTGGTTTTCCTGCTTTGTTTCTGTTGTAGTTTATGAACCTGCCTGCTAATAAAATTTCAGGAAAATCTAATCCCATTGAAAAGTTCAATTCAATTTTTAAATAGGAATTTTATTTGAACACCCTTGTTTTAACATAGCTGCCAGCAACACGAGCAGTTGCAGGGGTTTGTTGGAGAACACATTTAATTTCCCATTCCAAAGATGTCCTGGATTTTAATAATTTCCAAGGGCAGGACTGGATACTGAAATGACAAACTGCTGTTGCCTGCACAAAAGCCTCCAGGCACCCTCACCAAAGAAGACTTGCAAGCAAGGACATTGTGCCTTGGAAGTACTGAGGGAGTGAGGAAAAGGCTGGAATTCCCTCACACCCATTCCACTCCTGCTCAGTGGACACCAGGCTCCTGGGCTCATGAATGAAAGGTATTTTATCTGTGCACAGAAACTGGTGTAAAAACCAGGAATCCCCTGACTCATCCCAGCACTGCTGGAGTTTGGGAATCCTGAGGAAGGCAGGATTGCTGCCTGCTCCCTGCCAGCCATTCTTGGGGATCTTCTGCTGCTGGCTTCTGTCTGCAGAGGGAAGATGGAGCAGCCCAAAGGCTCAGGAGCAAAGCAAAGTCAGGTTCTGTGTGCAGGGATGGACAGTGCAAAGGTGGGTACAGACATTCCTGCCTTCCCCCAGCCCAGCCCAGCTCAGCCTGGCACTGACACTGCTTTTGTCAAATCTTCATCAGAGAATATTCAGCCACACCGTTCAGAAAAGTATTTTTGGTTTGATATTTAGGTGCTGTGGGTGGCATCCTGACACACCTGGCAGAGGAATGCACATTTCAGCAGAAATGACCACATAATTAACAAAATTAACAAAATTATGCAAACCCCCAGTTCCTCCGATTTCCAACATTAATATTTTTAAGGTACCTGGCACTTTTAGAGTAATGTAATTAGGGTTTTGTTCAGCCTTTTACTCTCACACAGTCTTACTTTCAGTTTCTTCTCCCCATCCCGCAGTTCCCAGGGATCCCAGCTCTTTCAGTGCCATTTCCCAGCTATTTCAGTGGGCTCAGCAGGGTTTGGCTCTGTCCTGTCAGGGCAGGATTCAGCTGCAGGGTGACACAGGGACTCCCTTTAGACATGCATTGAAGTGGCTGGGGTGAAACCTTACCCTTTTCCCTAAAAAAGGCAGTTATCCAATTCTCCAGATGGATTTTCAAGCCTGAAAATGTGAAGATTTTAACATCTTCTGGAGAAATCCAGGACATTCTTGCTTACCTTCTGCAAATTTTCCTTAAAGGAGTTTTCCTCTGCAGACATCATCTAACACAGACCAAACCTTCCCCTCCACAGGCTCTTTCATCTAAAAAACTGCAAAAGTCTGAGCAATTTAATAAATCTATACCCATAATCCTTAACTTTTCCAGGAAAGAGCTGTGGTAATTTCTCTGTCCTGTGAAGATGAGTGCCTCACTTTGCAAGTAGTGTCTACTCTCAATTGATCAAAGTTGATATTTTACTGATTTTTTAAAGTTTCTACACATTTTCTCAGCCCTGTAAGACACATGAAGCAGTGATGATGCATTGAAATTATTTTGTAAATATATACACATTCTTGTCTGTGAGGCACACAAAAATATTGAAATATGAAGTGTCATTATAACATTTCCAATTGTTCTCTGAGCAAATTATGTTCACCAGCAAATGTAAATATTGAAGCTGTGTTAAAATTTCATCGAGTCTCTTTGCAATCCCTTTCATCCCTCATAAAAATGGAGTCCTAACAAGCATTCATTGCAGGCATATGTGACAAACTTCTGCAAAGTGGTTTTCTTTCAACTACACCCTAGAAATGTTTCATATGATGCTTCCTGTCACTTTTGAGGATGTAGATGTTAAAATAAAAGTATAATATTAGTTCTCCCTTTTATTCTTCTGAAGTATAGACTCATTCTGGAAAAAAGAAATTTTCCTTTATGGCAAAAATTCAAGTTTAGAGCTTTTACTTTCTATCAATAAGAGCTCATTTTGCCAACCTGATTCCCATTGTCTCCTTGCAGGATCATTTTCCTAATTTCACCCTGGTATGACTTCACAATCACATTTGATGGTGGGGCGAGGAATTAACCAGCTGCAAAAATTCTGGAGGCTGGGTTTATATCTGTTCCAAAGAGCACCTGTGCCTGCCCCTGGTCTGGGCCTGCCCTGATCTCCTAAAATTCTGTGCCTGTTTTTTTTAGGAGAGAATCTTTTGCTGTCAATAATAACCAGAAATGTGCCTGATTCCTCCAGAGCAGCAGCAAAGACTGATCCCAACCCAAATGGAGTAACTGGGGATGGTGAGGTGGATTCTGAAGTGTGGGAATATAAACCCCAGCAAATGCATCCTATGCTGTGCTTCTTCCCAGATTGCAAGCTTACATTGAGGAGCCTTTAAAAACAAAAGGAGGGTCCTGAATCCATTTTTGGGATTTATGCTGTCCTTAATTGGCATTTTTCATATTTAATGAGGTAACTCGTGCTGTGCTCACAGAATGTTTTGCAGCCTTTTTCTGCCTTTGAAGAAAATTGAATGTGCTTCCCAACATTGTTGTTTGGTTTGAATTTCCTAAATTTCCTAGCTCCCAAATACAGTAGGGAGCTAAAATAATGAAAAACAAGAAAGCCAGGCCAGGTTCTGATGGTCTGCTTTGTTTGCTGCTTTTGTGGGAGCTGTTTGTGGATTTCCCTCCAGGTGATGACCCCTCTTCTGCAGCACTGTTTGGGGCACTTTGCATGGAAGCAGGAAAGGAGGGAATTTTCTGAAGGACAAATTGTGCCCTGAATCTGAGGGAATCAAGGATGTGACTGTGCACTAATCCAGATGTCAGTGCAGCTCTGTCTGTGGTGGTCAGGGGGACTTAACTAAATCCTGGATGTGGCAAAATTTATTTGTGTCACAGCACCGAGATCCTGCTGCCCCTGCATGGATTTTCCAGCTCTTAAGAGTTCTTACTTTCCCTTTTCAGGTCTTTTCCCATTGTATCAGGCTGGAGTAGTGTAGCATGAACAAGTCTTTACTCACAAACTACTCAGTGAGTAGTTGGTGTTTAAGCCCATTAAAATATTCCTCTTTACTGAATGGGGTTAAGCCAGAAAAACAGACAGGTCTTAGTCTTACTAAAATAAAAAAGTCCCTGGCACCAGTGTACTAAGTGAACTCTCAATAAATAGATTATTGTTAATTGTGCCACCCTTGGGATAATGTTAGGAGGGGGGAATTGCTGACCATGATTCAGGGCAACATTACATTACTTTTTTTTCTTTAGAGAGCTGTGATCTGCTGAAGTCTGGAGAAAATTTCTGCCCATATTTTGAATAGGTAAAATTTGTTCTTGAGTACATCTGGAGTCTGCTTTTCTCTTTGCCAGCTGGGAATTTTCTTTCTTCCCATGGCTGAGATGAATGTTGGCTCCCAGAGACTCAGAGCTGTGAGGTCAGTGCTTCTCTGAGGCTCTCTGAGGAGGTTTGATGCAGGACCAGGGCCCAGTAAGATGCAGCTCTTTACTCCCAGAGCAGAGAGAAGCAATGCAGAGCATCACTTGAAGCACAGCACCTATTTTGTCCTTAGTTCCTGCCTTTTCCTTCTTGGAAGGAAATAATGGTCCAAATGTGAAGAAGAAGACAACCTCGCTTTGCTTTGCAACCTGTTGGCACTTCCCATCTATTACAACATCCTGAAGGCATCTGGGATCTCACAGATTCAAAGATTAACATCAAGGCCAAAGAGTGTTTCATCAGCACAGAGAAAAATCTCATTCAGCAGAGGAGGGATGCTGAGTCAATAGGTCTCAGTGTCTGAGCTGGCCGTGAGTCATCCTGACAGCAGGAGGAATTGCTGCTGTAACCTCCAGAGCAGTCTGGATTCAGAAACAATCCATCACCCAGGCAACGAGTCATTTGTGACGGGCAGATTTGGATCTGGCTCTGTCAGTGCTTGGGGAGATGAGAGTTTGGCTCCACTCCACCTCCTGCCCTTCCTCACGGAGCTGTAGACTCGTGTTGCTCTTTCATCTTGTGTCAGGAGAGGGTTTGGTGCTTGTGTCAGGCTTTGGGGAAAGAGGGGAATGCAATCCTGCCCACCCTAGATGTTTCAGCAGCCAAGATTAAGGGAGCATTACCTCGGTGCCCCTCTCTGCTGCTTCTCACGCCCTCCCACCTGCTCTCCTTGCCTTACCCCGCCTGTCCCTGCGCTGCTGCTCCCTGCTAAGATGGCTTGTGACATTCTGGCTTGGGGCATAAACAGTGCAGGGCTGCCTCTGAAAAATATACATGAATAAAAGGTCAAAACTCTCCCACAAAATAATAAAGTTCTTGGTTGGTTCTTGGGGTTTTTTTTCCTGCTGTTTTGGATTGGTTTTTTAAATGCATAGTTATGAAAAACAACTTAACCTTTGGGATTTTGAGGAATTCACTGTGACAATGGTCCAGTTTAAAAATAACAACTTCTGCTCCAAGATGAGTGTCCAGAGATGCCAGATTTGTTCTGTTGGCCCTGAGGATACTGTGTGTGTAGTCCTAGCTTTAAAAAGTCCTGCTAATATTGCTCCTACTGGAAGGGCAGAAGGCACAGCCCTACATGTGGGAGTTCCAGGGATGAGTTTTCTTTAGTGGGAAAACAAGGACTTCATTATGCTCCTGATCTCTTTGATCCTGCCTGATGTCAGGCTTGAATTTTTCTTTAACAATGTTGCAGGGGAAGAAAGAAAGACAAGAGGCAAAAGCCAGAAATTACAACGTTTTCACCGTAACAACTATGAGCAGAAAAAATCATGGTAAAAGGAGAAACACTCAACATGTCTGACTCAGACAAGGATCAGTGTATTATTAACAGGTGCTTGGGCCTCTTTTCCCCACGTGACATCAGAGAGAAAAATTCCTGCTTTATCTGCAAAGGAGAAGGTTTTTAAAAACTTTATATAATGATTTCAGGAATTTGATTTGCTTTTGGGGACTTGACTTTCCAGAGGATCATGGCATTATGAATCTTTTCCCTGAAAGAGATCTGGGGAAGTGGACAGTTCACAATTAATAGAGTAGACATGAGTAGCTACTGTCAAATATCATTATTTAGGTGTGATAAATGCATCATTTCTGCCATGAGAGAACACCGAGTGCTGTTTGTTAACTGACAAGTGAGGCAGAGCAGCAGGAGGAAAAAGCAAAAGGCACAAGAGGATCTGTGAAGCTGTGAGATAAAAGTGCCTGGGAGTTTTCTTAGAAAAGCCAACTTAGGCTTGTCTTTACACAAGAAGAATGTCATTTGTTTTGTTTCACTTGGCTATGTGAGAACAGCGTTGCCACATCTTTTGTTTGGATGCAGACAAAAAAGTCATTAATTATTAGCAGACTCCACTTTCCAGGATTCCCAGAGCTCTGCTCCAGGTGAGTCACCAACTCCATCTCCACTGCTTGGAAAGGCCAGGCCTGTGAGGCTTGGGGGTTATCCTGGAGATTTACTGCCTGCTAGGATGAAACAATGACTCAGACTTGCCTGTTGGAATAGTCAGGCTGGAAAGGACCTTAAGAGGTCCAAACTTGACCCTCCTGCACAGAGCAGGGTCAGTGTGCCCCAAAATGTGTCACAGAGAAGTTTTAGTCCTTCTCAAGTGCAGGATTTGTCATCAGTGAAAGTCATAAGGTTCCTGATGTCACTCTTAATATTTGAAAGAGTATTTTTTTGCCTTTGGATGGGTCAGATCACTCTGAGTGAAATCACCAAACTGACTAAACCACCTGGGGAATTGCAGTTTGCCCTAAAAGTATGCAAGAGATGGGCTTAACCCTGTAGCATCCATAGCATGGATTTAGCCCAGAGCACCCTGTGGATATTTAGGTTATAAGGATTACTCATTTTTCACAGAGTGCTGGAGGTTCTCATTTCAACCAAAGCTCCTTCCATGTGCTCACAGGCCTGGGAATGTCTGACAGAATAACTCCATCTCTTAATCTCCTCTGAGGTCAGCTCACACTCTGAAGAAAAATCTCTGGCCCCAGAAGGTGAACAGCTTAAGGCTCAGAGGAAATATTTCTTCTTTACTGGGTGCCATTTCTGCTCAGTGAAACAGAGGCTGGAATCAGATCACACACTCAGGGGAAGCATCATGAGGGACAAACTCACAGGAAGAATATGGGAGGCTCTCCTACTTTATTTCATTATCCTGACATTTGATATTATGACAGCTTCAGTCCTGTTACTTCCTGGGAGGCACAGCCCCCTCTGAAAGGCTCCTTGAGGAAATCTTGACCAGGAGTATTTAGAAGCCACATTAATGGCTTATCTGCCCCTGTGGTTGGTGCAGATGTGGAGTAAAGCCCTCCCTGCCTGCGGAGGAGAGGAACAGACAGGTCTCACTTTGTGCTTCATGGAGGGAGGTGAAGTGAACTGCCACAGCTGGGATTTCCTGGGGTTCAGTTCTGGTTCCTGAGCCCCAGAAGAGTTTAGACAGAGCAGTTTCTCCTCTCTTTGGAGTTTTAGTGAATCTCCTCAGGCTGTAGGAACAGCTGCCACTCCTCACTCACTGTGCTGACAACAGCATAGTAACTTTATGGTCCTTGCAGGGCTTCTTCCACTCTCCACACAGAGCCAGCTCATCCCAGTGCAGCCAGCAGCAGACATCCTGTGTGCCACCACCAACTGGCCATGGAATGTGTGCTGGGAGCCTCTGGAAGCTGTGGGATACTAGAAAGTTCTGACACAACATTATCATCTACTGCTCATGGCCTCGGCGTGTTCAAAGCCCTGAAAATGAACAGCATTTTCCACTCTTTCTAAACCTTTGCACTTCATAAACCCTCTCAAGTTAAGTCTGATTATGGGAGGAAGGAAAAAGGACTTGACTGGAAATCAGCTGGATTCTATTCTCAGCTTTCTAATGTCACCACCACCAAATCTGTGTATCTTAATCCTAAATCTTTCTCTTGCTGGTCCCTATTTTCTCCTGGGATTCTTATCACCCAAAACCACCAAGCTTTGTACTTTAGGCTGAGATTTTCTGACCTGGCCTCTCTACGTGCTGCTGCTGTAAAACCAAAAATCTTTTCCATCCCATCCAGCAAAAGTAAGGGATGGAGAAGTTTCATCCCCTGGCCGAGACCTAAGAGCAAAGCTTCCATTTCTGCCTTCCCAACGTTGTCCTTTTTCCCCAAATTCCAAATTGGTCCCTTCCACAAGTGTAACTCAAGCTGGGTGTGATTAATAATTCACAATTAGTGCTAAAAGCAAAGCAGAGTTCATGCTGTATGTTTTGCCTCCCCTCTTTAATCCACGTTTCCGCGGGAAGGGCTCTGCAGCGCGGGGCTCGCCGTGACTCACGCCTTATGTAAGGAACTAAAACATCCTTTAGTTTACAGAGAAGAATGTTCCTGCTCATTATGGGGATGAAAGGAGATTGCTGCATTGCAAATGACATGTATAATTTAGACACTTATTTCTAGGACTGTTTGGAACAGGGAATGAAGAGAAACTAACATGTTTGAAGTGACTTGAGTGCTTCACAGTTTTTAATGTGACTGGCAAAATACACAGCCTGATAACTTTTAAAGCTGCTAATGGAAGAATGCCCCTGAAACTCTAACACACTTCTTTTTTTTTGTTTCCTAATACCAGTATTTATTTTAAGCCATGAGTAGAAACTGGTATTTGTCACTATGTAAAAAAAAAAAAAATCTCTTTTTTTTCCTGCTGGTAGTTACCCGCTGTGCCACCAAAGTGGAAAAGGGAATGGGAATGGTATTCCAGAAAAACCAGCCAGCTGGTGAGGAAAATGGCAGCAGGTATGCTGCATTTGGATGGATCTGAGAGATTTTTCCCCTTAGCATTCTGAATGTTAAACCTTCACTACAAATGGAGAGCATGGAATAATCTGTATTTCAATAGTGCAGTGTTTATTCAAAAGAGAATTCAGTAATGTATTGGGAAGTATTTATTTAATGGTGTCCTTTTTAGAATAGAATGGCAAGCCAAATCCAACACAACCTCTGGAATTTTGAGGCTGAACAAGCCCCAAATGCCCTCATGGTCTGTTTATTATCCTCTCAGACTTCTGTACTGACATGCTTTGGTGACCATGGGCTGTCCTTAGAAGGCACAATTGTGATTCTCTCTTCTCTCTCAGCCCCTTTTATTGAGATATTTCAGAAGTAACCAGGCACAGTGTCTGTGTTCCACAGGCTGTTCTTGGCAGCAGCTGGTTTGGTGCATTTCTCCAGCAGATTGCCCATTTTTTTCAGAGGTCTGTGAATCTTTTAAGCAAACACAGTGGGCAGTTCCCCCTGAGCAGTGTGGCAGCCTCTGTCCTAACTCTGTCCTAACTCTTAACTCTGGAACCCCTGTAGAAATCTGGATGAGATCTATCCTTGCAAAAGTCTCTCAAAACTGTTGCATTATTTATTTTTATTCTGCTTCAAGGACAACACTTTTCAGACCAAGAGATGACACAGAGGAGCCCTGGGCTGTATAAATATAGAATCTTTTTATTTTTTTGGTTAATAGATACAGTACAATTTTTGACTACATAAGAAAGCGTTGTTTTCAGTGCATACATTCTTCAGACAGACAGGAACATGGCAGACAAACATTCCTTGGTGGTTTGAACATGGCACTTGGTTTATTTCTGGAAGTCCCAAGTTCCTGGCTTTTCCCAGTTTTCCTTAGTTTACTTCTGTAGGTCCCAAGTTACTGTTTTTCCCAGTTTTCAGTGGCTGCTTTGACAACTCAAGGTCTAAGGAAAAATGAAGTGAGTGCTACCAGGAGAGCAGGACACTGCTCAGTGCATCCCACATTGTTCTCCCTGTAACCTTTGTGGTCCCAGATGACCCAGGCCAGCAGGTTTTCTGTTCCATGTTCACAAAAATGGAAAAACAATGTCAAACAAACCACCCAGTGCTTGGGCTCAACACCTCCACAGTCCCCTGTACTCTGCCTGACTTCTGAAAGGGCCAGATCCAAACCTCCTCCCTGAATTTTACTTGTGTAAGACGGTGCTGGTGCCATGACTTCAGCAAAATTCTTTCTGTTCTTTTGTGGTGTAGTAAAAACCCAGGAAAATGGACCCCAGCATTTGGCCATTACATTTTCAGGGAGGAAAAAAGAATTATTGCTGCCTTTTGTGTTTTTCATTCACTGAATGATAAGAAAAAAACCTCCAGGCTGATCTGTGAGTAAGATACTGATCCTGAGCAATTCCTGTGTTCAGGGAAACCTGATAATGCTTATCTTGCTCTGTAGCTATTTGCTTGCAAACAGTTCCTGGTGTGTCCCCTTGGTGCTGGTGGGATTTAGGGATCCTGGAGCCCAGCCCACACCCCCAGAGCTGGGATAGGCCAGATGGAATCTGCAAAGTGAGGCAGGACATGAAGGATAAGTGAAGGGAAAAATCAGGGCCTAGCCTGGCCAGTTCCAGGCTTACATGGCATCTGACATTCCTGCAGGGCACAGGAGAGCAAATCCAAGGAGAGAAACACCTGGATACTCTGGGGTACCCTGGCATTTGCCAAGCAGGTGAGTGGAAGGAGGGTTTGTGTCAGTCAAGCAGAGCAGGTGAGCTCTGCAGAAGCCCTGAGTGTGTTCACCTGCAGCAGTCAGGGGGTTTGTTTGACACCAGTGCTCAGCATTTGAGTTTTATCTGACTTCCTTGATATCCCAAGCAGACACTTGGGACACATCTTGCTGGGGATCCCCTTCTTGTGGGGATAACTTCAAGAACCTTACAGAAACCTCATGGTTTGAGGAAAGGACTCTGGGAGAGATCAGATTCACACAATCACCAGCCTTCATTTTGCTCCAGACATCAATATTGAAAAATCAGTAGATGAAAAAGCTTCTCCTGTTCAGGGAAGGACACAAAGAGACAAACTAATACAAATTAGTTTTCCTTGGCTATACATTGAGGATTTAATGTGAAAATCTCACCTTAGATTATCTAGTTCAGCCTCTGCAAGCACAGGACAAACAGCAGTGAAATGATCCTATACCTGATCTTAGGGAAAAGGCAGAGCAAAGCAATCCAAAGCCTCTGGGAGAGCAAATAACGAGAAACAGATGAAAAGTAGAGAAAAGAGGAGACAGGAGATTGTTACAAACACCAGCCTGAACGAGAACATGCAGGTGAAGGCACTTGGACACCTAAGTGGGAAGTGATTGTTGGAGAAGAGACAACACAATTCCATGGAGAGCTCTGAGCTCCTTTGCTCTGATTCTCTGGGCTTCCAGGAGCACAAAACCAGGAGTGAGCACCATCAAAGGCAACAAAGGTACGTGTTAGTACAGATCCCAGAGAGTTCAGGTTAGAGAAAGCAGCTGGCAAACAGAAGTCAAGTAAGAATCCCTGAGAAGTCTGAAAAAATAATAAACATGACATCATTTAAACAATTTACCCCTTCTGATCCTCTAGCCAATACACCAGCCTCCAATTAAAACCCAGGCAGCGGCAATCCCTCACCTTTAACAGGAGCTGCACATGGTGACACTTCCAGGAATGAGATAAACCTGCCAAATTCCTCCAGATTCCTGTTTCCTAACTGGAACTAAGTAACGTGGAGAAGAAGTGAGAGGCAGAGACACTCCCAGCCAAGAGAGCTGCTGTGCCATGGCACTAGTGGGGCACTGTAAACTGGAGCCTGGCCTGCAAGCATTAGTGAAATGTTTAGTACAATACTTAACTCTGTTACATCTGGGTATTTCTTTCTCTTCAGACTAAAATGTTACAAATTTGACCATATAAATGAAATACTATATTTGTTGCTACAGGGTACACTATATACATTGTTGGAAGAAGAGAACAATAATTAAATTAAGGGAGGCGAGAGAAGGACAAACAAAATATTAGTAAATAAAATAGAATATGTTCAATAATACTTTTCAGGCAATACTTTTGCTTGTTACATTTACTATAAGGAGGAAAAACAATCTTCCATGAAATAACACTGGAAACAGCTGCCCAAACATCAGCCAGTCCCTTCCATCGCAGGATCTGCTCAGGACGTTCTCCATTCTGCCACTGCAGAGGAGCCCTCAGTGCTGGGGCTGTCAGTGCAACCAGGGGTTTAAACACCTCGAGCATGGAGCCTGTGCTGTGTTTCCCCATCTCAGGTGGCACAGAAAGGCTGATGTTTGTCACTGAGAGCCAGAAGGGCCCTGGCTCCCCACAGTCCCTGGGCCCTGCTCCCCAAACATGCTCCTGTGCCTCTGCTCTTGGAGAAACCCCTGCAGCTCATCCTTCAGAGAAGGGGAGGCCACATGCTCAGTTCACCCAGCAGAATTCTTCCCATTCTTCCTCAAAACACAGAGCACACGTGCAGGTTTTGTTCCTACATTTTAAAGTTCCTAAGTGAAGGTTTTTCAACGCTGTTTTCTCACCTTCCAGCTCAAAGTGCAGTAACAAACATCTCCAGCTGAGGCCATCAACAGCAGAGCCACACACACTGCCTGCACCTTCTTTTCCTTTGCCTCATCCGTAATTTATTTCCACAAGAATTGATTGATTACTTGATCAGAGCTATAGATAGCTAATAGTGTTTGATGAAAAACCAATCCAATGAACTTCCTGGGGCTCATCAGAATTTTTTCCCAGTAGTTTCTTCTCTTCTGTGATGAGCTCTACTTAATACATAGGTACTAAAATACAAAGCAGTGTAAAATGACCATAAAGCAACTACAGCCCACACGTATCAGGTGGGTGCACTATGAGCAGGGGGCTCTGGAGGGACTGCAGGTGATTTAATAAGCGAATCTGAAGTCAAGGAGAAGAAGCAGTGCAGTTCCCCAGAGCCCATCCTTCAGATGCTTGAGAGTTCACAGTTAATGTGGTTTGGAGTTTTGTTTTCCCCTTTGATAATACCTGAGGCTTGTTTGTGATTCCTTCAGCGTAGCCCACTGCAAGCACTCATCCAGAAAACTTCCTTCGCTGCTGGGAGGGTGTGCAGCTGTCTTTGCCAAGGTAACATCCTCATTTTGCAAGGCTTGGATTTCATCCCCCTCTAGTCTGAATCATGAAGAAAATTCTTTTTCCACTGAAGAAGTCAAATCAAGGAAGAAAAGGAAAGGGTTGTGCAGAGCTTGGAGGAAACTGCACAGGGAGCCATTTACAGATCAGTTTGTAACTCAGGAGGTTACAGCCCTTGCTGTCAGTGAACATCTTGCTCATCCTGTTTTTTTCTCCTTGCAACTTGGAGACCTTTCCCTTCCTAAATTCTAAAGGCAACTCTGATTGTTACAGCCAGATGAAAGGCTAAGGATTATTTGCTGATCTGTGAGGCTGCTGAGATGATGCACAGGGCACACAGGGCATGTGGGCACACTTGTGACAGTCCCTGCCACACACAGCTCTGGGCAGGGGCAAACCCACTGTGAATGTCTCACATGTGAGAATTTGTGATCCTTTCAGTCCTGCTGCAACAAAAGCTTTGAATTACCCTGAACCCAGGAAGGGCTCTGCATATGATACCAGTATTTACCTTGGCAAGAGAGTCAGAGATAGATGTGTGTCACATGGGCTTGCAGCTTAACAGGGAGAGTATCCCCAGGGTCAAACCCTTGGGCACCCGCCACAGAATGCAGAGGAAATGCTTTTTTTGTTTTGTGTGTTGTTTTAGTAAATAGCCTGTGTGCAGAAAGGAAACATAAAAATGCTGCTGCCCTGCTGGTGCCTCAAGGGTGTGTGTGAGTTTTTGTGTAACTCTTGTGCTGGTAATGAGAGTTTTCTGCACATCCACACAAATGTGTGCGTGAGCTGGGAAGTTCTGTTTGAATTGAGAAGGTTCTTGCTTTAGGCAGTGGGTTTGCCTTGCAACCATTACAGAGCATCTCCAGCAGGGTTCCCTATTGCATGTCTGTGGAACTGACTGCTGTTTGAAGAAGGGGAAAGCCCAGGGTATCAGATTCAGCCACTGTGTGCTCTGCTGGCCCAAAGAGCAGGCACACGAGCACTACCAGCTTGCTCTGGGCCATGCCATCTTTAGGAGTGTAGCCTCTGGGCAGTGGAAATTATTAAAGCCAAATTGCAACCAAAATAGCTTGGATTGCAAAATATTTCAGAAATATTTACAGGAGGTGAAATCCCAGGTTAGGAAGGGCGTTTCAGCTTTTCTCCAAGCCCAAAACATTCATGTGCAGCTGCTGTTTTCAACAGGTCCCTTCCAGCACTGGCCTAACCAATCCCTGCAGGGTGTGTCAGGACCAGCAGCTTGAATCTTGTGCTCCCAAGCAGCTTGGCATGACCCTCATGGAGTGAAATGGGAATGCAGGAACCTGTGGATCTGCCAGTGCCAATGAACAGCCCCAGCCAGGGGAAGGAGTGGCAGCAGCTCAGGGTTACAGCTCCTACCACGACTGACAGACAGGATGTTTTTAATTCACTGCAGATCTTGCAATAGGCCTTTAAAGAGAAGAGAGAAGATGCTCTTAAATGGTTTCTAATCCCATCTGAGATGTGCCAGAAGAAACACGTGAAGCATTATCCCAGCAGAATTCCCTTCTGTCGCCCAGGCCAGGCTGAGTGCAGCCTGTGCTGGGGGCACTGGTTACACTGGGGGGGCTGAGTAGTGGATGACAGAGTTGTAATCTGGAGGAGGGCTGTGGCATTCCAGGTTGGGATCCATAGGGAGCAGGACAGAGTCTTCCAGGGGGAATTCCATGGTGTCCTCTTCCACCTGCACTGCTGGCTGGTACTTGACAGTCTCATGGTCAGACAGGATGGATTCCTTGCTCCTGCTGACAGCTCTCCTCCTGTTGGGAACAAACACTGGGATGTATCCACCCTGTCTCCATAATTAATGGTCAAAACTATTTCTTTAAGAAGTAAATATATAAAAATATCAATTTACCTCTATGACGTGCTGTAAGACAATGGCATTTTGTTGCCTGGATGAGGGAACTGAGATAGGTATTTTAAATAACTCTGTGTTTTGAAAGTAGATTTAGGAGTAATTCCAGCTGTGCTGCCCTGTCCTTTCAGCTCATCACATTTCAGTGCACTACAGACCTCTTACTTGTAAAGGCACCTGTCCTATACACACAGTGATATCCTCCCTCATTGTTCTGACACAGGTCAGTAAAAATCTGACTTTTCTGAAAGCAGAACTGAAGGCTATGACTTTTCTTGAAGCATAATAAGGGATGAAATACTGAATAATCTCTGACAGACTCTAATTTAAACCGATACTGAAAACAAGAGTGTGTGTTGAACACGCTCAGGCCATGCAGGGCAAAATTCCTTTTATATTCTCCAGCCCTTTTACATTCCTAACCCAGGGGCTGCTGAAGGGCAGTGCTTTGCAGCATTTCAGCTGCTTTTGTTTCCTGTCTTCCCTTGTTCCAGGTGATGGAAGGTGGGGCAGAGCAACTTCCATCACACGGAGCTGCCTCAGGGTTAAAAGCAGGAGAACCCTGAGACTTGTATCTCAAGGTGACCTCGAGGAACAGCAAGGGCTGTGGAGAACTCAAAAGGTTCTTTCTGTCACAGGCTGCCTTAAAAATAATGTTCTGTCAACCTTTGTTTCTGAGCAACTCACTGGAAGAGGCCTGGGTAATTGAGGGGTTCTCAAAAGGATTCCAGGGTGAGAGTGGCTTTCGAGCTGCTGCTCTTGGCTCAGGACCTGCTTGGGAAGGAACATCAGTCACAGATTCATCACAGCACTGCTCCAGTCTCAGCTCAGAAGGACTTCAATGTGCCTGGGAGAGTTAAAAATCAGGCACTGCCCAAGC
Organism: Dicaeum eximium; assembly: GCA_013396995.1. Classification (NCBI taxonomy): domain Eukaryota; kingdom Metazoa; phylum Chordata; class Aves; order Passeriformes; family Dicaeidae; genus Dicaeum; species Dicaeum eximium. The sequence goes on along the minus strand of VWZP01004610.1, from coordinate 525,435 downwards.
ACTTCGTGTGTGTACTTCGTGTGTGTTTAAAGTAGTATCAAGTTACATTTTAATGACCCTAAACCAAATCTGAATAGTCAACAGTTCATCAAATAATTGTAGAATTCATTACACTCATTTTATTGGCACTTCTGCAGTGCTTCCAGCCCTCAGCAGCTGCTCATTTTCTCACTGGGGTGCTTTAGGAAGAAAGCAAAACCAGTTCCTGCTCTGGGGAACAAACCAACAGCCAGAGCCAGACACAGCAACTGGAGGGAGGGCAGCAAAAGCCATGAACAGGAAAATGGCAGGTCCAGGACAGGAACTGTGTGTGTGTGGTGTTTTTTGGATGGTACAGTAGAGAGAGCAGGTTGAATGGCCACACACAGCTCCCTTCAGCTGGGAAGGGTAAATCTGCCCTGCTGGGTTCTGCTGCTGGGACTTCACAAGTTGTGTTCTCTTGCCTCTGAATCTGGAACCTGTCTAAAGTTCCAGGTTTCCCACAAGCTGCAGATATTGCCACTGGCTGACAGAACCAGTGTCACTATATTTTAAAAAAATAATAATTAAAATTTTTGCTGGTTCTGGAAAGATCCCAGGTGTTGGGAGCACTGGCTGGAGTAGAGCACTGGTTTCTGCTCTGTGCACAGCCACAGGAGCAGCCTGTAGGCTCCATCTGTGAATTACCTACCCCTGCAGCTCTCTGCTGTGAGGGAATGTGTGGTGATGTTCTGTACATCAGTCACAAAGCTCTTGTGCAGCCAGATCCAGACATAACACCCAGCTGCAGCTCTGCTCAGCTGCAGTGGGACATGGGCTGATTCATTTAGGCTCTGATTTTAGTGTGCTGGGCTGGCTTTCCACGGCAGGTTTGCAACTCCAGCTTTGGGAAGTGAGCCTGAGCTCTAAGAGCCAGCCCACCACATCTTGCATGTCTAGAATGAGCCTGGGTTCTGTGATTGCTGCAGAGTTTATGGAACAAAGCTGCTGTTTCTGTGCTTTCAGACCTGCACAAAGCATTGAAACCAAAGCTCTGGAGTGGCAGAGCAGAAATTCTAAAATAAAAGTAACCCTGAGAACTTCAACAAAAAATGTAGCACCCTCTGCTTTCACAACTAAGTTTTTCCTCATTGACCAGAGAGAAACATGAGTGGAAACTCCTTATGTATGCTACAGATTTGGCAGCTGTCCATTCTCTGCACACACAGTTTGTCTGCAGATAAACTCTTCCCTGACATGAGCAATGCAAGCACAAGTTTGCCTCATTGTTTATTTATGGAACTCTCTTTTTGTTGTGTCAGACAATTCCATGGATGCTCTGGCTTCCAATTTGCCAGGTATTAAAGTCACTGGAGACAGGGAGAAGCTTGAGAGTATCAGTTTAATTTGGCCCCCAACCTGCATATCTCTGAGTCATTAGGGTTTGGTTTGGCCACACAACAGGAAATTTTCAGCCCCCTGTAGACTCCCAGCAAGTTTTCCTGTTGGGTTCCTGCCCTGTGGGTCAGGAGATTGGATATCTGGGAATAACTCTGCCTGGTGGTGAGATCAGGCTGGGCTTTGGAGGACTCCTGAACGCTGCCATCTCCCCTCTGCTCCAACCACAGAAAGCTGATGAGTTAGGTCAGAAGGAGGTCGTGTGCTTGCTATCTAATGGCAGACCAAAATGCAATTAACTTCCAGTACTATTCCTTTCATCTCAATGCATTTCCTAATTAAAGTCTCTGTGGGGCTTTGCATTTCCCCTTTCGTGCTGCTGTCACGGACACTTGTGCCTGCTGTGTGTGTACAGATGCTGCTCCTGGGGATGAAGCTGCTCATCCCTTTCCATCTGTCCTTGGCACCTCAGGAACTGCCCCAGCCCCTCAGAGCTCAGCCTTGCCCCGGGTGTGGTTGGTGCTTGGGGCTCCAGGGGACACCAAAAGCCCCTTTATGGCCTGGGCCACTTGGACTGCCCTAAATAAAGCAGAGACCTCCTCCCTGAGCCCCCAATAAACACAACTGGAGGGGCTGGATTTGAGTCATCACACAACTGTGCAGCTCCAGAAGTCACTAATGGTTCTGTAATGAACTAATTTCATTAAAAGCTGGCCATTCCTTGGTTCAGGGGCTCTCCTGGGCTGGCACTGCCCTGCCCACGAGGTGTTTCCTCACTGCTCTGCCTCTGCCCAGCCCCGCGGTGCTGTGGGAGCCCACCAGAGATAAATGGATAAATCAGTTTGGATAAATCTGCTCTGGGCTGGAACTGTCCCAGCCCAGGCTCCCCTGTCAGTGCTCCCACCATGGCCCAGCACTGAGGATCAGGATGGGAATACCACAACATTCAGCTGGAATTCAGCTGCCCACTGCCCCAAACTGGTCACAAATTGCAGTGACCACCCTGAGAACTCATTTGTCCTTGCACAAGGTGTCCTGTTTGGGGACACAGCCTGAATATTAAGTAATTTTCCACACACTTTTCAGTTTCCTGAAGGTGCCAGAGTTGTTTGGAAGACACCACAGAGGATAATCCTGCAGTAGCTCGAAGGCCTGAGTGACCTACTGAGGCTTTTTCTTCCTGCTGTACAAAACCAGTGATTTTGGAGATAGAAAAATACTGAAATCATCAAAGAGCTGGGAAACCATTAGTGGAGCTGTTTATTTTATGTGAGAGGGAGCCAGTTTCTGTAATCTACATTTTGGGGTCAATGACTTGAAAAGAACTGTGGAGAAGGAAGGATGGCTGCAGGAAAATCACCCTGAGCAGGGAGGGATTCCAGCCCCAAGTGCAGTTCCTACTACTCTGCAATAAGAAACCCAAGTATTTTTGCTCTCAGTAGGAAAAACTAATGGACTTTTCTGTGCATGTAGGAAACCTGGCCATGTTCAGAAGCTGTGTTTAGGGAAAGATGAGAAATTGGGCTGACTGCTGCCAAGTAGAGCAGTTTGTCTCATGACTACATCTCCTAATAACATGTAGGAGCTTCAGGGCTTTGTAGGAGCTTTCAAAGGTGTTTAATGAGGCTCAGAGTGGTTATTTTTTTATTTTAATTTTTCTGCAATTAAAAAACTAAAAGGGTTATTTTTTTTTCCTTCTGATAGCTATGACTGATTCACAGTTTGCTTTAATACATTTTCAACTGAGTGCTGTGCAGGATGAATTTCACCCTGGCTTCCCCTCTGGCAGCACCAGTGCATCAGCATTCTGCTGGCAAGGAGAACTTGAGGGGTTGGGCTCAAGAATTCATTGTTTGGAAGCACTTTTAAATAAAAAGTGCAGGTAATAAAGTTTTCCCAGGCCAAAGCCCTCACATGTGTGGCCAGGCTGCTCAGCTGTCCCTGTCCAAAAGCAGTGGGATGGAAAACACTGCAGTAAAATCCACAGCCTCTCACAATTCCCCTTCTAGTCCTTGCTACTGTAAGCACAGTGCATAATCCTTGGAAAAAAGAGGTTTACATAACTCCTGAGTAGCTACTCATTCCAAGTGCTAGTTTGGAGACCTCAGGTCAGGTAATAGTGCAAGGTGCTGCATGGCATAACAAGAAATGTATTTATTATTTCTGAACTCCATTCTGCCCTGGAGCAAACATGTTTCCATTCCTCGTTTCTCTGAGAAGGTGAGAAAGGATTCCAGCTTAATCCTGGCTGTATTTTCGTTGTGTTCTTTGTGTTTGGACATGAATGCCTGCTGTTCCTGAGCAAAATCCATCATTTCAGTATTCCTGCCTTGCCCTAGGCCCAGCTTGTTTTGGCAAAGTGATGGAATGGGGATGCAGCATCCAGAGCCCAGAGTGGATCAGCTGAGCCTCAGCTGATCTCGTGGGCCTGGGCCAGAACCACATCAGGGATTTCTGAGCAGCACAGGATAATTGGGTTTGGGGGGAGAAGGGGAAAGCTGGGGGAGGACAACTGAGCAGATACCAAACCTTTTGTCATCTTAAACAATAACTTGATTATAGAGTCTCGGGGAGGATTTTAAAGCAGTGCTTGGCAGTAGCCTGATAATATTATGAGATGGAACCTGACACCAGAGTCATCCCATCATTAAATCCCTCTGTGCTCCCTGTGCTTCCCTGAATGCTGATTCCAGTGTTGTTATCCCAGCCAATCTTTCCATCTCTCACTGCAGCTACTGCTGTGACTTTCTACTTCAGCAGCATAAAATACTCAGAACTTTCCTGCTCTATTTCAGCAGTAGGAAAAGCTCAGACTTGGTTAGTCCAGCCTAACAGTGAGCCCAGGCCCAGAGTATCAGATTCATCCTCGCTAAACTCTTGACACTGACACTCCATGGTGTGTGCTGTTGGCAAATTTTAAACTCAACAGAGGAATGAATGCAGGAAAAATAAACAGTGAGATTTTGGCAAAAATAATAAATGCAGCCACCCTGGTTTAGAAAACATGCTAAGCCTTTGAACAGTTTTGCTTTAGAAAAGAAAGACTTTGAAAAGGATCCAGGGTAAATGTTTTTGATAGAGAGAGATACACAATTAACAAGGGTTACTTTATCTCCCCTGTTAAACCCACACTCCCTTTTGACCTCTCTAGATTATTCCACAGGCTCGGGAGCCTTGTTTGTCCACTTATCAGTGCAGGAGCACCCAGGGGTGTCCTGTCCTCAAACGAGAGGGCTTTGGGGTGCTCTGCAAAAAAGCTTTCTCAGCTGGACCTCAAACACTCAGGGAAGGATGTGGCCAAGGAAAGCCACACCTCTGTGGGTGCCCTGGCAGCCAGGGCTGGGAAGCAGGAGACAACAGCACAGCTTGTTGCAGGCTCTGCTGGGATGGGCTGCAGGGTCTGCCTGGCACACAAAGGCTCAGGAACCTCGTGCTGGATGGAATCCCCATGGAAGTGTGAGTGGAAGTGGGGAGAGCGCAGATGGTGGGGTCAGGCAGGGATTCACTGCCCCCCCCCCCGACTCACATTCACTCCCAGTGGCCCTGATTGCAGTTCAGAAGCTTTTCCTGGAAATCTCTAAAGAACAGGCTGTTATGGAATTCTTTGTGTTTCTACATCTGGCTGGATGTTGACTTTTCAGATTTTCAGGAGAAAGCCTAGAAGGGGCAGAGAGGGAACCTTCCTCTGCCAACTCTTTATCCAAACAGGAGAAATGCAATAGGGAAAAGCTGTCAGGGGTGAGTGACAGAAATCCTCAGAGGCAGAAATCCCGCCAGGGAGGCTGCTGTGTGTGTGCTGGATTGGTGTCAATGTGACATCATGCAGGAAAGAGGTGAATCAGCCCAGGTAAAGCATCACAGTAATGCAGCTCCTGACATCTGAGCTCCTGTTTTTCGAGCTGGTGCCATTTGGTCTCCATAGCAATGGATTGTGCTGACAGGAATGCTCTGGGTGTGTGCAGGGGATAAAAACATGGAAATGGATCAGGATCTCTGCTAATCCCACCAGGTCCAGCCCAAGGAAAATTCTGCTGGGCAACAACATTCCTGAGGCCACACTCCCATCCAGTACAATCCATAGCATTCTAATGCTCCTGTTAGTGTCCACCTTTCCTTGGGAAATCTCCTCCCTTTTCCTCCTCTCCTCCTCCCTTTTCCTCCTCTTCTCCCTTTTCCCTCTTTCCTGCCTTCAAACATCAGGGAATTGATGCTTCTAGAGGCATTAAAAGACAAGGCAAGCCCTTTCCATCTGCTTTTCTCTCTGAGTGAGACTCAACCCCTCCAAAACTGCCACACTCTGATCATGCCCTCTCCTGGGAACTCTCCCAAAATATCCAGAAGTGCACCAGGCTTCTCTTCATCCCTCATTTCTCTTTAATGCAGAAAAAGGATGACTTGGTATAGAACAAGCAACTGCTCTGCTGGGAAAGGTCATGGAGTTCCTCAGTACAGAGAAAACTCATACAAATTCAGAGAAAACTGTAGGCAAGTAGTAATTAGCTTAGTTAACTGAATAGATAAGGAATTGATTACTACATCATATTTTTAAAAAATATTTTGGGCAGCTATTCTTTGAAATTCCACATGCTGACATTTGAATCGGTAAAATGGGTTACTGTTGTTAGGAAGGTGGAGAAGTTTTTCACTACTGGGTCACCCCTGCCTGTGTGGTTGTTACTGAAATACAAAGAACTGTGAGCAAAAAACTAAAAATCTGCTTTTAATCTTCTGCATTGTAGTAGGAGTGGCTAAACACGCAGCAAACCCTGTCCCAGCCTCTGTTTGTAAACCAGGTGTGAACAACACAAACCAGGGATCAAGGAGGTGGTGGGATTTAGGGAATTCTCTGCACTTCTGTCTCAGAGTGATGATGAAGCAAATGCAGCAATCAGGGCTCTGGTAAAGGCAGGGCTTTGCAGTGCTTGGACTGCTCTTTACTATGCACAGGCATTTTAAGTTTACTCACATCGCATGATCTGCAAAGATGCTACTCCTTCTGTCTGAGTTAAATAGACACACTGGTATAATTACAAATGTCAGCTTTTGGATTAATGAATCAAGTTCTTCAAACTTTGCTCCATCACTAAGAGAGAGCACTGGGGAGGCAGTGAACAAACAGCTAAATTAGATCTCTGTATTCTCATTTTTTCCTCCTATCATTTCCCATTTGCAGAATCTGCTGCCCCTTGATCTTAAAACACATTATCAAGGTTTTCTGGTTATGGGGCTGAAATTCAGAGTTCATCTCCTCTTAGCTTGCCTGGATATCCAGAGGTTTCCATTTGGCAGCAGAAATAAAACTGCAAATTTCAAAAGCATTTCTCTGAAAGGAAGAACTGTCTGAAGAAGAAATCCCCCAGAGTACTCACGCCAGAGCCATGATCCCATAGGGCCAGGAACGGATTTCCAACCTCTTGGGGCTTTTTATCTCGTCTGAAGTCAGCACCATCCCACTGTCAGACTCCTGAGGAGCAAAAGGAAGGGAACATCAGGGATATCTGGAACCTGGGACTGCTGTAGGAGCCACCAATCCTTCAGGATATTCTTTTATCAAGGCCTGTGTTATCAGTTTTTATCCAAGTATTCCTAATGATGCTGCTCTGGAGCCTGGGAACATTTCCCTTGTTTTTATGACATTAAAGTTTTTGATCTGCATTTCCAAAGAGCACCCTTAAAATGAACATATCAAAAAATAATTTGACATTTTCAGGTTTGAAACTGATATCAAACACGACATATGGACACCGTGTACGTAGGACAGCTGAGATATGAACAGACTGAGATTCATAAAGAATATATCCAATTATTCTGGCTGGGCTCCTCCAAGGAAAAGCTCCTTAAATACCCACTGGAAATACACAATTAGAAACACTGGGATTTGAAGGAAGTGGAAGTTCAGCACCATTTTGTAAATGCAAATGCTTTGTAAAGATAAATAGCCCTGGACTTTATGGATTTTTTAATGAGCTGTCCAACAAAACTGTCTTGATTAAAGTTGGGGTTGTGCTTCTGCTGCACTTAAAGCTGAGTCTCAAGGCTGCAGTTAAACTTTGTGCTAAGTTTATACAAGTACACAGACATTACAGTCCTCATTTTAAGTTATTTAATAATATTAAATGCTCTCAGTGTTTCTTTGCATTTGAAATATTTTGTGATGCTGGAAAGTTGCACATCCGTGCATTTGTCAGAACCAAGACAGCAAAAACCCTCAACATAGAAGAGAAACTCTACTTAGTCTTATTTTACCAGTCAAACAGATCAAGATATAAAAAATAATCTCACCAAACAATAAATAACAAGAAAAAGCCTTTTTATACATGCTCTGATCATATATCAGTTGTTAATAAGATCAGTTTATAAAGTGAAATCCTGAATTAGTGAGGTCTGTCAAACCCTCGGTAAAATCCAGCTTGTCTCTGGATTTTATCTTGACTCTTTCCCCTCCAAACATGTGGTCTAGGAACAGTTTATCTGGGACCTGCTCTGCATTTTCCTTACAGCTCTCTGGTAAAAGAGTCTGCACAGAGATTGCAGATAATTGCACAATGGCAGGAAGGTGTGGTGGAGCACTTGGAGAGCTCTTTGAAATAATGACCTAATGACTATTCAGGGTTGATAATTAAGAAAACTTCAATAACCAAAGTACACTTACTTTGTCCAAAAGCAGATCACACACTGATTTTGATTTAAAAGACCCTTGTTGAAACATCGTTTATTTCTGATCTCTTGATGTGTTATCACCCTTTTTGGAAACATTTCCCCCCTCATGTAAAGGCTTATTTGAAAATGCCATGAACAGGGAGCTCTTAGGCAGGTAATGCTCCTGCTGGCAGCAATAATCTCTTGAGACTGCACTGATCTAGCAAATATCTTTGTGTGATTCACAGGGACAGATTTTATCCTGCAAGAGGAAAGATGCAGGAGCCAGGGAAATTTCTAAGCCTTCTAATCCCTGAGATGCACTGATAAAGAGGCAGAAATTCCATCTGGGAAAATACAAGGCAATAATGGGCCTCAGTTTGTGCTCAGCAGAGAACAAATGAGAAATAGGCTGTGTTTGTCAAGGACATGAAATATTTCCAGGACAAGTTGGAGCCTTCCCAAGGGAGCTGCTCTGAGGAATGGCTCTATCCAAGAGGGACTCTCAGCTGGAGCCTTTCCTTTGCTGCTCCTCACCACCTGAGATTTCCCCTCCTCAGGAGGATTCCTGAGGGATCCAGGCTTTCTCCCTGAACTTTGATCCACCTGGAGCATTTGTGCATTGCAGAGGTCTCTCCTTAGGGACACAGAAGGTGCCATTGAGGCTGCAGTGAGGACAGCACATGGAGCTGCAGCCAGGGGCTGTCTGGACCACAGAGGGAATTTCAGGAGTTGCTCTCAGGGATTTTTTTATATAAGAAGATCCAACCCATAACTTCAGAGGAAGCCAACAAGCAGAACCCTCATTCTGTAACAAAACAAGCCTTTGTTTTCCCCTGGAGCGAAAACTAAACCCTTTAACACTCTCCCACTCTGCAATGGCATTAAACTGGCAATAAATACATTCACTCCCAGTGAGGAAAATCTGGGGTTAAAGCCCTTTGTGTGAACCAAGACCAGGATCTTGAATCCTGTTCTTGTCTACCCAGAACTGAACATCTTCACCCCCACCAAGTGATTGGCTGCCACTTTCTTATGGTGGAAAAATATCTTGAAATATGTAGTATAAAGCCAGGGTAATCACATGTGAGCTTCTCTTTAAATTATTTGTTAAGAGAAGTGCAGATCCCTCTTTGTTGTCACACAGCCCTGGGTGTGAGGTGCCAGAGCCAAATCTTCTGCGTGATTTAAAGTTCTCTCCTACCAAACAGGTTCCAAAAGTTCTAATGAGTGTTTCTGGTGCTGGTGACGAGTGATCTGTGAACCTGCTGGGGAAGGATGCAGTCACCTCTCTTACCTCATGCATCACTTTCTCCTTTTCCACTGGCACCTCATCAAATGTCTTCACACTCAGAGGTCTCTTCTTGCTGTTGTTACTGAAAGCAGGAAAGTCAAGGGGTCAGCATAAAACCCAGGCAGATTCTGCACCAGTTGTAGCTCAGTTAATCCTCACACAGCCCAGTTTCCTGGACCACTTCTCTTTTGTCACCTTTTGTATCTAGTAAGCAGCACCCTGGCAAATTTGTCTGACTCTTTCACCAGCCATATTAAGGGAGGACACCAGACAGTGAAATGTTTCTTTCCCCCCCACCCTGTATCTGCTTTTCTCACCCAGCTTCTACTGCACTCCAGCGATTCACTCCATTGTTCAAGTTTTCTTCCACAGGGCAGGTTTTGGAGTTGGATTCTCCATCTGGACACAAGGTGATGTTCAGTGGAATGTAGTCTTTGCCATCCTATGAAATTAATAACAGAAAAGAGCACAAAGTTGGCAAAGTTCATTTTGTGCTGCATCTCAGATGTGAGAGATGTGTATCCTACAGAGCTTTGTGATGAGAAAGGACTAAACTGTGTTTTAACTTAACTGTGATGCTTGTTCAAGGTGATTATCATGTTTCTCACACCTTGTGAAAGTTATGGGAATTAGAATGCACACTTCATCCAAGAATTACTGTGCAGGAGGCTTTGTGAGGAAACTGGGGCACTTTGGGAACCCTGTGGTGGGGCTGGCTGAACATGGGCTCAGATATTCCTGTCCTGGTCAGAAGCAATGGCCCATGTACAGACTGCTTGGTTTTGTTCAACTTCAGGAGCTTGGGAAGAGACAGGCCTTAAAAAGGGGAGCCTGAAAGGATTTAATTTCTTGTCCTTCCCAGGAATTGCTGCTGCACATGGTAATGAGCTCTGCATTGTCATTATCCCCCTGCAGCAATCCTCAGGAATTACTCTGCCTTTAGCTCCTGAAACTATTTGTCCAAATTTCCTTGTGCTTCTTTTTGTTTTTAATTTTGAGAAGCAGTTAAGTGCCCTATTCTTTTATCATGATTTTTATGTCTCCTCAATTTACTTTGGTTATAGAATCCAACTCACAAGCTCTTCATATTGCAGACTGGGCCCTCTTCACCTCAGCTCCACTAAATTTGTTTACAAACAGGAAGGAGCTGGAAGACAGTGTTTGATTTCTTCTTCAATTAAATTGACAATTGCATAACTGATCTGGTTGTTTTTACTGAGGAAGAAAACAATTGGTTTAACTATTATGAAATTAATCATTATATACTTGACTTCCTGTGCTTTAAGCTGCATAATTGTAAAGCTCCCAAGAGCACTAGTGAACATAAACTTGGAAATGAGAGACAAAGTTTAGGAAGTGGAGAAAATCAGAAGTAAAGTTAACATTTGAGTAGTTAACATCACCTTTACTCATCCCAGCAGGCATTTTCCTTGCAAGCTGTGCTAGGAAGTGAGATGTGGTGTTGGTGTTTAATAACCCTCTCCTCTCCATGCACACATGCCCCCTCCAAAGGCCCTGTCCTGCAGCAGGGTTGGGTTTCCCTGCTGTACCTGCTGCACGTTGGCCTGGAGGAGATCCCCCAGGCGCTCCACCAGCTCCGTGAACGTCGGCCTCTCCGTGGGGACCCCGTGCCAGCAATCCAGCATTGTCTGGTAGCTGCAGGAAAAAAGCAGGGATTAGGAATGGGAAAGGATGGGAGCTTTTCTTCCAAACTGTTTCATTCCATTGCTGCTTGGTTTGGTTGGTCTTTGCATTAAGAGAGGTTCAGATCTCCTCCACATGCTGAAATTCTGTTTCAGTTTCCATGTGGGATGCTTTTTGCTCCCATATTCCTGCCTCAGCTTCTGAGCCTGCAGGATTTTGGTTTTCACCTAACTTAAGAGTCTGGCTGCTGGGCCCTGCTGACACTGCTGAAGTAAGTCCTGGTTATGGGCACTGGGTTTCTGTCACAGAATCTGGTCTGTGCTCCCTGAACTACAGCTGACATGGGGCATCTGATCATCTTCTTGTTGGCAAAGGTCAGGCTGGCTTGGGCTGTCCTTAGTATTAGTCTGTGCTGTCAGACTATATGTATAGACTGTCAGACTATATACCCAAAATATACTCAATCACAGCTTTACTGAAAATAAAATACCCAGCTGTGGTCTCCTCCCCCTCCCCACTTAAACACAATCTCTTTTGTGAGCTGTGCAGCTCCCACCACCACCCAGCAGCTCTTACACTTCAGGAGTGGAATACTCTGGAGATCTCATCCGGGTCCCTTCCTTGAGCCGCCGGCAGAAATCCTCATCTATCTGCACTCCTGGGTATGGAGAGGCACCTGGTGGGAGAAATGGGAGGGCTTCAGGATGGCACAGTCCCTGTGTCCCAGTCCAGGGAACTGGTGATCTCTGCTGAGCACTGATGTTACCCAGAGGCTGGCAGGAACAGGAGCTCGAGTGAAGAAGGAGTTGCAGTCACTCACAATCTACACTTTTTGTTTGGAAACCTGTTACTGACTCGCTCTGTCTCCTCAGAGATTTCAATCATGCTGTCTCCTCTGCATTTGTGATACAGTCAGGACCAGTCCAAGGTAAAACAGGGTAGAGGAGAAATAAACTTTATTATTTAAAGACTTTAAAGTATCTCTTGAAAGTCAGTGGTAGAAAAGTTCCAGCTCATTCAATGTGTTACTTGGTGCTTTCCAAACTGTTACCCTGCCAATATCCTGCACTGAGTGGATACACACAGAGTAAGTAATTCCTGCTCATCCTCCATTGCCTTAGAACCCCTGGGAGTAGGTGCAGAGGGGGCTGTGGGCACCTGGCTCCTGCCAAAGACCACGAGAACCTTTGTGCAATCCCATGTGTGGAAGTGCTCCTCTCCTGGCTCACCAACTGCTGGATATGCATTATCCTACAGGGACAGCTCCAGCATTATCCTACAGAGACAGCTCCAGCATTATCCTACAGGGACAGCTCCAGCATTATCCTACAGGGACAGCTCCAGCTCCAGGTCACAGACAGTGACCTTCCAGCTTTTCNAGCTCCAGCATTATCCTACAGGGACAGCTCCAGCATTATCCTACAGAGACAGCTCCAGCATTATCCTACAGAGACAGCTCCAGCATTATCCTACAGGGACAGCTCCAGCATTATCCTACAGGGACAGCTCCAGCATTATCCTACAGAGACAGCTCCAGCATTATCCTACAGGGACAGCTCCAGCTCCAGGTCACAGACAGTGACCTTCCAGCTTTTCAGCCTCATTTTCTTTCCTGACTGTGTGTTCCATGCTGTTTACCTTGAGTGCCACTCAAGTGTTGGCTGAACCCTGGCAGGACAGCTTGTGGCAACTGGAATTGCTTTGTGGAGGTTGAATGCTGTGAAGGAGCTTTGTGTTAACTCCCACAAAAGTTTGGGGGAGTGCTCTGGCATCTGAGTAATCCAGAGCTCACAGGTAAAGTTCAGAAGTCTAAGCTGAAATTTAAAATGTTACTGAACCTACAGTGGATAAAATGAAAAGATTTGTAACTTCCCTCCCTCCTCAGCAAAGGCTTCCCATGCAGCACAGCCCTTGTCTTGGACATTTTGGCATCCCAGAGGCTGGATGATGAATTTGGAAACAATTTAATCAAGTCTTAACATAGGAGATTGAATGGAATCTGTATCCAGCCCTGGAGGAATCTGTGTATGATTTACTGTCTGTAACATTCCTGCATATTTCCTGCAAACACCATCATGTGCTGTGCACTTGGGGGCACAACAAGAACAGTAGAAATCTTCTGGATAAAGCATTGAAGAAGGGGCCAAAATGTGGCTGCTTCCAGAATTATTCTGCTCTGTGAACCTGACTGCTCAGTGGGAAGAACCTGCAGTGGGGAGCCGAGATCCCGGCACTGCCTGAGAAGGAATCTCAGCACAAATGGGCTCCCAGGACATCCAGAGCCCAGGGATGCTTATCCACAGCACCTCTGAATTCCTTGGATATGCAAGTACCAGAGCACAGGACTGACAGTGTTTCCTGGAGTTATGTAAGCTGGAGATGGGCAGCACCATCATTTCTGCTTTATACCCAGATTTTCCTTCCCAGTCTTGCCTTTGGCCTGTCATTATGCTCAGAATAACCTGGGAATTAACTGCTCATCTCACAGATGGAGAATTCCACTTGCTCTCACAATCTGAGCTCTCTCTCTTTGGTTTCATCACGGATCAGATCAACTGCAAAATGTTGGTGAGAGTAAATACAGGGAAGCCAAAGGACAACAGTGATAGGTCAAGGAGTAATGGGACAAACTGAAAGAAGGGACATTTAGGTTCAATATTAGGATGGAATATTTTACTGGGGGATGGTGAGGCCCTGGCACAGGTTGCCCAGGGAAGTTGTGGATGCCCCAGCCCTGGCAGTGTTCAAAATCAGTTTGGATAAAGCCTTGAGCAACCTGGCTTAGTAGGAGGTGTCCTGCCCATGGCAGGAGGAGTTGAGACTAGATAATCTTGAAGATCCATTTCAACCCCTGAACATTCCACGACTCTATGATTCATTTTTGACTGCAGGATCTTTTGGTAATTTATATTTTGGCCAGTGCTGGCCTCCTACCAGCTGGAGGCAGCTCAGATCACAAAAGCAAGGAACTCTCCCTTTCCCACTTCCACTCATCACTGTCTTTATATGTCTTTATCTCTTATTGAATAAGTCTAATAACTTGGATCTGGAATGCTGAGACAGCTTGGGAGAAATGTAGGCTGGACCATATGGTGTAAGGCCTACACATGATGTTTTCCTTAGGGGAAATCTCCTTCAAAATGCTCAAAGATGTGGCATGCATTGGATATGGGAGCCCTCTTTTGATCTTGGTTTTGTTTTAGTGGGATAATGAGATGCTGATGTTACTACCAGGCACTGCTTGTTTACATAATTATCTCTGATTGCTTTTGGAACAGTGCACATTGAAATTCCAGGAGACACCGACACTCTGTACCATGAGTGATTTCAGGATGTGTTAAACACTGCTGGCATCACCTGACACGAGGTGTGCTGACCCCACTGGAATAATTTAAAGCTCATTGCAAACTCAGCCCCAGATGGAAATTAATATTCCCTCAAGGCCTGGTGTGTATCACCAAAGCAGATCCAGGCTGCCAGCCTTTCTGCAGGCTGTCCTTCACAACACAAACTACACTCTGCATTTTCCTAATCAGTATTTTTCGCTTTTTTAGAGGGTGCTCAGTCTGTGGGACCCAGTGAGAGCAGCAGCTGTAAATGGGAGCTAAAACACACCCTGTGGCAATGGCAAATAACTTCCATCTCGTGGCTCTCAATGATCTGTAAAACTTTTATATGACAGAATTCAATCAGTGACACAAATCCTTAATTAAATATTTATCGTTTGAGCTGCAGATGTGAGGAGTGCCAAACCACAGGCATGCCTGGATGAGCTGGATGAAAAACCCTTTCAGAGAAAATGACTGGTTTTGAGCCTGTGCCATCAATTGAAAAAGCAGTTTGTGATCTACGTCACACCCAGGGCAGGGGCTGCTGCACGGGTGGCAGCCCCTGCAGCCATCTGGGAGATTCCAAATTCAGAAGGGGACAGTGCCAAGAAAGGGGCTAAAAGAACCCAGATTTAATTTTTCTTTTTTAATGGATTAAAATAGAGGTGAATTTCACAGACTGGATTTTAATTTGTATTAGTGTTCATTATTAAAGGCCATCTGTTAAATTCTGTCAGGACCTTTGGAGGCAATACAAAGTTTGTTTCTGCAGTGCCCCTTGGATTCATCAGCATTCCATTCCTTGTGTTCCTAGTGGAGAGCCTGTCCCCTGAGTGTGTCCCCAGATGCTGATGCTAAAGCATCTTCCTGAATAATCTGATAGAACCAGGGCATTCCTGGTGCTTCTGGAGCTTTGCCTTTCTGTGCTGTTTCTAAACCTGTAGCAGGTGATGCTGTTAGAGAGCCATGGAGGGCTCACCCCAAAATAACAACACCCTAAATAAACAGGGCTGAACCCCAGGGAAAGCAGGAGCTGCCACTTGTTTCAACCACTCAAATGTGAACTTTCTGCTTGGTGTGCAGATGTGGAGTAGGGAAAAGTCCAAATCAAAGCTTGGACTGAGAGCAGGTTATGATTTTGCAGCCAGCCCTAAGTAAAGATTAGGATAGAAACAGCTCCAGCCTTTGCATTTTCACTTGGCATCTTGAGCCCAATCATTAATTTCAACTGATCCATGAACCAAAGATAGGAGGAGATTAGAGTTTGCTTGAAAATCCAGCAGCTTAAGTTGACAATGCCTCTTGTTTTCTTTTGTCTGCAAATGCTGATTAAAAAGCCAGAGTTGACATTCCTAAATTCCCTCAGGAAAACAAATCTTGGTACTCTGCAAGGAGAATCTGAGAGTAGCACAGTCCAAGTGTCTGTAGGGCTGCTTGTATAAGTTTCACAGCTTTATCTGCTGGACAGTAACCAGAACTCAGCAAGGCTGAGATTTCTAACAGCATCCTGGAATGAAATCTTGAGTACCTAAAGAACATAATTCTTATTCTTTTAGAAATGTTGTGGCTTGCAAATGATGCAGCCACAAGAGCCCATGTTCTACCCCTGATCTGCTGCCAAAAGGGTTTAGGCTGAGCCCAGCACTGGTCCTTGCACCAACCCAACAGCAGCTGCTGCTAGGAGATTTTTCTTACGTAGAAAGTCTTAGATTTTGTGGGGTGGATGACCAAGCTGGGATAAAACATGGTTTGGGCTCGTGTTCCATGGGCTGCCAGCAGCAGCCACTGTGCCCACAGCAGGGTGACTCTGCAGCCCTGCAGCTGTGGGGTTCCCTGAAGCAGGGATGGTTTGATAGGAAACTTCTTCATTCCTCTCCAAGAAATCTGCCCCTCCCTCCAGCAGCAGAGGCTTGCATTTTATCCGGGGGCTCTGTTGCTTTCAGTGGATACAAAGGTTAGGTCCAGGATTTGGGATTTTTGATCCCCCTCCCCAGGTTTTCATGTCCTTTGTCAGGTGGAGTTCTCATTGAAACTGGCTTTATTCTGCACCTGGTCTGCGTTGTGCACTTGTCCTCAGTGAAACAGAAGCACTGCCCCACATGATCACCTTTTGTTAAAAGCTTTTCTTAGCTAAACAGCCATAAATTAGGGGGAAAAAAGGGTTTGAAACCATTCTTACCTAGAGAAAATATTTCCCACAGCAGCACTCCGAAAGACCAGACGTCACTCTGCGTGGTGTAAATTTTGTCAAAAATAGCTTCTGGAGCCATCCACTTGAGTGGAAGCCGTGCCTAAAAGCCAGAGACACAACAGGTTGCCAGATCTGCTGTTACTGATCTGCCCAAGCCCAGCTTGAGGGTAGCAACTGAAGCTTCTTGCACTCACATCTCCCTTCCGCACGTAGTCAGGGTCTTTATAAATATCCCTGGCAAGACCGAAGTCACAGATCTTGACCACGTTGTTCTCAGACAGGAGGATGTTCCTGGCTGCCAAATCCCGATGGATGCACTGCCAGGGAATGATACAGGGTCAGAGAGGGGCTGGGCAAGGAGCCCCTGCTCGAGCTGGAAGCAGGAGAGCTTTGGGAATGGGGAAGGAAATGAACTGCATTGGGAGCAGGTCAGAGAAGTGAGTGGGAATCTGCTCCAAATACACTGTGATATGCAAAAGAGGGAATAACTAAGGGAACAAGCCAATATTAGAGCCAGTTTTCTGATTTTTCTGACTGAAATAACTTTGCAGTTACAAGGAAGGGAGCCTTATTTTCTCATTAGCTGATTCCTGGGAAATTTCAGAAAGGCCAAAAAGCAGCTGCAGCTACACTTGCCAGTGCAGGTCCAGGAGGGTGTGAGATGGGATAACCCCCTCAGGATTTCTGGGGGTTGTCCTGGTGGCTGTGTGTGAGTGCAGGCTCAGTTGTGTGCACACTTTGGCCTGTGGATTACACTGCATTTACCTGAAAAGGTGTTCCACAGGCTACAAACTACTTCCTGTTTATCCAAGTGGTGCTGACTTTGCTCACAGTCACTGACACCTCTGACAAACTAAAGGAATAACTGGATTCTCCCTCCTCATTTTTCAGTGGTGTTGTTGTGCACCACACTAAAAGGAGCTTTCTCTACAAGCCCTTTCTGTGTTTATTTATGAGACAGTTCCAAAAATTCTCACAATTTGTGAGAACTTCACTCCTGTCTAAACCCTCCTGTTGCAGATGCCAGTCCCTGCAGCCGAGAACATGATGAATGCTCCTCCACAACCCCTTCAGTGCTAATTACTGCTTAACCACCAGAGCTAAGTGATCTCCAACACTCTAATAGAAGAGCAAAAAGCAGATTTTTCAGACTCAAAAGCGTGTTTGGGTTTCTTCATATCAGATAATCGGCAAGAAGTCTGAATGAGCTCACTTTTCGGGAGGCGAGGAACTCCATGCCTTTTGCCACCTGGAAGCTGTAGCAAATCAGATCCTCCAGAGTCAAGGGCCTCTTGTACAGATCCTCAGCATCTAGGAGAGATCAGAGATGTGGCAAAACTCTGCAGCAACAGCTCCAGAGCTGTGTGGCACCGGTGCCGCTTGTGTGCTGATGGCCCCAGCCCCACACCTGAGTGTTGGGTGTGGGATCTCTGCAGGGTTACAGCTCTGGCTGAGCAGCCACTGACCCAGAGGCAGAAGATCAGATGATTAACAAAGTTCCCTCATCCATTAGTCACTCATTTAGCTCTGGGGAAACAACACCTCAGGCTGGGAGTGAGGGAAGCTTTATTGACAAGAGCTCAGGGACAGAGCGGCCTCACAAGTCTGGTAAAACATTCCTATTTCTCCTCTCACACAACAGGAGAAGCTTTTGTACACAATACAGAGCTCTCTTTTTGTGAGAAAACTGGAGTGAGGAACAGGCAAGAGGAAGAATTTGGGATTTCAGGAACAAGCCAAGCCATGTAAGGGCTTGTAAAGTGTGTGACAGTGTGTGTGGCACTAGCCAAGTGGCAGAAGTCTTTCCAATAAAAGATTTGGGATGAGATAAGGTTCTGTTACCTTCTTCATCATCTTCTGAGTCACTGTAACTCTTATCTTCAATAAATCCTGAGCTGGCAGAGCTGCCTGTGCTGGCCACGCTCTCGAGGCGCCTCTTGATCAGTTCAGTCAAGTCACTGTTGGACTCATCCAGACTTTTCTCTGCTTGGTCAGAATTTTCCTGGGACTAGAAATGGCATAAACCCAATTTTTAGCTTTGTATTATGCAATGCTTGAAGATTCAAAATATGTGACAGAATGGCATAAGGAGAAAGGGTCCTCTGAAGATGAGCATGTTTGAACATGATGTTTCCTGAAGTGGGAATAAATAGGAAACCAGGTTTTATTAGGTCTAACTATAAATGAATAAAGCCTGGTTTCCTATTTATTCCTATTTATTATTCCCCTTTGACTGATAGCAATATTCCACATTCAGAGTTAGCTGAAAGCTGGCTGGGTGAGACTGAGAGGTGAGCAGAGAGAGGCTGTAATTCTCTTGCTCTCTTTAGGATGCTAAAAATCCCCTCAAGGTGAGAGCACAGTGGCCACTGTCTGTGCTGGGGGGTGAGGCACAACCAGCCCTCAACTCATGGCAACAATGGTGAGAAAGAAATTGAGTGACTGCACCAGGAAAATCTTCTTCACTCACACAAAGTCCCTCACGTACTTTGCTGCCTGTACACAATAGCTTTAATAATAATAATAATAATAATAATAATAATAATAATAATAATAATAATAATAATAATAATAATAATAATAATAATACTGCAATCATCTGGGGAACCAGTCTTGGTGAGGCTGCAGTTTCTGGCAGGGCTGGGGTCACAGAGCCTGTTCCACTCTGGATATTCACAAGGAGGAGTCAGTCCCATCCCTCCCCAGCACTGATTTGTGCTCCTGAGTCCTGCTCTCATCCCAGCCCAGTCTGTGCTGGCACAGATGTTTGTGTGGATGCAAAGAGCTGTTTGGGAAACAAACTGTCTGCTTGGTTTTGATGTAGAATATCCATGATCCAGGCTGTTGTTACAGCACAGACTTCAGGGCTGGCACAGGTGAAAGGCCAGAGGATGGGAATGAGCAGATGGGGGAAGGATGAACTGCTTTCACTTGGGGTCTAGAAAAAAAATATCTCCAAAAGAGATTTCTATTTTGGGAGGGTTCACTTTCTGCTAGTTCAGTTAGTGCCAGTTTTTCACTACTATTTTGTTGCCCCCCTTGTGCTGGGAAGTATCTCATAGGTAATTCCCTCTCTTTCAAGTGCTCTGGAGTGTATGAGTACTCACTACTAATTCTTTAGGGGATGCTAGAAGAGGACAGCAGTGAGATCCTGCAGGGGGAAAAAATCCTTCTTCCTGCTTGTACAAATTGAAATGTGGAGAGAAAATAAAGTGCCCATAGAAATACCCAATTGCCTTGGTGCCAATGCAGAGCGAATCCAGCTTTTGTCAGTGGTTGTTGATTCCCTGGCTTGTGACTGTCAGAAGTCTCATCTTCTTACCTTGTATGCAATGAAATCTCCTCGTTTCCCTCTGAGATAATTGGACAGATTTCCATATTTGCAATACTCCACAATGACCATTAAAGGACCTAAAAAAGACAATGAAAGTCAAATGAGTTTTGAAGCACTGCAAAGCACATAATTCTAATTTATCCTACCAAATCCTCTTCAAAATAAGTGGCATTTCTATTATACAGATGAGGAAATGAGGAAACACAGGAGTGACACAATCAGTAGGGATGTGGAGAGAAGTGAATACATTCTTACTCTTCCCCATTGGATGGTAACTGTCGGTATTTATTCCTAAATTATAAACAAGGAAAATTCAGGATGATCAACACAATTCCAGATGCTGTTAAGGTTGGTTTGCTCTGTACATGGAGCAGTTTTCATTTTCTCTGCTGGCTTCACAATTGTTTGTTTTGGGTGGAGCTGCTGCCACTAGAGGAAATCAAAGTATGCAGGGCCACAGACAGACCTAAACAAAAAGCTGCAAAAATACTCAGTCTGAAGTTTCTGAAAGCCTGGAAAGTGCTCTCACTTTCTTCCTTATTCTTCTAAAAACCACTGTAGATTCAGTGCTGCTTTTATACAATTATGCAGGTTTTTAAGAGCTGCTTGAAATGCTTTTATATTGCAGTGTGATATGTAAGGGAAGGGGAAAGCTCCATTCTGGAACTTTATTTTTTGTAATCATGAAATGTAAGATAAGGTGAATTTATAGGACTGGGATGTGGATAAACATGGAATATGATCAACCCCAAATACTGAGACTTTCATGTCCAGAACCTTTTTCTCTGGAGAAGGTCTGTGGTTCAGACTGAGGAGTTTGCACTTCAAAGGGGAAGTGCTGAGAGCTGCACTTGGCCTTGGGGAAGGAGCTCAGCAGGATTCCTGCCGGAATTCCTGCATCATCCCGGCAGGAGCGGGGCTGCAGTGGGCTCCTTGTCCAGCACTGCCTGGGGAGAGCACCAGGAGAGAGCAGTGACCCTGGGACAGGGAGAGGAGCAGCCTTTGGGAGCACACAGAGGGAGATGCTGAATTCCTGCAGGCAGCACCGAGCCCGTGGTGTTCCCTGTGGATTCCTGCAGGCTCTGCACTCACCCCAGCCCTATGCCACACCCTGGGGCTCTCCAGCACCCCAGTCCTCTGCCTGCAGCTGGAACAAGCCTGAAAACCTTGCAATGGCTGCAAAAACACCAGCCCCAAATCCCCAAATCCCAGTGGTTCCAGTGCTGATCCCAAACCTCTGCTCAGTGCTGGGATCTGGCCGTGCTCAAGAGATTTGGCTCTGAAGAACCCCAAATCCAATGTCCCTCATGGATGCCCTGAGGAAATGCAGATTCCAGAACAGCTTTAAAGCTCTGCTTAGTGATTTATTCATGGTTTTGAAACGCTTCCTAGACATGGCCTCCCCATATTTTGTTCCCTCATTGTAAAGCACACACTGCATTAGTTCTGACTGCTGAACATCAGACACTCCGCCAAAGTGTTAAATTCTGTTATTTGATACCTTGTTAAAATAATGTATGTGCATACTTAATACCAGTCTCCATCAGGAATACACGGTTACATAAAGCCTAACAGGGGAGGGGAGAGCACTGGAATTTCACAGGAACTCGGATCCGTGTCTGCCTCTGGAGCTCAGGGCTGTTTTTCTTTAGTCTGCACTTGCACTGCTCAGAGAACAAAGCAGTGCCTGCCTCGAGGCTCCTCCGTGCCCTGTGAGGTCCTGCTGCACCCCTCTGCTCCACACTCTGCCCCTCAAAGGTTTCCCCAAGCACCTGGCAGGGAGGAGGAAGGGTCACCTCCCACCCAGGACGGGGCAGGATGGAGAATGGGAAATCAAGGAACTCCTGGGAGAAAGAGTTTCTCAGAAACTGGACAATCAGAGCCTTTGATCAGTCCTGAGCTGTGTCTTGCTGTGCAAGCAGAACTCTGGGGCTGCTTTGGTTAAGAACCACTGATCCCTGGTCCTGCTGCCAGATTAGAGGCACCTAACCTGGTGCTTGTCCTGGGCCCCCTCAGGGACGTGCCAGCACAGGAGAGCCACCAGCATTCCCAGTGTTCCCTCCCCTCTGCTCACAGTCCCCAGCAAAGGCTCCTGCCTGCTGCATCTGAACCCTAAATCCCTCCAGCTGGAGCTGCCCCTTGCTCCCACACAAGCTTTTGGGGTCTGGAGTGCTCCAGTTCTTGGGAGCTCCCCCTGCATGGCTCCCAGATCCCAGCAGTACCCATGGCTGCTGGTTGCTGTTTCCTGAGGAACTGGAACCACCTTGCTGGAGGAAAGATTTCTTCCCTGGCATCCTCCCAAATCTACCTCACTGAAATTTGCCTTTTCCCTCGTGACTGGACAACAACTGTTGGAAACTGATGGTTTGGGCTCTCAGATGACAAGAGAGCTGGGCACCACCTCTCTTGATTTTCCCCCTTCATTTCTTTCACTCTGGGGTTTCCTTGCCCTCGGGTCACCTAAACCTGTTTGTTGGGGGTGGTTTTGAAGATTTTGAAGGTCAGCAGTGAGGAGCCATCCTCGAGAGCTGCTCCCCTGAAGCTGAAGCACAGTAAGAGACGTGGATGCTTTGTCTGGCAGGGTGGGAAGCAATGTTTTAGTGACAAAGGTCTGAGATTGATGGGACTTTGTATGATGCAGGGCCAGTCCTGCCAGCTCAGCCCCTTGGAAGTCCCTGCTCCTGCTGCACCCAGGGCAGTCCCAGGCTTCCTGTACACAGAGCAGAAACTCTGTGTTTGCCTGCAGAGGGTGAAGTGCTGGAAAAGAGGAGGCTCAGAGAGCCAAGGGCTCAGCCTGGTGCATCCTTCTGATAAGGCAGGGAAGGAGAGGGAGAAGAAGCTTGGAAATGCCCACGGGGAGGAACTGGGCACCTCATTGCAATGCAGTGTTCTCCTCCCTTCAGTGCAGAATCCTTTTGGGAACAGGCCTCCAGAAAAAATAGAGAGGTGACACCACAGGTGGGAGAGGTTCAGGAGCCCTGGATGGGATGAGGCCACATCCTGCAGGAGCAGCAGCAGCTCTCCTGTGAGCAGAGAGCTGGAAATGGCTGTACTTGCATTGACTGCACCAAGGGCACTTCCAAACACCCAGAAGTGTCTGAAAAATGTTTTCTTTTTTGCTCCCAATTTACTGAGGACTCCTCACCTCCAGCTTTGGTGCAGGCTCCCAGCAGGTTGACCACATTCAGGTGATGTCCTATATGGATGAGGATCTTCAGCTCAGACATTAGAGCCTTGCATTCGTTAGTAGTTGCACATTCTGCTTAAGATAAACAGGAAAAAAATCATCTTTACACAACAGGATATTTTCAACAGGACACAGCAAGATCCTGTTTATCCTTTGAAACAAAACCCACCCAGGTTCCTTGCAGTATCTTGGCTTTTCAGACTCTGACACAGATAATAATCCATCCGTTTCATTGTCTGCTGACCTTTATGAAGTGGGATAACACTTTATCTTTTGGGTGACTCTTCCTTTCTCGAGCCTGGGTTATGGAGGGTTACGGTCCCTTCCCCCAACCTGATCCCACAGAGCTTTTGCCAGGACTCAGATTTGCAAGCTCAGTAAAGCCAGGCTCTGCAAGCCCCCACAGCACACAGAACATGTTCCTCCCTCCTGCTGGGCTGTGCAGTTCAGCAGGGCTTGGTTACAATACCTCAGAACTCTGCTGCAGGTGATGAGGAATCCACAGAGCTGGAAGGTGTGTTCCAAAATGTCCCACGGAACACACAGCACTACTAAAGCTCAGGCCTGTAAGATCTTATTGATCCAAGAAATACATTTGCTAAGATCTGTGTGTGAGCCATGAACCTGAGTGGGGAGGCCCTGGCTGGCCACTGACATTATTTTAAGTCAGGCACCATCAGACCAGAAGTTTGTTCAGGTGCTGCTTTATCTTCTCAGCCTTCTCTCCAAAACTTCCATGATGTATTTTAACAGGAGAGGCTTTGGCCTGTTTTCTTTGCCTTTGCATCATGTAAGATTTAAATATGAAGAAACAGTTATGTAACAAATAATTTGGTATGACAGATGTAACATCTTTTTCTGTTTGTAGAATTCCCCATAATCTTTCTCCAAACTGTGTCATAAAGAAGGAGCTATTCCAAGATTCCTTCAGTCAGCAGTGTTTGGTGTGTCCATGGGTGGTATCACTCCCGATTTCCCCTGGCACATGCTGGAACACACAGCCAGCTCAGAAGTGTTTCAGATAATTCCGCACATTGAATTTCAGCCTTCAGTCCAGAACAGACTCGAGCACACTGCATGGAGATGGCAGAAATTTAGGCCTCTCCAGAGCCCTTTTAATTCCCTAGATGGATTGGCTGATACTAGATAATCTGCTTTATTCATGAAAGTGATGAATTATGGGCACGTTAGTTGGGGAGGGGCAGACCAGAGCAGGAGGCAGTTGCCTCCACTGGGGGAGGGAGGTGTAAAACGATGGGGAATCTGCCAAATATTGCTGAATATGTGCTGGCAGGGCAGAGCTGACATGAGGCTCAGTTGGGAAGCACAGCATGGAAGGGAATGAAACCCCAGAGCTGTCCAGGGCAGTACATTTTGATGGAGATGGGAATATGTCTGGATCAGGGACTTCTAGGGTATTTCAGGGATCTGGAAATGGGCATGGAACAGAAGATACAACAGCAGGAGAGAAGATGATCAGAAGGATGAAAATAGAGAGGGGAGATCAGACCTGAAGGAGGCCCAGAGAGGTGATAAATGGGTGTTTTTGTGATTTCAGAGAGATGGGAGTAGCAGAGCACCAGGAGAGGCAGCTGGCAGCAGAAGCCAAGTCCCGTGGCAGCAGTGACTGGCTGGTGGCACTGCAGGGGTTAATGGTGTCATGCAGCAGGATGGAGCCGTGAGGGCCATGGCAGCATGGGCTGAGCCTTTGGAATCACCCTCAGGAGCAGTGCCAAGCCCTGCCTGAGCAGGCAGCATGTGGCTCATTCCTCGCTGGGTGCGAGGCTCTGTGTGCAGATCCAGCGTGCAAGGACAGGCTCTGAGTTCCCTCCTTCCCTCCACCCCACAGGAAACCTTCCCTTCATTTCAATAATTGCAAGCAAGATGTCTCTAATTTACTCCCCTGGCACTGGGTATTTTTTCAGTCCCTTGAACTGTTCTGCATCTGGCCAGGCTTCGCTGGAAGGCTCAGCTCCAATTTCGGGCTACCTTGTGTAATTACACTCCCTAATCTGTTTCCCTCCTCACCCCACAGAGCTGGAAGCTGCTGTTTTCTTCCTTGAGGAATACAAGCCTTAATCAGCAGTGCAGCACGGAGGTGCTGTCATTTCCTCCCCTTGCATCCATCCAGGATGGCTGATTCCCCCATGGAAACCCACTCCCTGCAGGACACAGAGCCTGGGGGCTGAGCACTGCGCTCCCCCGGCTTCCCTGGGCAGTCTGGCGAGGATCTCAGAGGGATTTTTGTACCTTTCAGCATTTTTACGGCAACTGTTTTGCAGGTTGAAGATTTATCAATGCCAAAAGCAGACGCCTCCACCACCTTCCCAAAAGCACCATGACCCAGAGTTTTACCTAGAGAAGCAAGAGTCGAGAGTGAGCCCAGGCTGCACCAGCCAGGAGGGGACATGCAACCTCAGCTGTGCAGGAGAACCAGGCACAGTGCACAGACACAGTCACAGCAGCCTGAATCACATCCTGCAGCATATGGATACCAGGGGTTTTATCCATATGGCCTGGATGCAATACAGCACGGGAGAGAACAGAGGAGGGGAGATCACTGCACTCACTGGGGGCACGGCTGACACCTACACGGGTTGAGGGGAGAAACATTACCTGGAGCCCAGGGAAGGCAGAGTTTGGGTTTAATTGTGGCATCCTGATCTCCCATGAATAATGGAGAGAGCCAGCAAGGCACTCTGGGAGTCACAGCCCTTTAACCCTTCAGTTATTGACATCGATTTGAGGGAAAAGCTGCACTAAATGGAATTTAGGATGATTCCATTATTTTTATTTTCCCTTTCATTTGGATTTCCCTGCCTGTGTTACCTGGTGTGCTCTGAGGTCTCTGACCCAGGGTCTGGCTTTTTGGTTCTGCCACTTTCTGTGTCCCACCATCACCTCAGATTTTGTGATATTTTTCTGTCCTTTCCTCCTTCCATGTTTTCCAGCTGCAGCACCAGGAGCACACAAATACAGATATTTTCCCTGAACTCCTCAGTGCATGCAGATGTTACAGTTTCGCTGTACAAACACAGCCAGCTTTTTGCATTTTCTCACTCCATCAGCCAGTGAACTGAGCTGTTTAGTGAAATGTGGCTCATTTTTCCACGAGAGCTTTTTACAGCTCAAAGCTGAGCTCTCCCCTCTCAGCTGAGTTGATAAGGAAGTGATTATTTGATGAATTGATAGCTTTCTTCAAAAGAAAATTCACTTTCCTTTTTCCTCTATGGGAATGCAATCACACTTTTGGCAGGGACAGTACCTGGAGGTACTTTTCCTCCCTGTCAAGTTTGGCTTTCCTTTTCCAAGGAAAAGAGGTGGCAGCTATTTTGACAGAATTTTTCCAAATCCCTCATTCCACCCTCCATTCTGATCCTGAACTCTGTGATCCCAGATCCAAGGGTGGCGGTACCCTGGCACTGTGACAGGCTCTCCTTGGGTTATCCAATAGCTCCCCTGGCACTGGGAAGGATTTGGGCTCATCCTTCCCCCACCTGGGAGCCCAAAGCACTCACCCAGGCGCAGCCTGTCCCTGGGGAACTCCCATTTGCTGCTGTCGTAGGGCAGGCGGTCACACTGCTCGTCAAGGGGCATCTCCTCTGGGTCCATGATAATTGACAGGTATCCTGTTTTAATATCTGTGGCATCGGGCTAAAAACAGCGAGGGGAGAAATTATTCAGGGGATTTACGCTGCAATTCCGACGGGAGGGAGCTGTCTGGCAGCCTGGGGAGTTCCCTGCCTTCCAGGCAAATTTATCCTGAGCCAGGAATGCATCACTGCAGCTTCCTGTTTCTGTTCTACAGCTGAGACACAAATGTTTGTGTGTGCCTGCCGCTCCTGGCTCTTGGGAAGAGGCACTGATTGATGCTGGGAAACACAAAATCTACCTGGAGCAGCCAAAGGAAATCACTGATTTTCCATGGGAATGGCAGGAGCTGCACCTCCTCCTGCATATTTTGGCATTGTCACCGTAATTGGTGGGAAGCTGCTGGAAATTGCTATTTCTGATGCTGCTAAAGTGAGAAATTGTGGTTGGGTGGGTTCTGTGAGCAGACTTGCTCAGGAGTGAAGTGTAAGAGGAAATTCAGTGCTGTCCACAGCTCTGTTAAGATGAGGTCAAGGATGAAAACGTGAATTTTAACCCTATGTTTGCAAGAGGAAGGGAAATTTTACTCAAATATTGGAGATCATCACTGGGACTGCAATTTGGTGAAAGCACAGCAGAGAGCTGTGCTTGCCTTTCTGTTTGCTGTTTGTTTTAGGAAAACAGACCTAAATTCCTTGAAACTTTACTGCAAGTTTACTTTTTGAGTCACAAAAGGGAGGTGAAAAAAGAGCAAGGAGATCAAATCAGCTGTGTGGTTTGAGCTCATTTCTAGAGCAGACAGCCTGGGATCTTTCTTTAATATCTTTTAGAGCCAAGTGCTGAAATCAAGCCTTCATTTTAGTGGATTTAGGGTATTTTTTTGTTATTCTCATAAGCCAGTTTGACTCATAAAGAGGGAGTAGCCTGATTTTATGGTTCCACAGAAGTGGCTGGAAACCTCAGAAGTGCAAGGGTTCTCTGGCAAGTCAACACAAACCATGGACTGAATTTTACAGAGACATTTTGCCCAGTTTTTCTACCATCTGCCCCAAGCAGTTGTCCCTAAACTCTGCTGTTCCACGGAGCTGAGGCAGATCCCAGCCCTTGTGCAGGACTGGGGCTGTCTCACCTTTCTCAGCTTGCGAATGAAGAGGGTCAGGAGGAGCCAGAAGAGAGTGGCAGCCAGCCCTGTGCACACCAGAATGATCACCTCAATGTTGGATTTCTCCTCAGAACCTGCAGGTGAACGTACAGCCAGGTTGGAAACGTGTCCAAAATGCCTGAGTGAGCCCTCTGGATTCTGCATTCCCTGGGCTCACCTTGGATTCTGATGAAGGCTGATGTGCTGTCCTGGCCCAAGTCGTTGGAGGCCCGGCACTCGTAGAGCCCCTCGTCGTCCTTCTTCACTCTCTCAATCACCAGGGTGTTGTTCTCCATGGAAATTCCTGTTTTAAAGCATTTTGGTTAATGTTGGCACAATAACCCACCTGCCCAAAATGCTTTTAGGAGACAGAGCTGAAGTTCAGCTCCCATCCATCTGCTAGGACCCATTTTAATCCTGTGCTCCTCCTGGACTGGCAACCTTTCTCTGACTTTTTTCCTTCTTCAATGCCTGGATAAATTATTTGGCATCATTTAAACAACAGCAAATGTGGCTGTTGATTTAGAGTGGGTAGAGCCTGAAAACTAATCCAGAAGTCAGCAAAGGGATGCAGGATTGGTGTCTGATAGCAGGAAGATACACAAGGAAAAATGGGAACTCAGTGGAATTACTGAAGGCTGTGGGAAGGGATGGGACTTCTAACATGGGGAACATGGAACTCAAGTTAGGCACTTCTTGGAAAAATAGTGGTGTGAAGCAATCCTGGATTCACAGGCAGCCAGGTGGAGTGGGAATAGAGAGGTTGCCTAGATATGACCTGAGGGACTTTTCTACATTTAATTTTCAGCATTTCATTTTTCCTGATTGGTAGTACTGCACTGAGAGTTCTTCTTTTTGACTGAGGGGATGATTGGGCTTGAAACAGGGAAATGACTCAGGCTTTGAATCCAAAAGGGAAGGACATTTTGAATTTCTGGGTGTTCTGCCTGTGAATCCCATTGTTGTTAACAAGAGTACTGCACACAACTTGTCATGCACTGTGCTGAAATATTTACCCTGAGGTGTTTTTTCCAAATATTTTATTTATGTTTCCATTGGTTGGATGAGTTACATGCTTGTCCCTCTAGAATTATTTATAAAATTTCAGTAGCTATAAAGAGTTTCTCTCAGAACATTCTGATCTGAATTATGGATGATCCTAGATTTCCTACCTAGTCCAAGTTGCAAACTTAAAGTCACAGGACCAGCTACTGACATGGGATTCTCCATGATTTATGGGAGGGCTCAGGACATACTCAGCACTGACTGGGGCAGCCTCATCTCCAGTGCAGTTTCGAGCACCAGAATATAAAAAAAGACTTGAAGCCATTGGAGAGCATCCAAAGGAGGCCACAAGAATGGGGAAAGCTCTGGAGGGGTCTTATGAGGAGGGGTTGTGGGCACTTGGTTTATTCAGCTGGAGGAGGCTGAGGGGAGACCTTGCTGCACTCTTCAACATCCTCCTGAGGGACGGCTCAAATCTGATCCCTGGGACAGGGACAGCAACCAGGGAACAGCTGGAGCTGTGTCAGGGCAGGGTTAGGCTGGATATCAGGAAAGGTTCTTCCCCCAAGGGTGCTGGCACTGCCCAGGCTCCCCAGGGAATGGTCCCAGCCCCGAGGCTGCCAGAGCTCCAGGGGTGTTTGGATAATGCTGCCAGGGATGGACAGGGTGGGGTTGTTGGGGGGTCTGGGCAGGGACAGGGGCTGGATCAGTGATCTCTGTGGGACCCTTCCAACTCAGCACATCCTGTGATTCTATGGCACAGAGCTGGGAAGGCACCTGAGCTTAGGTGAGGGAGCTGCAGGCTCAGGTGAGGCTCCCTGCCCATGGTGGCTGTGTCCCTGTGGTGCTCTGTCCCACGGAGCTGAGAGCACATTCCCATCACTGTGCCAGGGGAAATAAAGGACATTTCATATGCCATGGGATGCCCTGAACCCCTCTGCCAGGTGACTTTGCTGCAGTTTATCGTGGCCAGGACAGCTAGAGCTCAGGCCTGTGTTGCCAGACCCACCTGACACAGGTGCAGCCTGTGGCTCAGTTCTGTGCCCAAACTCTGCTCCCACACCAGCAGCCTGAGCAGTGCTCCCTGATTTCCCAGTGCTATGCTAACGTGTGCTGGGCTGGCTCTGCACACAGGAGCTTCCTCTGACCTCAAAGTCCAAGCTGGAGACGGCTGCAGCGCTCTGGCATCCTTGGATTTGTGTGTGTGTGCCCTGAGTCACAGGCACAGCCGTAGATCCTGTGTCACGGTGACCCTGCCTGTCCATTATCCACATTCCAAACAATCCTGGGGAGCAGGACCTCACCTGATGCTGCTGAGATGGGGTAGCCATTCTTCCTCCAGGTGACCTGTGGCTCTGGTGTCCCACTGACCTTGCACTCCAGCAGGATCTTGCCGCTGATGTTGACCTCCAGGTCCGTGAGGTTCTGGATCACGAATGGCGCCGCCTTTGCTGCAGCCACAAAGGAAAAGAGCCCCCAGTCAGGTTTGGGGAGGCCCTTCCCTCACATTCCCTCCTTGCACAGCCTCTCTGGGCTGGATGTGGCAAAGGTTTGGTTGATCAGTCGATCAAAAATCCCCCTAAAGGTTCTGGGAGTAGTGGGTGAGTTTATTTTGTTTATTTTCACACTGCCTAAGCTTAGGTTTGGCTGCAGCTCCAACTCCTCATCCTCTGAAGAAAACAAAGGACAGGCAGTGGGTGGTGCACATGCAGGGTGAAGACAAAAAGGAGAAAGGAGGGGGAAAAGAGGAAACAGTTCTAAAGGTTTTTTATCCTCCATCAGGAGTGCAGTTTTCTCCTTACTACAACCACAGTAATGCCCACTTTATGTTCATTTATAAAAGGTGCTGGACAGCAATGAATAAAATCACAAGCACAGCATAAAATATACCCCAAAATTGCAGTGAGGACAGAAGGTGAGGGGCATTAGAACATATAAAATGTTTGAATAGGGGAAGGAAAACTGTTTTTGAGGAGCATTTCCATGTGTGTTCTCCCCAAGAATTGCCTGACATGTGCCAGACAAACAACAGACCCCAGTCATCCTCACAAGAACGTGATCCTGATTCCAGTTCTCCAAGGATGTATTTGCAGTCTAGCTGTGTTTTTCCCATAGCTATGCTGTGTAGGTGTGTGTGTAGGTGGAAATCTGACTGACTGAATAAAAATATCTGCCAGGGGAGAAGAAAGGGAAGTGCCTGAATGCAGAGAGCAGAGCAAGGCCAGTGCCTCACTGCAGGTGATGCTCACAGGTGGCCCTGGTGCTGTGGGGACCAGCCAAACCATTATCACTGCCCAGTACCTGAGTGAGAGTCCTTCCTTTCCTCTCCACCTCAGGAAAAGGGAGATGTTTGTGTGTGTCTGGAAATAAATCACCTCCCAGTCTGGAATCAGAGCTGTGGGTGAGGATCTGTGTGTGTGGAGGGAAGGGGCTGGGGGGCTGCACAGGGAATATTCACTCCAAGGCTGCAGCCAGCTGTGCCTGAGTGCCAAGAGCTCACGGCAGCACTGACCCTGCAGTGCCTCCTGAGCCAGTTTGGAAATCCCTGTCTAGTTCAGTTTCTGAAGCACTCTGACTCCTGCTCCCTGACCTGCTGCTGTGTGTCTCAGTTCTACTCCACTTCTGTGCTTTGGGTTTTCTTCACCACTGGAAGGTGGTTAATAAATCTATCCATTCCCCATGCCAGCAGCCCTTTGTCTTCTGAGGAGGCTTAGAGATGATCACCCACCTTCTTCACTCTGAAGCAGAAGAAACTTCACTAATTTTTAGTGACTTCCTACTTTCTACTCAGAAGTGTCCTGCCCTTTGTATTCCCCCAGCCAACAGAGCCAGGCTGGAGGACCTTAGTGAAATGGAAGAGTTGGGGGCTTGGGTATAAGTAAGAGAATAATTGTTATAAAAAAGTGCATTCCTCTTGCCCAGAATAAATGGCACGTGTCACTTGATTTTACACTTGCCCAGGGACATTTGGGATCTGCTGGGTCCAAATCTATTCAGGTATCTCATCCTGGCAGCTGAGAGTGGGTACCAAAGTCATACAGATCTGGGGTGAGCATCCCAAGTTACAGTTGTGCTGTCAGTAAATGGCAGGTGATGCTTTTTGTCCTCAGTCAACTCTAAATCTGCACCCAGCATGGAGCTGGGAAGAGAAAATGCTGCTGAAATCACCTTTATGTGATTTCAAATATTTTATCCAAACCCAGCAGTGGCTGGTTTCTCCATGTCAGGGTGTCAATCCCCACAGAGTAAATAAATAAATGAAATCAGAGCAGGACACAAGGTTTGTATTAGGACAGGTCCCAGTGGCACTCTCCCCTGGCACCTACCTCTGACCAGGAGCTGGCTGTGCTGCTCCAGCGTGTCCGTGCTGTTGTGCTGGTTCTGGGCTTGGCACTTGTAGAGGCCACTCTGCTCCCTCGTGACGTTGGGAATGAGCAGGGTCAAGGAGATGGAATATCTGCCCATTTTCCTGACCACAGAGTGGCTGGGAGCTGGCTCTGAGGAGGGGTAGTACCAGGCCAGGTGGGTGTAGATGTACTTGGAGGCCTGGCAGGTCAGCTGGACGTCGTTCCCCACGATGGCTGTGACTTGGGAGGAGGTTTGCAACCCAGAGGGCACATCTAGGAGAAAGGGAAAACGTGTTTGGAATTAAACCCCAGCTGAGAAGATCTTTGGCTGCCTGGCTGCTACTTGGGGGTCAAATTTCCAGCAGTAATGGAAGAAGCCAGGTTTAATGAGGCACATGGAAATGTGGAAACAGGCACTGGAGCTGGGAATTAGGGAAGTGAAAGTTCCTCTCACTGCCCAGCACTAACCTGGGCTAGTCCAGCCCTCAGCATTCTAAATCATCCCATCTCCAGCTAATGAATTGAAAGCTTACAAATAGAAGGAGTTAATGGACTGAGAGTGTTTAATCAGGAGCTGTTTCTATCCAAGTAGATAAATGTGTTTGTGAGCTTTTCCCTCTCCACAATCAGGGCTGGAAAGTATTAATTGCAGAGGAATAAAGAAACCCATTCCCATCTGTCAGGAGCAGCACCTTCTTCCCCACTGAACAGTCTCCTCAACTCTCTCTTATTCCAACTGTGCCAATATTTATTTTCATCCTATGTGAATGCTGGATATTTACTTGATCACTGATGGATTAACTGATCTAATGATGTCTAAGTCCTTGAGGCCCTTATATTTAGCAGAGAAATACTCTGAGTCATGACTCCAACCTAGCCATGAAAGAGTGAGCTGTTCCTTGCTATATTTTTAGTAAATTTTGACTCCAGTTAAAAAAAAAAAAAATTTAAAAATCAATTTTCCTGAAGCAGCGAGCTGAATCCATTTGAAAACAAGAAAAACTGAGTGGAAGGCCAGAGCCTGCCCTGCAGTAGCTGCCAGAGACCTGCAAGTAAATTTGGACTGGAAGATACTTTATTGGCTTTGGATTTTGCTAATTTTAGGGATCTATCCACCTGAATGAAAATTCATGGATTACCACAGTAATCTGGAATTATTCTGCTGTCTGTTAGGTCAGGATTTTCAAGCAACTGAGAGTTATGAGGAACCTCTTACCAATGTTACCAGGGACAGGCTCGCTCTGGGCCACCTTCTGAACAGGAACAGGTTTGCCCTAAATCTGAGAGATGATTCAGTGCCAAGCTGTTGGTGAGATGCTTCCTCAAACCAGGATGAGCTGGGTGGGATTTTGAGAGGGACAGGAGTTAAAGCAGAACAAGTGTGCACTGCACCTGCCATCTGCAAATTCCACCTGGAATTTGGCCAGGGGCTCCCACTGCCAAAGGTTCTGCAAAAGATCCAGCTGAGCAGAAATAGTAAGGCTGCTGAAATAACCAATCTGCCTTATAATAAAGCACATATTCTACAAAATACAGAGCCCTGGAGGAGCTTTCAGATATGATTAAAAAGTCTGTCTTCTTCCTGAGTCATCTGGAGTAGAACACATGAGCTTTTGCTTCATGGTTTTTAAAGACTGACACCAGAAATACTTCACAAAAGATCCAAAAAGAGAAGAGACCCCCTCAGGCCACAGCTGTGGAAATTGTTATTTTTCTCTTCTTTCCTTGTGCTGGAATTGCAGTTTGCTCTCTGCAGAGTGTTGCTAGGCTCAGTTGCTCTCTCTTGGTGCCAGCTGTGTGCTCAGGCTGCCTTGTGTGACACATCCACAGCTCATTCCTGATGTCCTGTGCTTCCAACATGTCCAAGTCCTGCTTATCAACACGGGGGGAATGTCTGAGGCCACCCAGACCTCCCTACACAGAAACTGAGAGCCAGTGAAAACACTGGGCTGGGGCACGAGCAGCATTTCACATCTCCTGAACCTCTCCAACCAAACATGGAACAAGTGCTGCATCCCTTGGGGTAAGACTGCCTTGGGCATGGCACAGCTTGGGCTGGAGCATTTTGGTGCAAATTCCCAATGAATGGGATGTGTCCACTCCCAAGCCCTGAGTTTTGAAGGATGCTCCATAGTTTTGCTTTGTTGCTGGACTTGAAAGGTGCCAGGGTTTTTTCTTACCAACTTAACATTCTGTGAGCA
The DNA here is from genome assembly GCA_013396995.1 of Dicaeum eximium. NCBI lineage: Eukaryota > Metazoa > Chordata > Aves > Passeriformes > Dicaeidae > Dicaeum > Dicaeum eximium. The sequence goes on along the minus strand of VWZP01004610.1, from coordinate 491,176 downwards.
GAGGCCAGGCTTGTTTTTCTTATCATTCCTTCTCCTGACATTTTTTATTTAGCATTTTGAATATTTTTAGCTGGAACCTGTGCTATTCTCTCCCATCTTGTTTGCCTTTCAAGCAGCTCTTTCAGCTCCAATAGAATATTCATTAATTTTCATTGCAGTGGAAGGAAAAAGAGAGGAAAAAAGAAGTTGCTCTGCTCTATCTTTCATGCTCTCCTCTCTCTTTTCTCCTCCTACCTGGATTATCAGGGGAATGAGTGCAGCTTGGAGAGCACATTTCAAGTCAGTTCATCTCTCAGACAGCTTTGCTTACATAATCCTGAACCTGAGCAGTGATTAACTTCCTTTCTCTGAACAGATACTGTGTTTTAGAAGGCTCCTAATAAGCTGGCTAAAAGAATGCACCAGGGGGCCTTTTCCCTTTTATCAGCAGTCACCAAACATTTGTCTTTGGTGTTGTGTTACAGCATAGTAGCTGCGAATTTCCCTCTCCACCGTGCGGGATTCCGTGGCAAAAGAGGGAAAGGAGCCATTGGGGGGAGGTAAAAAGGCAGCATAAATCAAAGGCAAGGCTGGCTCCATTTGTATTTACAAGGAATTAATTGTTTTTAATTTCCTGTGCTTTGCACAATAATCTGTGTAATTCAAAACTTCTGCTCTTACCCGAATTCCAGCCCTGGGCCTGGCAGGGGGGGCTGCCATCAGGACTAGGGATGGAGGGAAGGGGGAGCCCCTCTATCTGGAACAGTGGGGCTTGTCAGCAATCCTGTCAACACCTTGGGAATGAGCAGTTTGGAGTGGCACAAAATCCTAGAACAGCCCAGCTCATCCATTGTTCTGCTATCTGAGAGCAGATTTTTATCTCCTGCTGGAAATGCAATATTTTCTTTCGGGTAGAAATCTTTAACTCCATTTTTCTCAGTTGTTTTGGCAATCAGATAAACCCTTGAAAAGATGGCTGTGGTTATTATTTGTTATTCTTATCAGAATTCATTTATATTCCCGGAGCATTCCGAGTTTTCAGATGGGTGGGATCCCACTTTGCTGAATGTAGTGCAGTCAGACAAAGGCTGGAATTTGATTTACTCTGGACCTGCAGCTCTGTAGGGCTGCCCTTTCCAAGGTGCAGAGCAGAGATTAGAAGGTACATGACACTTGTCCATGGCAGAGAATCCCTGCAGGAGACACCAGGGCAGCTTTTCACTGCTCTGCGGGGTTTGCAGCCTGCTTGGAATGTACTTTGGAGCTGGAGGTGGGCAGTGACATTTCTGAGCATCTGATGGCTCACCCAAGGCTTAAATGGGAACTCTGGAGTCAGAGCAGTGGTGGGAAAGGCAGGCAGGGGTCAGATCCTGATTGGATTGACACAAAACAAAAATTCTGGAGTAAGATTTAGGCCAGGACATGATGGATAAATCCCTTTAGGAGAGACTCCAGAGGGCTGCAGAGGGACAGTGACAGTCAGGACATCTGCAGGAGGGGCTGTCACTGCATGAGGAGATTTCTCATCACTCTGGATCCCTTATAAGGTTTTGATTCTGAGTGATCTCCAAACCCTGCTGGCCCTTCATGAAATGAACTCTGCTGGCAGAGAAACGATTTAAAAATAGAGCCCAGTGCTAATTCTGGTGTCCGTGGGAGTTTTTGTGGGGGTTCTGCTGTGGAAGAACAAAATGGTTGCCGACGATTATTCCACAGGGATAAATTAATTTTTCTGAAATGAAGGTGGTGATGGTGAAAACATCAGACTGAAGTGAGCACATCCCCAGAGAGCAGCCTGGACAACACCTGAGGAAGTGTCCCTGGAACACTCTGCCATGTCTGGGAAAACATCTCAACCCTGCCCCAGAGGAACAGGGATTTGAGGGAGTTCAGCCTCTGTGTCATCTTCAGATTTCTCAGCAGGGAGAAGTGAGTTAAGCCCAATTCAGCCAGAAGGTCTGAAACCAGCTCGGGGAGCAGCAGCTTGTTTGTTGGTGGGAGATAATGGGAGATCAGGTCTTTAAAATCAGCAAACTGCAGATTTAGTTGTGGGGTGCCACACTTGCAGCTGCTTAGCAGAGAGCTGTGAAATGCCACAAACATTTCCCAGATGTCCCAAAGTCCCACGTGTTGCTCGTGTGCTCTCAAGCTCTACCCCAGCCTTCAGCTCAGCCCTGAGGTTCAACCTGCACAGAATGAACCACCTCAAAATCATAAAGTGACCAGCTTAGAGCCTTGTGCTGTTGGGCATCCTCGGCCTGGAACCTTGCAGGCTGTCCCTGGATGTCCCTCAACACTGGGACAGGAGAAAACTCCTGGGGAGAGTAACCTGGAGCCTGCTCCAGCTGTTCCAGGTGTGAGGACGACCTGGAGCAGCCTCCCCACAGCCTGGCCCTGCTGGAGCAGCACTCAGAGAGGACCCTCCTGTGGAGGAAGCCCAGAGCAGATCACTGCTGCTGTTTCACTGCTGCAGCATGACCTACTTTAGCACCAGGATGGCCACATTTAGAAAGTTTTCATTCCTTTCTAATCCATAAACACCACTATTTTTAAATACAGCACTTCCAAAAGCCAGTCATGCTCGGTCAGCATTTGCCTCTTCCCCAGAATGGTGCAGACTCCCACTTTTCCCTTCACAGGCTGCAATACATCTGTCTTGCCAAGGCCTGTTCACCTCCTGCTCTGCTTGGGTGGAAACATTCCCACCATAACCACTGTCAGTAATTTCACCCAGTGATTCATTTCCTTCATAAATCAAACTGCATGATTAAAACACTTGTGTCTCAAAACATCGCTAGATGGATCTTGAAATAAAAAAAAATTGAAATATTAGCTCACCGTGGGTGGAAACCCCCCCCCCCTACATAACTGTATTATTGAAGTAAACCAGAGTTGTGCAAGGTGCATGGGATGATCTAAACCTTTGGATCTGACCTTATGCTTGTGGCTTATTTCTTTGGCTTTAGTCATCAAGTGTGGCAGTTCTGTCAAGAGCTTGGATAACCCACCCAGACACAGCAGCTGGCAGAATTCCCAGCAGGACACTCAACACTTGGAAGGGGTGAGGTATAAAATTAATAGCTGGTCATCAGCCTGCCTCAGCCATCTTGGGGACCTGTTATATCTTAGCTGTATCTCCCAAAAATGCACCTTGGAGGGCATTTCCCTGATAAATAAGATTTAGAGCTTTGGGAACTATCTTTTGGAGGCTGAAAGCCTCTCCTGTCTCCTGTCACCTCTAATGGAGGTGAAATCTTTTCCCTCCATGGCTCCTGCTTCATTATTGTTGGATGGCATTTTTCTGTTGGCACTTGTGTGTAACACCAATGGGAACAGTGTTTGGTGAGCCCTTTTTTGGCTAGAAGGATTTGAAAGGTGCTGGATTCCTTTGGAGCAATGGAGTCAAACAAGCCAGGAGGGAAGAGAGGCACAGGAGTGCAGATCCCTGCCAGAGTGAGCTCTACCCTCCCAATTTGCTCATGGCAAGGAACCAAGCAGTGAGAATCAGACATTTACTTTCCAGGACACTTCTGCACTCTTTGTTCTCAAAATCGATATTTTGATGCAAATCCTGCCAGCCAACATCCACTCATCCAGAAAGTGAGCACAGAAACGTTTCAGTTTGTTCTGGGTGAGCACTTGAACAAGGCTGTCCCTGGACTCTCCTCTCTTTTTAAACTGCCATCTCTCCTGAAAGCATGATGTAGGTCTCGATCTCACTCCTAAAGAATTCCTGTGCTGAAAGGTTAAGCGGATATTTGTTTGGATTTGTGTTTTTTGGAGAACCCCTCCCTGCACAAAGGACACTGCAAAGGCCAGTAGCCCAGGCAGGGCTCCAATGTCACAGTGCCATCAGCCCTGGATTGGGCTGGGTGCTGGCCTTGCTCACCTTTGTGTGGCTGCTGATTTCCTTGGAGACCAACCTTTCTCCTGGCTCAGGGAGAGGCTCCAGGCCTCTGGAACACCACAAAGGCCTCAGCTTTGCCAGAGGTTTCCTGAGGACAGTGCTCAGATGTCACCAGTGCTGCCTTAAGGCACAGAGAGAGGGACTTGGGGCTGCAGCTGCAAAGGGCACAGGGCCATCTGGCTGGTGCTGGACGTGTCCAAGGGAGCTGGACCCTGCCCTGGGGTGAGGAGCCTGGGATTGCCACATTGGGAGTGCTCCAAAGAAACAACCCTCAGGCATGGCCAGGAGTGTGAACCAGCCCCCACCAGCCATGTGAGACTCCCAGGGCAATCAGAGCAGCAGCCCCTGCCTTTGGTGAGGCGTTCCTGTTCTTACCTGACACGTAGAAGGCGATGCTCCGCTCCTCCTCGCCCACCTTGTTGGAAGCCACGCAGTAATAGATTCCTGAGGCACTGCTGTTCTCCATGGTGAGGATGCTCACGATCTGCCCACAAAGAGAAAACAAGGAATGGCTCTGAGGGTGGGGCGGCCTTGGCAGTGTGTGTTGGGGTAGGAAAGCTGTTAAGAAAGTTGTTTCTAGGTAGTAATGGGTGAAAGTCCCAGACAAGTGCTGCGACTTGGTTTTTGTCTCTCATCATCTCAGCCCAGCTAATTCTCTTCCCTCCTCGTTCCTAAACCTTACCCTTTCTTTTTTTCCCTCCCTTGCCCATGAAAAACAGGGTCCTCTTGAGAAACCGCCAAGGTCTTTGTGTCACTACATCGAGGAAAAAGCTGAAGTGAAGGGCCTGGAGGATCCATCCAAACACAGCCCCACAACCATCTATTCCCTTTCCTGCTTTGCAGCTATGGGTTAAGTGGTGAATATTCACATTTGCATGGGAAGCAGATAATTCCTGTGGAAGGGGTACAAAGAGTATTACAGGATTTTGCTTTTCCCATCAGAGAAGCGAAGGAATTACGTGACCCCTTTGGGCTGGGAGCCCCTTAATTCCAAAACCCTTCCTTGGATCTGTACAGGACTCGTTCAGTGAGGAAGGAGGCTCTGGAGAAGCTGCCAGTGTTACAGCACTGGCAGAAAGGGAGGATCATGAAGAAGGAAAGAGCACTTGTCCTGAGCTTCACCACATCAGAAAAGGAGGGGGTTCTGTTACTCCTTAAGAACTTGTGCTCCTTAAACCTCCCAAGGCTCCTGTTGGTAAGCCCAGCCTTGTGGCACTGCCCTGTCCCTGGCACGGTGCAGCCTCTCAGGCTCACACTGGAACATCCACAGAAAATGCCTTTAATTATTCCCTGTATTCCTTTGGAGTGTGAGCAGAAAAACAGGGCCTGAGCCACCAAGACAGAGATGTTCTTGCAGGATTCCTCTGCTTCCCCTGCAGCCATTCACCTGAGGAGCTCTGAGCCCTCACATTTGGAACAAATATCGCTTTCTTTGCCATCCTCTCTAAGGCCTTTGAGAATCAAAACTTACACCCTCTGGCCCTTAGTCCTTATCTCCAGAGAGCTCTTTGAAGTGCACAGAAGCATCTCTGGACTTTCTTTTTAATATCCTAAACTAAACTCGCACAAGACATTCCTTTACCCCTCCTAAAGCTGCCCCATGAGTGTGTCTAGAGCTGTGTGGGATGAATTTTCTGAGTTATTTAGGATTTGCTGAGATCTGGCACTTTAAACCCTGCAGGGAAATGAGTTCCAAAGGTTTTGATCCCATGTGCATTTGACATTCTAATGGTGAGCATTTGCAGCAGAATAAGGGCTGAGTGGAAAAGTCTTTACTTTTCATGGGCACTAAACATAAGAATGGGGAACCCCCAAATTTAGGGGTGAAAAAGGAGAGCAGCAAACCCCTCTGGTGTCCACCACAGAAAGAGCTGTACAGTCCTGAGTGATTTATGATGTGAAAATAGCTCTGCCTTGGCTATAAAATCAGCCTGGCTATAAAAGCAGCCTGCTCCTCCTCCTGGTGCTGGTCCTGGAGCAGTGGCCCCGTGCCACATGTTCAGAGCCCGAGCAGCACTTTGGAATTCCTGCTGAATCAGGACCAACATCTTTCTCCTCATGGCTGCTGGATCTGAGGATTTCATGTCTGGGAAGAGCAAAAGCCAATATAAATGTACGTGCTGAGGACAGAGGGGGATACATTTGGACAGCTTTTTAACAGCAATTAGTCTTCCTAAGTGACAGCTCTAGCTGGGAAGAGGAGGATAACACTGTAGAGCCAGGCAAAATTATAAAATATCCATTTTGGGACGTGTCCAAAGTGTTAAGGGTGACACTGTGGCTCTTCTAAACACTGATGAAATGCCTCAAGCTGCTTGGTGGCCCAGAGGTAAATGCTCATGAGCACACACACAGAGACAGATGCTGATATCTCCAACTCCATAACTCAGGAAAAATCTGTCAGGACAGTGGGAAAACAAAAAAAAGAAAAGAAAAAAAAAAAAGAAAGAAAGAAAAAAAGAAAAGAGCAAATAGCTATCCCAAGACATCATTGGAGCTAATCTCAGTCATGTCTAGATATGAAGGTGAAAAATATGGTAAATGACAGTGGGAAACAATCTGAGAACAAGCTCTTGGGGGAAAAAACTAGGAATAGAGAGAAAGTAACTTTCTTGTTTGGGTGCTGCAGTCATTGTTGTGCACTTGGATCCCAGCTCGTTACACACCTGAGCACCAGAGATCAGAGATCCTGACTGGGTGCACAACTGGCACCTCCCAGAGCCCTCCAAACTGTGACTTTTAAACCAACAGCATCCAGTAGACATCTACACATGATCCCAGAGCTGGCAATTCAGGATTTTGAGTGATTTTCTTGTAAGATGAATCCCTTGGAATCATTCTGTATCAACCTTCCACTCCAGCTATGTGCTCCTGGGTAAAACCCTGAGCCCGTGAGTCCAGTTATCTTTGCAAAATCTGAAACGAAGGTCACCGTGGTCAAACTAATGAATCCTGGTCAGTTTGGTAGCTGAAATTTGAAATCTGTGTGTGTTTGGTCACAATAGCAGGTTGGGATAAGGATTTTGTTCTTCTAAATGTCATCCCTAATGAAAAAATGGTTTTAACTTGAGCACCCAAACTCAGGGATTTTTTTTCCATTATTAACAGTGCAAACTGTTGCACTCTGCAGGGGCACAATCCCAGAATCTGGGGACCTTTAGTAGACAGGGGAAAAATTCTGAGGGGATAATCCCTGTGTGTGTTTAGTCCATACACCTGGAGAAGTATTTTCCACTCCTGAAATCATAGCCAGGGTAGAAAAGCTTCCGACATGTTGGAGAGAGTCCAGAGGAGGCCACAGAGCTGCTCCAGGGCTGGAGCCCCTCTGGAGCCAGGCTGGGAGAGCTGGGAATGTTCACCTGGAGAGGAGAAGGCTCCAGGGAGAGCTCAGAGCCCTGCCAGGGTCTAAAAGGGCTCCAGGAGAGCTGGAGAGGGACTGGGGACAAGGGATGGAGGGACAGGACACAGGGAATGGCTCCCACTGCCAGAGGGCAGGGATGGATGGGATATTGGGAATTAGGAATTGTTCCCTGTGAGGGTGGGCAGGCCCTGGCACAGGGTGCCCAGAGCAGCTGTGGCTGCCCCTGGATCCCTGGCAGTGCCCAAGGCCAGGTTGGACACTGGGGCTGGAGCAGCCTGGGACAGTGGGAGGTGTCCCTGCCATGGCAGGGGGGCACTGAAGGATCTCTGAGTCCCTCACACCCCAAACCCCTCTGTGATTCCATGATCAAGGCAGGGCTCACCCCACAGCTGCTTCTCAGAAAACCCAGAGCACATCACTCTCTGCTGAGCTGAATAATGATTGATGTGAAACCTGCCTTAAAACTTTGTGTCTTTGCACTGAAAATGCCATCAATGAACTATGTACAGCCTAGAAATGTGCAGTTTCCACTTTCCCTGTCCCTGTGAGCAGCAGTGACACATTCCCAGCTGCCAACAGGGGCTGCCCCACCCTCAGCTCCTGTGCAGGCAGTGCTGCATGAGGCTAATTAATAACAAATTATTGGCATGTCGTGTCTAGACATCTTCCCAGCAGGAGCTGGATGGGATCCTGGGAGTTCACTGCATACTAAACACATCCCAGGCTGGACTGCCTGAGTTGGATTTGGAATTAAGGACTCCATTTCCTATTCCTTAACCTAAAGGCCACCCAATACTGTGAGCCCAAGGAAGGGATTATAAACTAATAAATAATTACTAGGAAAGAATAAACTAAGTTTAAAACTCAATAAGCAAAGGAATAAAATGACTGATTTCTGAAGAACAGCTCTGACAAGTAAATAGAGCTTGCTGCTGGGAAAACTCCTGATGGAATAGTTCAATAAAGTCCATATGTAATGTTCCCAAACTGATAAAAATAAATTATTTTAGAAGCAGCCAAATAACATTCCCCAGCCGTGCACTGTGAGTGTTTTAAGACATCTTGTAGTAAGGACAGAGCAATGAAACCCTTTTTAAGCTGGAGCCAGCATGAATTAATATCTCTTGTTATTCCTTGCTTTCTCTTTCCTTTGTCTAATCCCTCCCCACCCGAGAGCTTTACTTAACAACTCTTCTTTCACTTCGTTAGCTCTCCGTGCTCAAGGAGTGGGAAATGTGGGTGGAAAACTTCTCAGCTGTCTGACTCTGGCAGAGCTGGGCTGGAGGTGGCTACAGGGAGATGGAATTACAGGAACTTCAGCAGGGACCTTGCACAGAAAGCATTCAATTCACTCCTAATCCATCCCCTTGAGTGGCACACCATAACACTTGTTTGTACAGCCTGACAGCCCTGATCCAGGATTGGAGTTCATTCACTCAAAACATGCTAAAGGATGGGCTGAGGATGAGTGAGAGAAGAAGCCTGGGAGCCAGCTGAGAACTTCCAGCTTTGCTCCCATCTCTGGCAGGGGGTGTTCTGTCCCTGGGAAAGGGGAGCAACCCGTGCCTTCCTCAGCATCAGCAGAGCTGGTGGCAGCACTGGGTGGTCAGGAAAGCCACTGGACTGGGCTGGGAACTGGGCTAACTGGAGGTTTGAGGTGCCTCTGGAGCAACTGTGGGATGGAGGGACCAATCACCCTCTACTCCTGGAGCAGGTGGGTAAATCCTGGCTGGTCCTGAGCAATCACCACCCCCTGCTCCTTCCTCCCCATGACTGCAGATTTTTTGCTCTTTTTGTTCCTTCAGGAGGTCTAAACTTGGCATTTTTGGGTCGGTTTTCTCGAGTGGTTGTGAATTTAGGAGGTCAGGGAAGACCAAGGGCCAGTTCTGATGTCCCTGCTGCTGGCCAGGCTCTCACCAGACCCACCAAGGACAGTTCCACATGCTCCTGTGCCTGGGCAGTGCCCGACACACCTGGGCTGATCTCCAGGGAGTGGCTGCTGTGTCCCAACCCCCTCCCTGTGCCTGTCCCCTCCCTGGCACAGCCTGGCACCACAGGGCTGGAGAAGCTCCTTGAAGTGACAGATTCGAACAGCCTGGCTGAGCTGCTCGCACACTCCTCACCACACACATCCCACTGCTCTAATGGAGACTTTTTGTTCCTTCAGGAGGTCTAAACTTGGCATTTTTGGGTCAGTTTTCTTGAGTGGTTGTGAATTTCACCAGCAGAAACACCCACGTGGCCAGGCCACTCTCATATAGACATGAAAGGGAGAAAAGAGATGAAAAGAACTCCCCAGTGAGAACTGAATTATGCATGAGTTTTGCTATTCCCTTCTGCTGGTCCCAAGCTCAGTCCAGTTTGTTATTTTGCTAACAGGAAAGAAAATAAAATAGCAACCTAGCTCCTTGTGACTTGAAAAGTCAGGCAATTCCTGAAGTCGCGGGTGTTATACCTGCTGTGAAAAAGCAGACTCAGAGGAGCCACACAGTGCTTTAAATCCCAAAGTGAGAAGTTCAACACGGACTCAAAACCCCAGGGAAAATGAAACTATCACAGTGCAACTGCCTCAACCACTGTTTGACCAAAACTTCTCTCAAGTGCATCATTACCTGAACCATAACCTCGTGCTTCTCCTCAGGAGTGAGACTCAGGCTTAGGAAGGCAAGAGGAGGTGAAATTCACTTCTCTATCTGTGGAATACTCATGGAATAATCATGATAAGGATGATGACAGGAGAGCTCAATTTTAAATGGCACTTCTGTCAGGAGATGTCTGAGGAGCTTCATGTGATCAAAGAGCACCAGGGGTTTGCTGGAAAAACCTGTGCTTGCTGCCCTGCCAGCTTGCTTTGGGCAAATATCTGGATCTGGTGATTCCAGGGGACTTTTTCCATATTTTTAGCAGCTCTAAACAGTTAATGCAAGTTTCCACATGTGGCTGGATCAGCTTTTATTGCTGCAGCTCCCAAGGGTGAACCCTTGGGTGCTGACAAATCCTAGAGCCCAGATGAATTCCACCTTCTGCCCAAGACTCCAGTGCTCATGGGACAGCTCAAATCCCACAGAAATCCCCAACCTCAGCTAATCCCAGGTTCCTAACACAGCTCCTGAAAGCTCAGACTTCAGCATCTTTATTTTTTCATCTCCTTGGTCAGTGCTGGTGAATTACTTGCTGAGACATGGTGGGAATGGATTGGGCTGTTTCTTGTCTGTTCCATTCCTGGTGGGAATAACTACTGATAAAACTCAAGGAAAAGTCTGAAGACTTTTTCCTTAGTGACTTTTTAATAAGTGATATTCTATAATATAAAGACTCCAATTAACACAGAGTCTTGAACTTCAGAAAGGGGGAAGGAGAGGAACAGTCTGCAATGTAAGTAGGGAGTGAAACCTGAGATTCCTATAATTTAGTTATATTAATTTGAATAAATCTTAATCAGGACATAAGAATTAATAGGAAGCACCTAAGACTGTGTTTTCAGCCAGGGAGAAAAGGAATGAGTATGCTATAAGTTGTAAAAATATGTAGCTTGTAACTTTAATAATGAAATATGTAAAAGCTGATTTTATATATATATATATATAATATATATGGAGACAAATAGTAGCTCTGAGAGTCTCAAAGCTCTTGTCAGCCCATGCAGCAACCAAAAAGTCTTAGAAAAAGAAGAAACTTTGAATGTAAATGTCACCAACTTCCATTTTTATAAATAATTAGCACTTTTAGGGGGTTGCTTTTACCTAAGATGTAAAATTCTTAAAGAATACATTAAAACCAGAGCTTAAGGGGCACTATGCCATCTAAAGAAATCCAATATATAAATATCTCCTAACAGCGGAAAAACTCAGGAATGAGAGGCAAACACTGATTTTCTCCTTCCCAGCCCAAGCTCCATGTTTTCAGAGCTCTGGTTTGGATTAAGTTTAGAACTGGAAAGTCTCCCTGAGAAAGAGCAGATGGCTGAGGCACTGATCCTGCCAGATGCTGATTTAGTCTGGACCCAGTCCAGAAGAGCACTTTAGCTTTGTGCTTAACTTTAAGCACGGGAGTAACTCAAGGATTCTCCCATGCTCAAAGGTGACCCAGGATTTGAACAGCAGCATCCAGCACCCTGCAGGATCAGACACGGAACCATCTGGAGCATCCACCTTCAAACCTGGAGCTGCAATCCCACTCCTGCAGCCAGCAGCCCCTGCAAGTGCAACAGGCAATCCCAGGCAGAGCCTGGCAGAGCCAGGAGGCCCTGGATCCATGCAGATTCCCTGCCTGGATGTGTGGAACATCAGCTAGTATCACCACGGGCACTTGGGGCACACTGAACAGGTAATTCCCGGTGGGATCTCTGCAGCTCACAGGAAGGGTGATCCCAGTGCTGTTGGAAGGGGGAGCAGGCAGGGAAGTGTCCAAGGAAGGTTTTCTCTCCTTCATTGTTCCAGGGAAGTGGTTTCAACCTGAGACCTGACACTCTGGAAGTCAGAGCAGGTACCCGTGGCACTGTGACCACACACCTGGTCAGGTCCTGCTGCTGGGAGCAGGGGAAGCAGGGCAGGACAAAAGGGGGCAGGATAGAGGGGGACAGGACAAAGAGGGGCAGGACCAAGAGCTCTCCAAGTGTCCCATGAACTCAGAGTCCTTATCAGCGTTCACATCACAGCACCCCTCGAACTGAACCACTCACACTTTCTCAAGACTCAGTGAGACACAGAAGGTTTTGACCCAGAAGTCTTGGGAGAGTTTAAACAGGGTGTGTGACATCATTCCCAAAGCCAGCACTTGTAAACAGCAGAGATCTGCGGTGATCTCAGCGCTGGGAATTCCAAACATGCAAAGAACCCTCAGCAGCTTGGGAACCACGAGCTGGGGTGAGCCTCCCCTGACATCATCCCCAGGCCATCCCACACATACCTTTGGTTTATCCCCCGGCCTCATGGGGGTGTTCTCGATGCTCCTGATCTTGTTTCCTATGACCGTGTTCTCCCGAACCTCAACTTTTGGCCCCCCGGGATTGCACCTGGAGGTGGAAAAGCAGAGATGGCGTTCAAGGTAAGCAGGGAGGTGCGGTGGAGTGAGAAAATGTCAGTCTTAGACAATAATCTTAGGTCTTAAATACTCCTAAGAACTGTTGCTGCTGGAGTCTGTTACTTCTTTGTGAAATTCCTCCATTCCTTCTTTGCAACATTTCAAAATTATTTACAAAGCACCTTGACAGAGGCAAACAAAATCAGCCCATGACCAGCAATGAAACCCCCACTCTTTGCAAAGATTAGAAATGGAAAATACTGGACAGTTAATTAAATCATGTGAGTTTTATCTGGCTAATATAAGTTATTTTTCCAAATTCGAAATGCCAGTCACTCCAAACTGTGGGGAGGTGGATGTTGCTGAGTGTCTGCCTGTGCTCAGCTTCCAACAGGAAGTGTGGGCTGTGGGAGTAGAATGGATAAATTATGGGATAGAACAGCAGAAGGCTCCTTTAAAGCTGCACATTACACAGAAGACACTTCTCAATCTTCATTTTGGAATATGGGCAAGGAGCAGAGTGTGTAACTTGTCATGTGGGAAGGTCCAGCTGCACCATCCACAGCAAAAAACTTTCCTGTCTTCCTCAACTTGGTAAAACTAAGCAGAGACAAAGCTCTTCTTGTTCCTAGAAATGCAAAGGCTTTGAGCCCACCACAGTGTTTCAGGAGGTAAAATGAATATGGACTTCTATAGGCGCTGACCAAGGGCTGATGCTGCAGAAAACTCCTCCATAAATCAGCTGTGCCTTTGCCAAAGCCACACAAAGCACAGGGGCAACACCCTGGGTCAGGGGAGGGTTTGCAGCTCTCAGAAGGGCCTAATTAGAAGATCTTGAGGGACTTCCTGCAAGGCACAATCCTGTCCTGAGGATGAAGGGGAAAAGCTCAGAGGAAGTAAAATCACATCCCAGCTCGAAGGAACAATGCTGGTGCTCAGGGATTCAAAGGGCACTGCTGAGGCAGAGTGGGGGGAGAGAGAGACAGAGAGAGAGGAAGTCAGACAACAGAAGGAAATGGGGGCTGTGTCATTTCCCACAGGAATCCTCCTCCAGCTTCTGCTGGAGCAAGATAAGGCTGCCCCTGGGGCCAGCAGAGGTAGAGCCACTCTGCAATTGTATTTAAATTGATAAGATCAGAGAGCCAGAAAGCTGCAACAAGGGTTACGTGAGGTCCTTTGCCACCAGGTCACTGGTTTGGATCTGGTTGAATTCAACACTCATGGCCAATTCTCTACCCCTAGACAGAAAGGTCTGGAAAAGATTTTGGGTAACCTCTGTGGCTTTCCTAGAGGATGCAGAACCTGTTTCCATGTGGTGTTTCCACTCTGCTCTCATTAAACCCCTCCCAGGCAAAGCCCTGTGCCTCCTGCTGCCCTGCAGTGCCAACAAAGCCATCAAATCCCAGAGTTTATTCCCACAGGAGCAGTGTAACTGCAGGATACCTCCCTGGGGCAGCACACAAGGTCACTCCCAAGCTGAGGCTGGACCTAACATCTCTGTGCTGTACAGAAAACCCAGGGAACGGCTTCTCCCTGATTTTCCCATCTTGTGGCTTGCCATTCACAGCAATAAATAAGTAAGAAATTAAGACACTATCCAGCAATTTTCTAGGTCTGTCTTCATTTTTCTTAATGGGTGGAAAACCTGATTTCATCCATCTCACTACAGAGAGGAGCTGAAGTGGTCAGAATTATGCAGGACCTGGCTCCTGCCCGTGCCCAGGGGCTACCAAGGAAGTGACTGGGCATCAGCCCAGGCCTCTCTCTGCAGACCCCTCTGCTCAAGGAGCTGCAGCAGCAAAGGGAATGTCTCCTTAGGCAAATCTCCAAAGGCATCCTGGTTTCCCCTGGCCTCCTTCCTCTCTGGCAGCTTTGACCCAGTGACTTTGCTGTGTGTTCACACCTTAGCCTGCAGCACAGAAGGTCCCCAATAAGACATAATTCCCTTTTCCAGCTTCAGGGACACCAAGGCTGCCACAGGAACCTGAGCCCAGCGTGCACGAGTGAAGACAGCCCTTGGGAAGTGCCATGAATCCCATTTGGTTTTAAGGAAGCCAAGCTTCAGCAGGCTTGTCTGGAAAAAGCTCTTGCAGGGCAAAGGGTGTGTTAGCTCTGCCCACAGATCCTGCTGGTTTTCCTTTGTCAAATATTCACAGCATTCCACAGGGCTAAGGAAAGTCAGAGGGGCATTGCTGGTCAAGGTAAAGGAAAATTCTATGATCTTTAGTAAATTTAAACTTATTTTACACAATTCAGGTAATACACAAGGTGCACAAACACAACCAGATGCCAGCTGGGCTCAGAACCCTGGAGATCTTCACTCTGCTTGTGATTTTAGCTCAGATAATTAGGATGGAGTGGAAAGAAAACCTGACTGGAAATACCCAACAATTCAGGAGCACGTTCATCCATAGGGACATCACTTACAGGGTGTCTGTGAGGTTGCAGGGCTGCCACTTCCAATGGATCCTTGGCTCGGGATTCCCGCTTGCTGTGCACCGGATTTTGTGTTTGCTTCTCAATTCCACCTTCACAACCTCATTAAAATCAGTTTCCTTTTCATAAATCTTGGGTCTCTCTAAAGAAAAAAAAAACAAACCAAACCACAAAAAATGCAAATGAGCAAATTTACATCCATAAAGGTTTTGAAACATTTTGCTGGGAGAAGTGATGATCCAGTGAGGCTCCTGATGTTGTGGGGAATTCCCAGCAGTTCTGAAAATATTCCTTCACAGAAACAAGGGTTTTGGTCGTGGTATTTCACAAAATATGTTGCAATGCTACCACATTCATCCTAATCCCTTTCAAGTGTTGTTTGGGACCTGCTGAACTTTTGGAAAATTCATGCCATGGAACATCTCTTGGTCATTGTTGTAGTATCAGGATCAGTCCTGGACTGTGGGCAAAATGGAATTAGAGGGGTGATGTCCCCTCGTGAGAGGAACCTCTGCAGTCACCAGCCTTAGGGAAAAACATCTTTTTCACCTGAAGTCTTTCCTTTTCTGTGTGTGTGTAATGTGCACTGGATGGAGGGGAGAAGAGACTGGGGAAGGAGTGGTGTGGGGAAAACACTTGGAGAGAAATGCCAAGAAATTCTCACCAGCCATGGTGAATGCCATTTAAAATGTCACAGCATTACTCACATCTGGAGGGGCTGCAAGATCACACCCTTGGACTGGAAATCTCTCAAGAGCAAACTTTTTGTGACACTTTCAGGGCTGCTCGTTGCCAGCAGGAAAGAAATGCTTTGTCCTGTCTCCTTCCAGCTCCCACGGGAAGGCACGAAAAGGAGAAATAATGGGAAAAAAGCCCCAAAGTGTACTGAACTTTTGCTAACCTCGGACAGGGTGGGTTTGAGTTTGGGGTGAAAGCACAGGCTCTTCCCTTGTGCAGACAGCTCTGCCCATCCCTGGCCATATCTCTTTGTCTGCTTCTCATAACAGGAAATCAAACAGATTTATTGGTGGGGTCCCTCTGTGGGACACCCCTGTGCAGCCAAGAGAGGCTGCTCTGCACCGAGGCCTTCTGACAAGCTGGGAAGTGAATGTAGATTAGATTTCTATTTTTTGGGCTAACTTATTTTTTCTGCTGTCAGGGAGGCCCCAGATATGTAAATATGAGATATTGCCCACCTCATCAATCTTGAGCCCTTTCCCTCTTTTTTTAAAAGAGTCTTTTTTTGCCTTCCAGCCCTCTTAGCAGAGGACTGACCAGGCTGATCCCATGTCTTGCTGGGACTCTCACTTGGCATTTCTCATGGTCAGGCTTTGAAAGATCTTCTGACCTCATCAGTGCCTGAAAACACATCAGTATTTCCTTCTCCACCCCATGGAAGCATTGACTGGAGTAGGTTTAGCCATATCCCATCCTGTCATAAAACACTGGCTGTTTGAAGGACCTTCAGTAGGTCCTGATTAACATTTCCCCTGAGAAACCCAAATGCTGGCCCCTGTTTGGTGTGGCTCTTGTTCAGCTGAGCCATAGGATCCACGTGCTTGGAGATTTCTCAGCAACTTACAGGACGAACTATTGGGACTAACAGTGAATTTCCTTACCTAGCATCTCATTTCCCATCAATAAATTATTTCTGATCATAAAAATAATTCTGTAAATTCTCCCCAGAGGTGGAAGCACATTTTTCATTATCTCAGACGTTTCTCTTTTCAGTCTCAAATGCTGTCCTTGACATGTCTGGACTGACCCACAAGTGTGATTTCACTTGGAGAAAGACTTGAAGTTCAGTGTGAAAGGTCACACAAGTGTTATGTGAAAGGTTACTCAAGTGTTGTTCTTTGGGCTGTAAAAACAAAGCTTTACACACTTGGGCAGGGGGATTGGTGTTTGTTTGTGTGAAAGAGCATGGGGAGACAAGGACTGATCACAATCATTTAATATCAGGACATTTTTCTATATTCTTGGTTGACTGTCATTTAAATTGTCCCTCTAAAAAAGAAATAATAATTTAACTTGCTCCAACTCTAATGAGAACATACACGAGTGAGGAGTGAATTCTTCATGCCACAATTATAATTATGGCACTATTAAATATGACTTAAGACCTAAAATGAGTCCAAATGATTCATCAATTGAAATAATCATTATTAATCATTATTTATGACCAAGCAATTTTTTTTTTTTAAGTGTGAGGATAAACCCTCCCCATCTGCTCTTTCACATAACACAGGATGGGTTGGTGGCTGATTGTGGGCACAAATTCAGAGACTGAAGAACTTTTCCAAGTGTCTGTGCCTTTCCCCTGCAGAGGTGGTGGTGGAGGTGGTGTCACCCTGCAGGTGACCCTGCTCAGCTGTACATGATGGGGACAGGGCCCTTCCTCATGCCCCAGTGCTCCCCTGTCCCTGCAGGGTGCTGGCCCTGGAGCACTGAAGGTTTAGGGGGTGAAAGTGGGGTCCTCCTACGGGGGATATTTCCTGGGATGAAACCTTTCCAACCCCTGCCCACTGCCATGGCCATTTCACCTCTGACCGTGCCCCTGCAGGCAGCTGAAGCTTTGCCCTTCCCCTTGCTGGGCCAAATCCCATTTACAACAGTTGCCTCTATGGGTGATAGAAACCTGATTTCAATAGTTTAAAAGTTCTTTAATAGATATTTTCATTCTGTCTCTGGTGGTTTGTAGTAATGTAGAGTGTATAAAAGGAATGTTAAAATCCCTGTTGTGTGTACCTGCATTCTTGCCAATCTCATACCATATTTTCAGAATTCTACAGTCACAATCTTATCTGTGATAACAGTTGTGAAGAGAACTGGTTTCTGTGGTGGCACTGACCTTTTGGATTGGCTCAGACTGGCTGGTTCCTCAGGGCTGGCACCTGCACAGGGTCCCCTGTGGGCAGGCTCTCACTTCAGCCTGCACAGGGGTTTTGAGCCCAAAGCCTGGCATTACTGAGGGTGCACCGGGCAGAGTTTCTCTCTCTCCCCCTCCAGACAGAGCTCTGCTCTCTCTCACATTTGCTCACTGAGCAGCACAGGGATTACACACAAACCCTTACCCCTGCTCGTGCCCAGTGTGGGCAAGGCTGAGGGTACAAATCTGTCTGCCAGCACTGCCAGAGCAGCTCTTTCCATCCCCTTCCTTCCCTCTCCATCCCACTGGGGCTTCCCAGCCCTCCTCCCCAGGCCCTGCTGCCCCCAGCCTCTCCCAGCCCTTGGCCGTGGCCCTCTCTGGGCTGAGCTCTCTCAAGCAGAAGCCAAACCAACCTTAAAAGCTCTCTGGTCCCTGGCTGCGAGGGGAAGGCGAGCTGTGCAGATGGCCTTAAATGTATCCAAAGAAACGATCCGAGTGTGACTGTATCCCCAGCTCGCCTTGCAGAGGTGCAATTGCTGCTGTGAGAGCTGACCTGAATAACTAAAGACTTGGCTGCTGCTGCACTGGGAAATGCAATCAAAAAGCACTTCTGCTTACTGCAGGTTTCAAACTGATCAGCATTATGCAAATCTCACCTTGCTTGCTGCTTATCTCCAGTTTGTGGCATTAGGAGCAGATAATATGTACAAGGATTAGGACATGAACCCCTCTGCAAGACTCTTCTCTCCCTAAATTCTTTGCAGGTGACATGAGGGGTTGTACACCTGCCACCCAAAGGAGCATCCAAATATAGAGCATAGCACAGAGAAAGTTTCTCTGCGTTTTCTAGAGAAACTTTGCATTCCTTTCAGTGCCCTCTGACTGAACTACTGTTTATGCACCTTCCCCACTACCATTTAAACTGCTTCAGAAAATCTTTTCACATTAAGCACATCATTAAAATAACACAGAGAGGCCAGTGAAGCATTAATCTCAACCTTAGGTACTTTGCTGGACAGGGGGCTTCATTAAAACCCTTGATGGAGCTGCAACTTGTTTTCTATTTATCTTTTCTGTTTCCCAAAATCCAAAAAATATTTGCACTTGGGAGTCTTCTATCTGATGTTTGTACAGTACTTAATGCAAATACAAGTGAACATTCTGTAAAGTAGAGAGGGATTCCTAGCACAGGCTTGGACTGGGAAAGGGTGAAATAGCCCCTGAAAATATCCCCTTTTTTATTAAAAGGAAAGTAAGAAAAACACTGAGTGAAATGACCTGAAAATACAGCTTTGGTTTCAGACTGACCACTGCATTGTGTTTGAATTTGGCTGATTTTGGCTGGGAGTTTTTCTGGGTCTGATTGTTGCTGTTTTTCTGTTTTTCCCATGCCCTGCACCCAAAGCTGTTCTCGGGTGGGTGCTGTCCCCTCAGTACCTGCGAGGAAACAGCTGAAAACAGTGCCCAAAATCTCCCTGGGAGTCAATCCCACAGCCAGGAACAGAATTAGGGGCAGGATTGTGTCCCTGCCTAATCTCCAGCTGCTCCAATTGTGACTCTCTGGAGTGGGCTGGGAATGCCAGAGCCGGGGGAGAAGCAGGCACTTGGATCCTGGAGGAACAGATATTAAGAAAAACCACAGGGAACTTGACCTGCCCCACAGGGAATTTTGGTGTTAAAATGGCAGTGGAGCTGGGTTTGGGTTTTTATGACCTGTGTCACTTCTGGATGTGTCTCTCTTCCCAGAGCAGGAAGAAATCTCTTTTCCAGTGCTCTCCCAGAGCTGTCATTCACCCCCAATGCAGCTTTGGGGCAAAAAAAAGGGGGTTCTCTCATCTGTCTCTCCCCATCTTATTCCTTACAGAGTTCAGAAGGAAGTGGGTAATGAAGAACTGCTCTTTTTAAGCAGAGCATGCAGTTTTCCAGGATTTTTCTCTCGGTCCCCTTTGCCTACTTTCCAAAAATCAGTTAATGTACCTGCAGGTTGGCTGAGGGGCAGCATGGGAAGCACGAGCTGCCACTTCCCCCCTCACTGTGGGTTTTAGGGACTGTCAGACCAAGATTGCTGCTGCAAAGACGTGACTTGAATGCTTCAGATCCTTCTGGCAAACTCCAGCAGGCCCCCACCTTCCTCTTCCCAAAATTGCTTTGGCCACTTCCAGCAAAATGAAAATAGCTCATCTGACTTTTTCATCAGGGGCTCTCCTGGGAGCTGCAAGTGTGCAGGGTTTGGATGATATCAGGGAGAAAACTCTTCAGGATTTATTCATAAATGTGCAGGAAAGGGCTGCTGCAGCCTCCTTGTGCTGCTGCATTTTTCTTTCACAAATCAGAAAAAGTTGTTTCTCTCCTGCCTGTGCCTGATGACTGAGGCTGGAAGCACGGACTGGGGCACTGTGTCCTGCATCCATGGGCTACAGACATTGCTCCCAGAACCCAGGAGGAAAGCAAAGCCTTGGACTTGGAAACACATTGGAACAGTGGCTGGATGGGTTTTATTTTGGGATTTCTAGTTTAGCTTGGCTGGCCCAGGAGGTGGAAAATTCGATTTTCTGTTTTGATTTCTCCTGAGTGGCTCATCCTCTGAGGAGCTGGGCAGGAGCTGGGTGTGCTCCACAAAGGAAACCCAGCCCTGGCAGGACCCTGGGGAAGGGACAGCATTTGTGTGGCTCAGTCCTTTAGCTGAACATCAGCTGGATTTCACCAAGAATCAAAAAAAAATCTTTCTCAATGTTCAGCTCAGGGATTTCAGTGACCCTTCCACACACAAGGGACTGTAGGATGTCCCCTGTGTCCTGCACTGGTTGTAGCTGAGATCCCTCACCCTAAAAGCAATTTTCCTCTGCCCTGGCATAGCCCAGATGCAATAACCTCGTCCCCAAGGCTCCTTCCTCTCTCCCTGCTCTGGCTCTGGGGAGGTGATGGGGTTTGCTCTCATGGATCACCACGCATTTCTTGGCTTTTGTGGAGATCACTGGGGACTCCTTTGATGTCCACTCATCCCTTGCAAGCCAAGGAAGGTCAGGCACAGAATAGCCTTTGATTTTTAAACTAAAATCTGAAGAGCTGGCCTGACTAGAGAGTAGGGCAATGTGAATCACCCAGAGCTGTGGAGCTGCTCCTGCCTGGTAACAAATGGTTACCAGTACCATGCAGCCCTTCCATTCCTGTCCTTCCCAGGAGAGGGGGAATTCACGGGAGCCTGAGTTTGTGCTGCCTGCTGTGGAGGTTATTTCCAGCCCTTAATCCTGCCTTTCTTACAGATACAACAGAACCTGGGGGATCAAGGACTGTAGGAGGGAATGCAACTTCAGTTGGCTGGAGCAGCTGGAACCCAAAGCAGTATTTGCTGGAAGAGCCTTGAGGGAGCACAGGAGAGAAACTTTGGGACAAAGAAGAAAGGCAAAATGGTGAAGGAGCTTATCATCCCACTTTTGAATTATTTGAATTAACTCGTGCTTCAGTACTCTCCTCACTCCCTAGGTGGTGGCCAGAGCACGCTGGCTGCTCCAAAAGGGCTCAGCAGGAGCCCTGATGGACGCAGATGAGTTGGACACGGGTGAGGATGAAACACAGTCTGCTTGCCCAGAAATAGATTTGAGGGCGTTGTTTATGTTTTGTTCTGAGATTGCTTTGCGCTCCAGCCTGGAATAACTCTTTTCTCCCACATTTCTCCTTCTTGGCTGGCTCAGATTTTCAGCCACCAGCTGTTTGCTACAATTGTTCCTTCTCCTTGCTCCCTCCCTTCCAAATTCTTCAGGACATTATTTTCTTGAAGCTTTTCTCAATAAGAATTTAATCAAACAAAACAAAACCACAGCAACCCGCAGCTTCTTGGACAGTGTTTGATGTGTAAATATGTAAAGAAGGAGTGTTTTGAAAATGCAATCAGCTACCTCCTGGGGACCTGAGTCCTACAATGAGCCAAGGTGACTCCACACAGAGATATGTGCTCCTGCAGGAATAAATTCCAGCTGCAGTGGGAGCAGGGGTGACCAGAGGCACAGCTAAGCCACTTCTTAGAGAGGCATTTTTGGAATAGCAGCACGATTCTCCAGGCCAGGCAGCTCATTGCTGGACCTTATTCTCTCAGTTCCCACCCTGCAGCTCTGGAGTTATTTGCCCATTTTGCTCCCTCTCACTTGATCCCTCTGCAGGTACTCCTCAGTTTTCTGGCCAAATCAAACTGTGGGGGAAATAGCTCCCAATGTTTGATTTATTCCCATGGAGTGAAACACCCTGTGCCTACAGTGGGGCAGAACTCTGGGATTTCTCCCAATACCCAGGGAGATGTACCCAGGGTCACTAAAATACCCAGGAGGTGACTCCAAGGAAAGCTGCAGCACTGCCCACAGGGCTCAGGCAGGGGATTTCTGATCTCCTTCTCATCCTGCTTAAAGAGTTCTCCTCTGCTGCCATTATTAGTGAATAAAACACACTGCCAAAATTAATGCAGAGCAAACAGGGTCGAGCCCTGCTGCTGTTTACACTTTGTTTGTGCAAAACAATTCACAACAATTTTAACTTCGAACTTCCTCTGCACCCATCCCAAATGTGCAGCTGATGGCTTTGTCACAGCACACTGAGTGCCAGCTGAGTACCTGTGGCACATTAGTGATGGATTGTTGTGAAGAAACTCTCAGAAGAGGGGGCTGTGTGATTACTGATCATTTCTGCACTGCAGTGTCCCCATGCAGCAACAGAAAACATTCAAATGGCATTTATCTCCTCATTCCAAAGTCTGGTTATGTAATTGTTCCTCTTCTCTAACAGTGTGGATCAGAACTCACTCCCTTTCTTAGATTCACCTCTGAAATGAAAGGCTGTCCCTGGATCTGGGGAGCAACGCTGTTATTCAAACAGAAATTGCTCTTCACTCTCAGGGTGCATGGTTATTACTCAGCAGGAGGTTTATCAGGGCAGGCTCCACCTTTCAAACACGATGCAAAACTGATACTCCAACCACTGCGTCCACTTGAAGCTCAAGAGGATTTTTCCATCAGCTCCACTAATCCCTGTGTTCAAATCCCAGCTTCAGTAATTGAAAGCTACCTCTGGTTCTGAGCAGAGACATTAATCACACCTCCAGCTCAGAGGTGGTTTCTTTCAGGTAATCCCTGCAGAAAGGGGCTACAAAGTGTGTTTTGGTCTCCTTCTCTTGTCTCAGAGTCTGCTGAAACTCTGAGCAATTTAATCTATTTAGGTGTGATACCCAGCTATCAGTCATGATGGCTGGAGATAAAGTGCCAGGTTATTTGTGGAAAGTTAAGGGAAAAATTCCAAGCTGCTTTCAGTTTGGAGCTTCAGAGTGTACTTGAAAGGGAAGCTGAGATCTGAAAAAGCAGCTCCTGAAAAAGCAGTCCCTGTCCTCTGTTGGGAAGCACAAAAGAAAGGGCAGTTCGGAGCAGCTTCAACAGCCCAATTTGCCCCTTTTGGGCTCTACCCACATGAATCTCAGTGAAACGAGTCTCTCCTAGGCTGAGTGCTTCACACAGAGCACATCAGGGTGGTGCTGCAGGGAAGAGCCTGGCAGGGATGGCAGGATTCCCTGGGTGCTGCAGGGATGGCAGGATTCCCTGGGTGCTGGGTGCTAGTCCTGCTGCAGCCAAGCAAACCCTCCCTGTCTGCAGCCTCAGCTTCCACCCATGGCACCCCTGGGCAGGTTATTCCCTGTTCTGCTCTCATCCCCTGACTTCCTGTCACCAGAAAAGGGACACTTGCTCTGTGTTTTTCCTGTGCATCACCACAGGACAGTTGGGGACACCCCTGCAGCTGCTGGACTTTGAGAAATGGGGGGGTTGCAATTAAATACTTATTGCTGATGAAGCCTTTGCTGGGCTGACCCCTGGAAAGGCTGAGGATGAGCAGTACTGTGGGAGGGACAGGATGCCCCAAGCTTGGACACACCATGGACATGAAAAGCTTGTGCTGCTGTGCTTTAATCCTGAAATAGCCTCTTGCTGCTAGAAAAAGGCTCTGTTTGTTTTTAGTTGGCTGTTTGGGGAATGGCAGCTCCTCAAGGAAACGCTCCCTTCTGCACGCAAACACCAATATTTACCTTGACAAGATAGTTTATTATCATTCTTAATTTTCTCTTCCTTTGAATGTTTCCGTTCTCTGAAGAGGCAAAACCATTGTGTGGAGAAATAATCTCAAGTAGACAAATTATGCAGCTTAACACGTTCCTCCTGCTCAGCTGAGCTGCAGGACCTGACCAGGAGCATGTTCTTGGCTCCCTCCTCTCCTATACCACACATTAATTTATGTCTTATTTCAGGTTTTTAAGATATCATATCTTATTTAACAGTTTTAATAGGTCAGATGTACCTATGTGACAAGTTCTCTATTTTTAGGCATTATTCCTTTCTGAAAAGTGAAATGAGAAAAACACAACTGCTGGAAACAATAACACATAAGTATCTAGAAATTGGACAATTGAGAATAGTCTTAGGTGTAAAGAGGGTAAGGAGAGAAGAATTCACCACAGAAAAGAGAGCAAACCTGTCTCAGTAACTACTCACTGCCCAAGTGGAAAGTACAAAGGGAAAGCAGAGCTGACTTTTGCTGAACTCCTACTTGGCCTCATAATTCAATCTCTGTTGCCAAATTCAATGGATTAAAAGAGGCAGGGGATGTGCAAAGAGACTAGGTGGCTCTGTCCTGCATTATCCAGCCAGAGAGGCTAATAAATGGCATTCCAATATCTATTTTCCCTCTATGGCAAGTGAGCCCGCTTCGGTGGACACCACAGTTTTCTCCAAATTTTCCTGAAAAAGAACCTGTCTCCAAAAATGCTGCCAGCAGAGAAGTGACAGAACAGAAAACAGAGATTTAGAAAATGGATGTGGAGCAGGATGATGGACAGACATAAAAGCCAGGGCAGCTCCTCCAGTTCCTTCCGTCGGCCCCACTGGGACCCTTCCTGTCCCAGCAGATGTTCTCCAGTCCTTTGCCCAAGCTGCTTTTAAATCTCAAGGGATAAAACTTCCAGCCCTTCTCTTGGGAAACTGTGCCCCCAGTTCTAAGACCTCTCTACTTGATATTCTCCCAAGCTCCTATACAAATGGGGACTTTGTGCCCTTTCCAGGCATTTCCACCTCCCTGTGTGGAGCCACTGTCCTGGCACTTGGTGCTGTGGCTGTGGGAGGTGCAGTGTCCCAGGGAAGGGACCTGAATGACCCAGGGTCACAGCAGCTCCTCAGAACAGCTGAATTGAGGGGTTCAGTGGTTCCTGAGGGAGGTGGTGATCTCTGGGCAGTGCTAAACCCTGGGAAGTGCCACCCATTCCTGCTGACTGGTGCAGTAGGATCACACAAAACAGGATAACTGACCCAGCAGAAGGAATTATAAACAGAAGTCCTTACCTGTCACCACCAGCTGCATGGTGAGGTTCTTGTAGAGGCCATACTTGGGGTTGCTTAGCACCATGGTGTAGTTCCCAGCGTGTTTTGGTCTCACATCCCGTATTCCCAGTCTGTATTTCAGTGGATCTGGCTCGTAGCAGGTGTGGTTGTCCTTGATCAGTTTGCCATCCTTGTACCTGTTTGGGAAGTTCCATCAAGGCTTGTCAGGTCCCTGTAAACCCTCAGAAACCCCATCACCCACATTAGGGGGTAAAGGGTGATCCCAGCAAGGGAAATGTAGGCCTAGAATCACTGCTTGGATTGGATATTTATTCCTGTTATCCTTCCACACCAGAACTGATTCACATCTCCAGTGCTGTGGGATGGATTCATTCCACACAGGAAAAAGGTGTTTTATTTTATCTGAATGAACAGTGCCTCTCACATGCTCAGCTATGATCTAAATGCCCCCAAATGAAGCTGGATGGGCAACACCAAGTGTGGGAAATCATGGAATAGCAAAATGTGTGTCTCAAGTTTTAAAGGAAGAGATAAATTCAGCAGAATTGTCTGTCAGGATGTCTCTGTGAGCCTTTACTGCTTAAGAAAAAGTTAAATGCTGTGACCTGGAGAAGGCTGGTCCATAGGGAGGTCAGTGAGGAATTCCCAGCCTGGAATATTCCCTCAGGGCAGGAGAGCAGCATCTGCAGGAGAGGCTCCTCTTCACTGCTCACCCCACACGCAGGTTTATGGTTAGGAAATAGGCCAGGCTTTGCCACACACGGAGCTTTGGGCTCGGTGGAAGGATGCTGGGGCATCTCCCACTGCCTGAGAATGCTGGAAACTTCCTTTGCAGTCGTAAAAACAACCATCCTGAGAGACCTCCAACATCCACAGCTGGGGCTCCAAGGGAAGGCAGCTCTGGTGGTCCCAGGCAGCCACCAAAGAGCTCCACGCCGAGCCCAGGAACAAAGGCTTGGCAGGGAGAAGGGGTCAGTCCCCACTTCAGCTCCCAAAACATCCCCATCCCTCAATAACAGCAGCTATTAAAACCACCTCCTGGCACTGTTTCCACTAAAATTAAAGGATTTCATGCTATTTCACTGCTAATAAAATGCAGCAAGGCCAGCCCTGAGCAACCTTTTGCTGTCCAGGCTCTCAGCTGGCTGAGGACAGGTGCTCCAGGGAAATGCCATCTTCTCTGCCAGGACAGGCACGCCCCTGCCAGCTGTCCCATGGGATTTAATGCAGGTAAAGATGTAAAAGGCATTGGATGGGGTCGTTAAAGACAGAGCAGGAGAGAGGACAAGCGATGAAAGGGTAAAGAGAGACTTGAAGGCCTCCTGGAGTTGCTGTTGGTTGCCCCTCCTGTTTAGCAGATCCATTGCACTCCTGGTGGAGCCTTTAGTTTGCTCAGGAGGATTCACTGCAAGGATCTGCTGGCACAGGATTGGAGGACATTATTTAAAAGTTTTGGAGAGAAACAATTTCTTATGTTACAAATATGTCCTTTTCCTGTTATTCCCTGCCCCTTGCAGACTGACCACCACTGCTGGGGGTAAGCAGGAAACTCTTCCCCAAGAGCTTTCTCCTTGGAGCTCCCAAATCATTCTGAGTCCAGGGAAGGTGAAACACACTTTTTTCCTGCAGGGACCTTTCTTGCATGGCTAGGAGAACACAGCCTGGGAATGAGGAGTGGCTGGCCCAGCCTCCCAGAGCTCAGGAGCCCAGAGCAGAGCCACAGCTCCTCAGCTGAGCTCAGCCCTCAGCTTTGAGCATTCCCAGCTCCCATCCCTGACCTGTGTACAGAGGAATGGTGGTGATCTATTCCAGACAGGATTCCTAAAGGAGCCAGGCTCTCCTGCTGTTGCTGGGGGCACTCACCAGGTGACAGTGGGCCGAGGAAAGGCATCCACCTTGGCAGCCAGTTTCAGGGACTTGTGTCCTGAGGTAATCTCGTAGTAAGGCCCTTTCTTGTGTGAGACCGTGATGTAGGGTTTTTCTGGGAAGAGAAATGAGCAGGGAGACTTG
Organism: Dicaeum eximium; assembly: GCA_013396995.1. NCBI lineage: Eukaryota > Metazoa > Chordata > Aves > Passeriformes > Dicaeidae > Dicaeum > Dicaeum eximium. Next base: position 464,228 of record VWZP01004610.1, on the reverse strand, counting down.
GAATGGCAGCTCTTCCACAGGACAGAGCTCACACCTGTGATTGCTCAGCTCCCACACAGGATTTTTTCCAATACAGACCTGCACAGAACCAAATGGATCAGGCTGTTCCCTCAGCTCCCCTGTGCAGCCCAGCCTCAGCCACGAAGGGCTGTTCCCACATGAAGGAATTCACATGGAAAGCAGAGGATACGCGCTTGCATTGCCCCTGCATTGGTGTGGGAAGTGCCTGGGTCATCTCTTGTCCATGTGGAGCCCACAGGATGGATTTTCCAGGGCCTCAGCAACCCCACTTGGTGCCAGCTTTTTCAAACAGTTCAGTTCCCTCAGACATCACAGAATCCCAGAATGGTTTGGGTTGGGAGGGACCTCAAAACCCATCCATTCCCACCCCTGCCAGGGCAGGGACACCTTCCACTATCCCAGGCTGTTCCAACCTGGCCTTGGACACTTCCAGGGATCCCAGGAGCAGCCACAGCTTCTCTGGGTACCCTGTGCCAGGGCCTCACCATCCTCACAGGGAGGGATTCCTTCCCAATATCCCATCTAAATGTACCTCTTGAATTTGTTTGGAGACATGGGAGCTGACTATCTTTGACTAATTAGAGGTTATAGATAATTAATGGTTCTCTGTCTCCCTAATGCCATTTCAATCAACAGATTTTACAGCCTGGCATTATCCCCTAAGCTGAACACTCCTGGCTCCTGGTCCATCCTGGTTTGGCTGCAGCACTCACCATACACAGTGACAGTGACATTGGCCTCCAGCCTGGTGGCATTGAATGTCCTGCAGATGTACAGGCCCCCATCTTCCATGGTGACATTTTCAATTATCAGGCTGCTGCCGGCTTTGTACACGACATCACTCTGGTCCATAGTTCTCCTGGGGTGAGGGTGCTGGGAGTCACAAAAAAGAGGGTCAAAAAGCAGCATAAACTGGATTATTGTGTTCACCCTTTCAAAGGCTGCCAGTAAAGGAAAGCAGTGATTTGTATCAAAATGATCACATCTCCCTATCACTGAAATAAATAATATAAAAGGCAGATCAGCAGGAAGAGCTCTTGTGTGAAGTTTCATTATCAAGTCTAATAAGAGAGAGAAGCAGAGCGAAAATGTGACACTTGGTACTGAATTCTAGGCAGGTAAACAAGGGGATGCATCCCAGCCCTTCTCCAGGACCAAATCCCAAAGATCTCAGGATAAAACTGCTGCAGGGTCAGAGCTGTGCTCTGAGGGTTTGGCTTTGAGAGTTTTTTAATTTATTTTAAAAGTCACAGTCAGTATTTTTTCTGTATTAAAAACCTCCTGCTTTCTAAAAGAAATATATTATGACAAAAATATAATATATTATGACAGCCAAGTGCCAATGCAAATTCCTGGGGAATTTTAGAAAGCTTTATCGTTTTCGATAGATTTTTGATCCCAGAGATTTGGCCAAGAAGTTTTACATTTATAATGCTAGAAATACAAGGAGAGTTCACAGGAAAACAAATCTTTTCCCCATGTGGGGTTCAAGAAACCAAATTCATTCAGTAACACTGTAGTGCTTGGACCTCTATAAATTCTATATTATATTTTCTGCAGTTTCTTCACCGAAACAAGCTCAGACATTCTTTTTTTTTTTTTTAAGGAAACCAATCAAAATTAGTGGGTTTTTAGGAATCACATTTTACACCTTCCCAAAAGGCTTAGATGCATCTTTACAGTGTGTATTTTGCTGAACTAAAAAGAAAAAAAATCAAATTATTTTAGTTTTCAGCATCAAACAGACCCAAGAATAGAATCTCAGACAAATGAACTGATTTGGGAAATGATCCCCCTCTGTTTTGTTTTTTTTTTTAGGAGAAGTGAGAAGGTTTAGTACCTCAAATGTTAAGTCTCTTACTTATTTCTACTTCAAATTTGGCACTTTTGTATTGTATCTACAGAAAGCTCAAGACTCAGAATTTACATTTCATTCTTTGGGGATGATTTCCACAGGTTCAGCTGTGTTTTCCTTTGCTTTTTCTTACTTCATAAATACCAAAATAGATGGGGAGATTGACAGCTTACAACCTGCATTTGAGACTTGTCACTGTGAGACAGTCAGGACAGAAGGAATGAAGGAGTTTTTCTTCCCAAAAAGAAGGAAACATTCCTGGCTTTTCTTGCCAGGGCTTATTTAGTGAGGTTTGCAGTTTAATCTGCAGGTTCAAGTAGGGTGGAGAAGTTTTAGATTCATCCAAACACCAAGTTCAATCAATGATAGGCTTATAAAAGGTTGGATAATTTCAGGATAAGTAATAATGAGGTTTTCTGAGCCCTGTGAATTTAGGGAAGAGGGGGAATACAGGAATTCCATGCACTCACTGTGCCACGGGGGCACGTCCAGATGAACTCGATGCGCCCGTTGATGAAGGTCTCTGCTTTGCACTCCAGCTTGAGAGTTTCTCCAACCAGCAGCTTTTTGGCACTTGCCTTCAGAGCCAGGTTCTGTATTCTGCCCTCTGCAATGGAAGAGGCAAAGCTGTGACCAGCAGCACTCCCTGCATCAGTCTGGGATCCACCAGTGGCTCCCTGATCCCATGGACACAGTCAGGAATGGCTGCTCTTCCATGTGCTGTGGCTTCAAGCCTCTCATCAGCTCCACATGAAAGAGTTCTCTCCTTTTGAGGGCCTCAAAACAAGAGGATCCACTTTTTTTGGCCATGAGATGTGTTTCTCCTGCCCTCTCCTGCCCAGCTCCCTTTCCTTCCTGAATGGGATCCCCAGATCCCCCAATGGGATCCCCAAGTCTTGCTCTTACACAATTATCAATGCCATAAATACATCAGCTCTGAACTGCCACCAGTTTTTGGTGCCCAGTACCAAACCACACCTGACCATTGAAAGTAACACATGACAGAAAGAGATTTCCTGGGTCCTTTTGAGCCGCAGAGAGATGGCCTAAGAGGTTTTGTAGGTTTGCATTCATGATTTTAATAAGAAATTACTCCAACAAGGAAAAAAAAAGGAGAAAGAGAGAGATTTACAGGACTTTTATCTGGCTGCCACACAAATTTACAAGCCTGTTGTTCAAAGCTGAGTGCTGATTGTATAGAAGGATGCCATGAGCTAATGGGAATGAAGTCCAAGTAAATAGAAGATATATGAGGAGATAAAGAACATATATGGAAAACAAAAGAAAAATAAATTCTAATTGGTTTCATATAAATGCCCAGCACTCAAAAATTTAATGTTTAGTTGCTTCAAATTCAGATTTTAATTATGAGCTGAAGCTCAACTGTAAATCCAAGGGAAATGGTGTAGTAAATCACCAGGAGAAAATCAATAAAAAGCAAAGATATGAATTAGCAGTGTAGTGAGATTTTTATATGATGATCACACGTGGTTAATGACCAGAAGGAAAAAGAAAGCTGCTGTCTGCTTTGTCCTGAACCAGCAGTTGTTTTAAAGTAAATACAGCTCAATCCAAGCAAACAAAGCCTCGGTGGGGTTTGAATAAAACACTCCTGTTTTGTACCACCTCAGCACTTGGTCATTTTTCAAAACCAGGAGTGGCTCCAATCCAAGTTCTATTGAATAGGGGGGAAAAAAGGAAGAACAAGTTTACTTTTAGCATTCCAGCTTGGACTTGCTACAGATGCAGCCCAGGGAGATCTATCAGACATAACCTGTTTTGAGCAAGGAATGACACCCAGGAGCTGGCAGTGCCACAGGCTCTGTGCTGCTCCCTGGGCACTCACCCAGTCTCTGGGCCATGTAGTAGGAGTTGAAGACGCTGCCATTGACGTGGGCCGAGCACATGAGGATCCCAGAGGGCACGAAGGAATGGGAGGGGATGACAAAGCCTCTCCTGGGGTCCCACAGCATCTTCTTGAAGCTGATGTCTGCCGAAGAAGGGTACTGCAAGGGAACAGACAAGGAGTGAGAACCCCATTCCCCCAGAGCCAAGGCTGCTCTGCCTTAGGGGCAGGGCAGGGCTTTGACCTTCCCCAGGGCTTAGGGGTCTCTGTCCACACACATCTGCAGCAGCAGCAGCCTGAGCAAACAGAAAAGGCCTGCCCAAGGCAGGAGCATCTTTGAAACTCAACAGTTTGAAACTCAACACTTTGAAACTCAACACTTGGGCATCCTCTTCAGGAGTCCCAAAGAGTCCCCTCTCAGATCTCATGTGTGGGACCCATTTCCCTCATCCGTTCTCTGGAAATCATTATGCCCATCTGTCCTAGGTTATTAAATTGATTTTGTGGGGTGATCTTTTTGGAGGTGTTTCCTCCTGGTGCCACATGGAGCTACCACACATTTTCTGCATTGTACTTTAAAAATATGTGTGAAGTTAGACTCTCCCCAAATCAGAATTACTCACTAACTCACCTGACTGTGGTTATCTATGAGCTCTGGTCTGTGGGCACTCCCCAGATGCTCTCTTATCCCACAGAAAGAGGGAAGACACTCTCAGAGCACCCCATGGATCTCTATGGAAGCAGCCTGGGTGACTTAGGAGTGTAAACCACAGAAATAAAGGGACTAAGGCACTTTTTGTCCTAAATTTATAAATACTTGTAATGTTCTGAGATTCTTGAAAAAACACTCTTGATTCTGCTTATGAAGAAGTGAGAATAGAAAAGGCAAATCAGGAAAATAAACTATAGCAAAAATTCATTTAATGAGAATGAACCCTCCTCTGCCTACCCTTGGACAACATCAGTGTCGAGCAGCTTGGCTTTTGCTGGGGGGAATAATCAGTTTATTGTTATTATTAACACACAGGGAAATTCTCTATTTGCTAGAGGGAGTGTAATTTACTTTCTAAAAATTTTGAAAATCCTGGATTAGAGTGTACAAAAGAACAACGTGAAATTAAAAGAGCTCCCTGCAATGCCCCATTTCAGGTGTTTGCAGGTGGGGGAATGGAAGCACAGATAGCTCTGGCTTTCCCAGCAGGACACAGGGAGGCTCTTTAGGACTGAGGATACTCTTTGGGAGTGTTGAGATGACTTCTGCCCCAAAAAATGAAAGGTTTGGGCAAACATCAGTGTGCCTGCACTTACCTCATGATAATTAACTTTATTTGCTCCTCCCTCCTCCTCCTCATATCCTGGCTGCTCAAAAGTGAGGCAAGGGTAGGTTTCCCTTTTCAGAGAGACCCTGCTTTAGCTTTGGGAGCTAACCAAGGGACTGCAAGCAGGAATTTCACCCCTGATGGAACAGTTTTGCTCCTGTTCCTGTTGTGTGCAGCTTCTGTTTGTGTCCCAGCAGTCAGGACTCTGGTTTGGCAGGGCAGCTTAAATTGGATTAAGTTTAAACAATCCTCCTGTTCCACACAGCTTCAGCTTGGAGCTCTGGACACACAAGTGACCATGCTGGCCTTGGTTTGGATCAATTGTTACAATTCCAGCATGGACCAAACCCAGAGGAATTCTGGCTGAGGAGTTGGTGATGCTGCATAGGGAGTGGGGACAGCCAGACAGTCACTGTCTTTTGGAGCAGCATTTCTTCTGACAGCAGTAGGAAACAAGGATTTCTTGTAAATGCTTTTGAAATAATCAAGCTGTGGCATCTCTGTTTAGAACCGTGAGGAAAAATAGGAAAAATTACAGAAAGAGGTCTGAAACCTGAGGCTTAATCATGCTTTAGCACTTAGGAAGGTCAAAGCTGGAAGTGGCAAATGCACATTGAATCAGATCAGTGACTAAACAGATCTGACATGACAGAAAAAGCTCTTTTTGCCCCAGATTAAAATCACGTTAAGCAAAATTAAGAGCCTGAGTTGTTTGTCTTAGCATGAGTTTGTTAATAACAAAGATGATATATTGAGATAGCTGGGATCTGCTTAGTTTAAGCAAGAGGTACCTTTCTCTGAGCAAGTTTAAAGAGAGTGCAATGACTTAAAGGTATAATGGCAACATAAGAAAGTTAATTTATGGTGGCAAAGAGTCCATTTTCCAGAAGAATAATAAAACATAATAAAGCTGAACTTCAGGGTTTGGCAGCTCTGCTCCCCAGTGCCTGGGGGAAGGAGAAAGAAAAAAATAACCCTATTCAGAAGGCCCTCTTCTACACCACACACAGATTAAACATCTTCATAAAATATTCACAAATACCTATTTAAACAACCAAACAAAAGAGCGTCAATGCTGCTCGAAGGAAATCACAGTGGCTTTCCTCCCTTTGAAGTGTTGTCCTCCCCCTACAGTTGTCTCCTGGAGATTAAATTTGGAAGGAGAGGATGTTCTAAATTTGTCTGATGGCCTTGCTCACCTCTCTCCCCCACGCTCACCTCCGCCCATCTCCCGCCCCGCTTCCTCCCGCTGCGGGAGCTGCCACCTCAGCGCTGTGGGGATGCCTTGGGCCTTCAGCTTTTATGTTTTTCAAATCCTGAACTGCATTAGTGTATAACTGTAAACTCCATATAGAGTGTTAGTCAACTGTCTTCACATCTTGGTCAGACAAAACAATTCCTCTAGGCCTGAGATTCAAGGACACTCTACTGCCTCAGGCCCCAAAAATATCAACAAAAGTGAATTGGGAGGGGAGCAAACTGGGGGAATATGACTTCATGGCCTGAAGCTGTAATTGGAGGATTAACCCCTGATATGTAAATGGACCAAATTTATAATTATCTGAAAAACTCCTGACCATCGTCCATTTTGGGTGTAGCCGCTCTCAGAGGCTTCTGACTGCCAAGGTGAGCCTGTTTGAAGGCCTTTAATAAACACCCACTTTATTATTTTAATCTTATCTAGCCTCTGCTCTAGGTAGCCACTGCAAGGCATCAGTGGGAATCCCAGCCAGGGCCAAGCCAGCGGCACCATCTGTGGCTGGATCCCGGAGCTTCCGGAGATGCCACGTCCCAGCAGCTCCCAGCTCCTCTGGGAGCTGTGCCCAACCTCTGCCTCCCTGCCTTGAGCCCCAGCTGCTCAGCCTTGGCGGGGGAAATCTTCTGGGAACAGCTTCTTGTAGGAGAGATTTTGGTGGAGGTTTCATTCCAGCAGCCAGGCTGCAGTTTGTGTTTGGAGAAATGACTGAGAATTTAGCTGGGAAGCATGAAGACCAGGGCTGCCCATCAATAAGGGAATAAATGTGGAGATGGGAATTCCAAGGCCACCCTGATGGTGCCAGGGTCTGCAGCACTGCTCCAGCCATGAATTTGGTGAAGCAGGCTCAAATCAGACAGGGATGTTTCATTTTTATAGCCAAAGAGGTGGTAACATTTATCCAGCCTACAATGATAAACTGGAGAGGAGCCTCTTTCCCCACTTTAATCCCTGCTGATGAAATTTAAAAATAGAGATCTCCAAGGCAATAAGGCTCCTACTGTCCCTCTGCACCTCTACTGGGAATGTGCCATGGGTCACAGCAGGAGCTGCAGCCCTGTCCCAGTCCCCTGTGATTCCATGTGCTGCCTCCCAGGAGAAGGGGACATTTAAGGCATGGAACTGCCATGAGGAGCAGAGGTGCTTAGACCCCTCTCTGCCATATCCAGAACAGCCTCATTCCTCACAGTCCCTCCAGAACAGGGTGGAAAAGGGGCACAGGATGACTCCTGTTCCCTTCAGGATTTCCTGAGCTGTCAGACTGGCAGGGGAATAGAAGGGCACAGAATTCCTGATGTAAAATGCAGGATTGGAGCCAGGAGACCTCTGTCCTGTTCCTCATTCCAAGACAGGCTACTCTGCAGAGCAGTTCTGAAGCCCTTTAAATGAGTGACTCCATCAACTGATCAGGGCCCAGACGTTAAATTTCCATTTTTATTATCCCAAACAGCCTTGGCCTGCACAGACCATGTAACCTTGACATTCAGGTGTAACTGCTGCCAAAGGGATGGATGCTGGAGCCATCTATTCCCAAGGCTGAAACTTGGTTTGAATTGATGAAATGAGGCAAAAATGGGCAATTGTTCTAAGAAGGTTCAAGGTATAAAGAGAAAACCTTTCAGAGAGAGCCAGGTGTTATGCAAAGAATTTTGAAGGAAAACAGTGCTTTGTCATCTACCTCTGCCAATTTATGGAGGAACACCGAGACACAACATAAAAAAAAATGTGCTAAACTCAGCTGCTCCCCCAAAAAATCTTTTTACTCAGTTCAACAGTAACACACTGCAAGAACAGGTTCACATTTCTGGATTTTCAGGGTCTTTGGGATTTTTAATGGAATTTACCCAGCTTTATACATCTAAATTTATGTTTTTCCCCACTTTGTTGGCAGCCCAGACCTTCTCTGAAGCCATCTCTTACCTGGGTGAGTTTGGGTCTGAAGTCTGGCGAGGTGACCCGGCAGGGGATCACCACTGTTTTCTTATCATCCACGATGTAGATGATGTCGGGGTGTTCTGGGTGCATCTCCACAAATGGATTCCTGTAGTCTGCAGAGAAAAGAACATGGATTTGGAAAACTGCTCAGTCACTGGAAAGGCACAGCAGTGTGAGCACTGAACTGCCCAGAAAGGCTCCCTTGGAGTCAGGACATGTTGCCCCACGTCTCAGGGGTCACCAATGGTTACCATTGGAGTCCCCTCGGGGTGAATCAAGACTCTTGACTCCAATATCAGAAGGTTTATATTATTTATTAAAATGACTCCATAGTTCAGAAGGATTTGGGCTATTTCTGCCCAGGTACAGAGCTGGCATCTTGCTTCTTCAAGCTCCATACCCCAAAGTTCCAAGAAGAATGCCTGAAAATGTTTACAAAGTCAGAGAGAGAGCAATTCTTTATATCATAGGTTGAGAAAAGCAAACCACATCTCCCATACTGGGAGACAGAGCAAAGGAATGCATTTTGTCCTTGAAACACACACACAAAGATTTGAAATTTGCAGAGAAAAAGAACTTTCCCATGGAAGAAAAAACTCAGCAAGTTTGCATCCAAGAAACTTATAAAATGTTCAGTGACAAGGAGATCCAGTGACATCCTGCCACTGTCACTCAGGGGTTAGAGCCAATGACCAATTCCTTGGATTTAGCCCCACATTCATCCAGAATTGCCCAAAAAGGCAAATTTCTGTGCAGACACATGAAAACTTGAAGGATTACCAGCTCAGGATGCTAAGTTACTTCTGGGCCTTGGGAGCCCTCCTAGCCTTCATCTGGGGATATCAACATGCATTTCTTGACTGATGACAACCTTTGCTTAAGGAATGTCATGGAAATACCCAAGTGTTGTCAGCTGGAATGAACCCTCATAGAATCAGCTCGGTGCAGAGCTGGAGCTCCTTTGCTCCACAACCCACCCCAGTTTCACTTCCAACCACACCAAGGCAGGGTTGGACACAGCAGAGTGGCCATGCTGCCTTTTGTGGGGTTTGGAGTTTCATTTTAGCTCTGAGAACTGGGAATTTTGTCCTTAGCAAACAAAACGAACCATGGGCTTCATGAGGAGGAGAGCAAGTGCTGGCTGGAGCTGTGTGTGTGTGACAGGGCACGTATGAGGTGATGATGGTGTTTTACAAAAGGCACTCGGGGCACTGTGCAAGGATCAGAGATGTGGGATTCATGTGTGGAGCTGGGACAAAAGGCTGAGCATGAGCACTGGACCCAAGGCAGACAAAGACCCAAAATCTGGATGATTTCTCTGATTTCTTGTGCTGTCTTTTTATGCCAGCTTTTCTTCCACACCATTGGTTTATTCTGGCTGTGCTTTGGTGTACGGGCATTGCAGGAAACGTTATGTGAGAGAGAGTAATTAGAAATAAAACATTAGATCTCTAATCTCCCCACATTTAGGAAGTTTCAGATACACATCTGAACTTTCTGGTCAGGCAGGCCCTGGCTCTAATCAAGCCTTGAGCTGAGAAACCTGATCTTTGAACCATAACTTTGTAGCTTGGTCCAAGCCCCAAAACAAATAGGAAATATTTATACTCAGTCCAGTGTCTCGTGCACTTTCCCAAAAATGCTGAATTCTCCTGTTGAGCCACATTATGAAAATGTGTTTAGTGTTTATCCCTGCAGCTTAATCCCTCTGCAGTCTTGCTTTCCAGTTGAGCCACACTGGGAGGTATCAAATGTGACAATATTTTTATTCTACTTAAAAGAAGACACTGGATAATTAAAAGAAGATCATTGGGTTATTTGTGATAGGAAAAAGCAGAGAAAGTAGATTTTTGTGTAGTTGTAACAAAGTGCAAAAAGGTGTCAGGGGAGATGTAATCACATTTATTTCTTGTCCTATGGAGAAAAGGAAAGAACAAGGAATGTGCCACAGGACAGAGGATGGGCAAGGGTATAGAATGAATGGAAAAGGGTCTAGGATGGATGGATAAAGATACAGGCCAAGACTAAATTTGCTGGGGAAAAAATTAGCTTCCTGATACTAAACTATTCACAATTCAGGATCAAATTTTGACTGAAAAGATGGAAGCACTGAATTCAAAACTAATTCTGCCAGTATTTTTAGAAAAAATTTCAGAATAGCACTGCTTGTTTAAGAAGTAACATAAATCAAAAGAAGGCAGCTAAGCAAATACAAAATACTCCTAAAATGCAGGAAAATATTGAACTGTGCAATGATTGATGCATCTTAGTCAAAACAGAATAAAATGTCTCAAAAAATTTCCTGTTCAGGAAAAAAATTTAATTATTTAACCCCATTCTCCACCATCTTTCCCAAACTCCAACACTCATCTCTACCAAATTTTCAGATTCACAAGAGACCTAAAATTAATCTACCTTTTTCCAGCTGCAAATAGGACAGGTATGGTGCTACTGACTCACCTAATGGGAAGGGAAGCAGGGATTTACAGCACGTGTGACAGAAGCTGTATTTCAGTCCTAACTGATTTTTAATAGCAGCCTGCTCCTGCATTCCCACATGTCCAACCAGGGGCTGCAGATAAACGATCCCAGATAAGCTACAATCTGAACTGGAAGCCAAACTAGATAAATCTGGCCTTCTACTGTCACTCTTTGAAATCTTGATGGTATCTTAAAATCACCGTGCACTTAACAGCAGCAAGAGGCAGTTTCTGATAAAGATTGGGAAAAGGAAAGGATGGCTTCAGCTGTGGTGATTGTTAATTACTTGTGAGTGTCAGGTCTCCTGGGCATCATTCTCACTGTGTTTAAAAAAAAAAAAAAAAAAAAAAAAAAAAAAAAAAAGGTTTTCTATTTTATGGGTTCTCCTCTTTGCTAAGCCAGTGGGTTGTCCTAGAGCAGACGGCTGTGATTGGTTTTATCTCAGTGATTTGTCCAGTTTATACCCAAGCCTGGAGAGTTCTCTGCCTATGAAAGGGCTTTTCTCTCCCTGTTTCCATCTGCAATATCAGAGCTCTTAAACAGGTGGGGATACCTGGGGGTGGATACCTGTGGGAGCCACTTGGATTGGCCCAGCTGGTCAGAGCAGGGTGCTAATAAAGCCAAGGTTGTGGTTTTGAGCCCTGTTTGGACCATTCACTTAAGAGCTGGGCTCTGTGATCCTTGGGGGTCCCTTCTAACCTGGGCTCTTCTGTGATTTCAGCTCCTGGAGTGAGGGTGCTGCTGTGGCAGCAGCTTGCAGGGCTGCCCTGTGACAGGTTTGACATGAGAGCCCATCCAGGAGGTGAGGGCTGCACTTTGGCCCTCAGGGGACAGTGCCAGGGGAAGGTCAAGCACCTGGGTCTGTCCCTGAGGCCAGGGAGGCTTTGTTTCCCTTCCTAACTGTGAAACTCCGTGCAAAAGGTAAAAACAATGCCTCAGAATCCCAGAATGGTTTGGGTTGGAACTTTAAAGCCCATCCTGTTCCATCCCTGCCACGGGCAGGCACACCTCCCACCATCCCACTCCTCCAAGCTCCATCCAGCCTGGCCTTGGAGACTTCCAGAGCTGGGACAGCCTCAAGTATCTCAGGCATCAAGCACTAAAGAGCCCCAGGACATGGAGAAGAGCTCAAACCTTATGTATCCTGCTCCAGCTGCTCCAAACCCCCTCCTAAGCAGGAGCAAGGCAATGCCATTGGGAAGGAGAGGCTTTCCAGCACTTTCTAGGCAACTGGACTGCTCACTTAACAGATAAGCAAATATGAATTGGCTCAGCTGTGGGGCTTAACAGAATGGCAAAGGATAAATTCTGAGTAATCAACTGCCAGCTGATACCTTTGTTATGGTTTGTGCAGACACAAAACCAGATCCTTCTTGAAACCCCTCAGTAGTTCAGACTGACAATGGCGTGGAAAAATGATCTGCTGGAACATCAGGAGTGTCACTGCCAGCTTTATAACCATGCTCACCACCTCCAGTCCACCAGCAATCAGTTAACTCCTTGTAAAAAAGCCTCTCAGAGACAGAACTTCTTGAAACAAAAGGGACAGGGTCACTTTTCTTTAGAAAAGATAACCTCAGCCTGGAGGAAGATCTCCAGCTCCAGGTGGTGTAAATCAATTGCACTCAAGTGTTGCAATCTGGAGAGCTGTGGCATGGGAAATGCAGGTGTTGTCCTCTCCACAGTCACCAGCACTGAACTCTGAGGGGAAATTCCTCTGCAAAGAAACCTTTCTGAAAACAGAGTGTTATAAATGAGTAATGAGATGGTTGTGTCTCACAATTAAAGAGTGAACATTATGTTAAGAGAAGTTTTATAGATGCATAGTTATGTTACTGCACTGTGTTCCCCACAGCATTGTGATCCCAGGATAATCCTGGTAGTCCGGGCATGTGGGGAGGGGCAGGCTGGTTACTACAGGCACAGCATGGCAACACCTGACCTCCAGTCAAGACACAAGAAAGCAGTCAACACCAATGGACAGTGATGAAGAGTTAACAGACAGACTTTGGGAGGGGTTAAAGTTATCTGTTGCAACACCAAGGGTATAAAAGGTGGAACAGCCATTTTTGTAGATGAGTGGCCATGGGGGAGGGTAGCCATGGGGGAGGGTGCTCCCAGAGCTGTAATTTTTCCTTATTTAGTCCTTTTGTTGTAATTTTTGCTAAGGTTTTAATAAACCTTTTAAAATTTTGAGAAGTGAGCGGTTGTTTCTCACAAGAGTATATCCCTGTAGCTTGGCACATCCGTTCTTCCCAAGTTGGGAAGGTGAAATGCCCTATGAATCTCACCCAGAAACACCCAGAAATTCCCAGATGATAATTAAAAAGAATGATTTACTGCGGGCTGCACAGCTCGTTACACGTGAAGAAAGACAAGAGCTGAAGCACGTTTGGGACTTATCAGCCGCAGCCCCAGCTGGGCTGCGAGGGAAAGGCCCCTTGCCCTGTGTCCCAGACTGGATGTCTGGCTCGGCAGGTCAGTGGAAGTTTGCAGGAAGCTCGGGCAGGGCAGGGTGTTGCTGTTTACCCGGGAGGGCCCGGAGGGAGCACAGCAGCACAGCCGGGGAAGCCGTGGCAGCGGCCTGGGCCGGGAGGGACGGCGCTGCCCAGCCCCGGCGACAGCAAGCGCGGAGCGCACAGAAACAACTCAAAGGTCAAGTGTCTACAAGAACATTGTTTTCCTTCAGGAACTGAAGCCCTTCATGTTTAGATGCTTGTAGTGTCCAGGAGGAGATGAATTGCAGCTGGAGATGAGCTTTGGGAAGGTCTTTCCAGCTCAGCTGGGCAATCTCAGCTGTCCCCTCACACCTCCACAGGCCTGAAGCTGAGGGATTTAAACCCCTCAGCACTGCACTCAGCATGTTGTAGATTCAGTCTATCGTACAATTCTTTATTTCCCTGCCTGTGCCTCTGAAACCTCCTCCTGACACACACAGAGGATTTCATACAGGTTTTTGCGGGTTTTTCATTCCTGCGAGTGTCTCCTGCACTGTGACAGCGATTTGCCTGGTGGTATTTGTCTCACACCCGAGCTGACATCGCCTCTCCCTTCAGGTGCTGCTAGCCCACGAGGATGATGAGCACTAAATGTCCTCTGAGGACAGCCATTCACGGGATTCATGTCCGTGAAATTCCTGAACATTCTCATTTTGCCTCTCGCTTTGTTCCAGATAAAGATAATTCCCTCGCACTCGCCATTTACTTTCTTCACTCAGCCATACCTAAGCTGTGGAGCCTGGGCAGAGTTTCACAGGTTCTTTAAATTCATATTTTGACATAATCCCCATGAAGTTTGTCTTCATCAAGGTCAAAAAGCACTGAGAGGAGGTTTGTAACCTGTTCTTTACAGTAATAACAGCATTAGCAGTGCAGTGACACTTTGGGCAGAGCATTTTGGAAAGCTTCACAAGGAAACAGCCTGGCCTGCTGAATTCCCCCTGGTGACCCATCAAAGCTGCCTCTAGGTACAGGAGTAACTCCTATAAAGGCACTTGTTTTGAAACTGGATCTTTGAAAATAAAAGACCTTTCAGTTTGGCAGGCCAATGAAAAGAATTGGTGGTGGAATGTTTAGATTAAACAGAAAGCAGAATATTTTCTCTTTAGGCAAAACAAAATTGACTGCAAAACCCCCAGAAGCCGTCTGAGTCAACATGAAGCATTCTGTTTTGGTCAAATGAAATGCATTCTTCCCCTGGAGATTACTGATATGAACACAGGAATATTTGTAGAGAAAAAAATATTACTCTAAAAAGTGTTAACTTCAAAAATTGTAGAAGCAAAATGCTTCTCACTGCCAAGCAAATAAAGGCAAAATGGAAATATTTATTTTTTAAAAATCCCAACAAAACACCACAGGAAAAGAAGCCTCCATACTTAGTCTGGAATTATGTTTCAAGCAGCAGAAGAATTTATAAATTCTGACTCTCCTACCAGATTTTAGGCACGTTTGACTTTGTAGAAAATATTCCCCAGCTTTGCCTGAAGTCCCATTAAGAACAGGTCTCCCACCTTGGGGAAGGCTCAGCAATCAGCAGCTACTGAGTGAATAAAAACCAGGAAGGAAGCAGTGGGGGAAGTGTGTGTGATTCTGGCCTTTGGGGCTCATTTAGAAGTTCTTGATCCATGAGAAGGGATCCTCTCTTCCTGCCGGGCTGTCTGGAGCTGTCACTGCCAGTGCCAGGAACTTCTGCTGCTCACTGATCGCATCCTACAAGTCTCCTCTGCTTTAAAGTGAGACCCTTCAGGATGTGAAGATACTGAATGCCTTGATTCAGAGCTAAAAGCATCTTGCTTTTCCCTTGGATGGAGCCCTCAATCCTGGAGGGTCCGGCCCAGGGCACAGCCTGTGTTCCATGTGCACATTTGGGATGTGCAGCCAGCCCTCCCAGCACTGCTGTGGGGCAGGGACAGCCACTTTATCTGCAGGGCACACAGCTCAGCAGCTGCCTAGCTCAGCTGGCCCGGGCCTGGCAGCAAGTCTGCAGCCTCAAAGAAAGAAGAATTGCAGCTCCAGCTCTGTTCCCACTGGTAAAATCTTGGGAAAAGTGAGCCAAAGCCCAAAGCTGTCATCCCGGCCCTGCAGTTCTGCTTCTCACTTTTAGATTATCTCTGCAAACTGTCAAGAGGATTAAGGAGGCAGGAATCAGCTTCAAAGAACATCAGAACCAAAATATGATCTCATCTGAGGGGCACTTCGTGCACTTCCAGCCTCTTTAGGTTTCTAATGGTGGGAAAGGGATGAGGCCAATGGGGCTTCTCATCCCTGGGCTGTGGCTGATGTGAACTTTATCCTGGTGCAGCACTTGGACCACCTCTCCTCACTCTTTGTAGAAGCAAGGCAGAGCTCCTGCCCTTCCCTGGAGCTGACCAGCAGGGACATGCTCCAGCAGGACAAGTTGTGCTTGGATGCATCCCCCTTTTCCCTCTGGAATGGCCTCAGCAGGACCTGTGCTCCCATTAAAATGTCTGTCTTGCTTAAAATTTGATTTTTGGTCCTCCTGCTCTGGACTCCTGGCAGGACTGCACTGTGGCTGGTGCCTTCATGGTTCCCACATGAGCTTTAAAAGGAGCCAGAACTCAAATTTTCTGTGGGGGCATCTTCTGGATTACCAGCACTAAGAACCAAACAGGTGTAAGCAAATGGCTCCCTCAGTCCTGCATTCCTCACTCACACTAACACTGAGGTGGTGAGACACCAGTGGCTGATGGCTCTGGGTGGGGACACACTGTTAAAATGTTCACTGTTCAACTGTTCACTGTTAAAACCTTTGTGTGCTCAAAGTGAGCCCCACTGGAACACGCAGGAATTGGGGAATCCACCCTGTTCTGCTCAGCCCCTGGTGGGCAGCCAGCACCGGGCTCACACACAGCATTTTGTGCCTGTTGCACTCAGAGGAGGTGGGACTGATGTTTCTGAAGCAGTTTTTTGGGAAGCAGCTCTATCATGGCCATAATTATTTTAAGAAATAGAATAAGAGCCGTGCTTTGCATAAAAGATGCTGAAGGATGTTGCTGGCCCCTTGCATTGAGGAGCTGCCTCTTTTAGGCCTACAACTGTGGCAAAGCAAATGCCATTGAGGGTGGGCAGCAACCCCAGCTTGGAAACCTGCAGGAACTTTTCCAGACACTCTTTGGCAAGATGTGCCCAGCTCCAGTGACCTCAGCACTGAAATTATACAAGGTGGAGGCAGCAGGACTGGATGGGCTCGTTCTTTGCTGTGATCACTGACTCTGGGGTACGAAATGTGCAGCAGATCCTTGACTGTGACACAGGGGCTGCTGGGGGAACTTGGAGCTGAGGCAGGATTTGAGCCAGGAGCTCTTCCAGCTGATACCCCCAGGACTCTGACTTTGCTGACACTGACAGTATTTCAAATAGCTGAGAGCTGCAAGTCCTGACTCTTGTCTAGACTGGAGCCTGGGGTAGCCCTTTGGGAAGGTGGAATGAATCTTTGCTTGATTTGTCCTTTTTTTCCTCCTTCTCTAAGCCATGTTAAATTTTATATGTGCTGGGAATGATATCTGTGTGCATATGTGAGACAGGAAAGGCAGTGGGGTACTGGAAAATGTGGGATGTGGGACCTGGCATGATGGAAAAGATGTGGAATAAGGGGTGGATGGTGACCTGGTTTTGTCTGGGATAGAGATAGTTTTTTTCTAGCTGGAACAGTGCTGTGTTTTGGATTCAATATAAGAATAAAGTGGATAACACACTAAGGGGACCACTGTCAAGAGGACTGTCTGTATTTTCACACAGCCTGCCCTGTCCCTTGGCACAGGGATCCCAAAGGCTGCAATAAATGAGGATATTCCTCACAGGGAGGTGTCCCTTGGTCAGGAGGGGTAACTGCAGAAGGCAGATGGAAGCAGCTGCTGTGTCTGGGGGGCTGTGACAGCATTTTCCATGGAGCTGCCACTGCAGTGTGGGGCCAGACCCTGCCTTTCCCTCAGAGATTATCCCTCAGAGCTGCGATGGAATTAACACAGTTAAGAACTCCCAACTATTTCTGTTCCAGCCCTGGGCTACTCTGTATTTCCAACAGGGACATGGGCAACAGGAGAAGGGGTTGTCTTCCTTTTTAATGATGATCCTTGGGACTTGCAGCTGCAGCAGGAGGCAGAAAAGGCCTTGGGAACAATTGTTTCAGGATGAAGCTCCTGAGCTGTGCCTCCCTCAGTGCCTGAGCACAGCTGAGGGGTAGCAGCTGCCCCTCCTGACCCCAGGGATGTGCAGGGACACGGCTCCACCACCCCACAGGGAGAGCTGCAAGTGCCAGGTCCTGCCAGAGCTCACAAACCCCTCCAGGGAGGCTGGAAAAACAGGACCCAGCACAGGAAATAATGGCCAATAACAGGGCTTCCGATACAATCATGTTCTCATTTCGGTGTCAAGCAGGGGGCCAGGAATGAAGGGAAAAATACCATTCCCCTTCCTTTTTTGGCAATAATGGCTTGTAACCTCAGAGGAATCTCCAGCCTTCAGGGGCTGGCTCCACATTTCTGCCTCCACCTGGTTCAGCCTCACAAATGCCCCACTGAGCACTTGCTGTCTCCACAAAACATTCGCAGAGATGAGCTTTGGGCCTCACCCCTGTCTGGCCCTGCCAGGGATCTGTGAGTTCCCTCACTTGGAGACAGCTGATGGGTTTCTCAGTGCTGCCCAGACACTGTCACAGCAATTTCCTTCCAAAGGCACGCTTATATATTGAAGAAAGCCGTAGGTGTGCTCTGAACTCCTTGTTCAAACCCAGAGCCGTTTCCTCGTCCCCAGGACAGCCTGCTGGCTTCCAACAAATATCCACAGGAACTGAATGGGAGGAAGAGCGTGCTCTGAGGACAGATCCATGCTGAGGTATAAATAGCTCCATTTCACAGGGCCAAGCAGCTTCCTCAGCCTGGCAGGCCAGATCCCAGCAGGAACCTGCAGCTTCTGGACTGAGCTGCTGGGGCAGAGCCCTGTTTAGGGGTACACAGGACAAGCCAGAGGATTTTCCACCCACTTTTCCTTCCATGGCCTTTCAAGCACAGGAGTCTGAGTAAGAGCTTTTAGAGCAGGGGGGACGTGGGACACAATTAAAGTGCACCTGAGAGGGTGATTTTGTGCTGTTTGTCAGGAGAACCTTGGCAAGCAGGAGGACATCCTGCCATTTTTTTTAGATCAGCTCTGTTCCAAGAGCATCCCCGGCGAGGCATTTCATAACTTGGGATATTTTCTTCAGGAAAGTGCTCAGGCAGTCCCAAAAGATCCACAACGTTTCCTGCACGTGCTCCTGCCACAGAGTAATGAAGGGCTGAGTAGGCAGCCAGGGCACTGAATCTGGACAGAGAATTGAGTTTCCTGGAGCGTGGGACAGGCTGGGTTAACAATGCTGGATCTGGGGCATCTGAGCTGGGTGTAATGGGAAAAGGAAACAGCTCAGCACAAGAACCAGGGTGGATAAAGCAACCAGAGCACCAAGAAAAAAATAGAGAAAGGAAATAGAAAGGGAGAAAAAAAATTACTTCAGCAACTAAGAAGTAACGCCAAAAAACCACTTTCCAATTAGAGGAAAACTTGCTGGGAAAGCAGGATAAGGGTGAAAAGGGACTGTTTTCTACAGGCAGGAAAATGTCACCCACATGAATTGAGCAGGTGTGTTGACCTGGAGGTGCAAAAGCTGAATTTAGCTGTCTGGGCATATCAGAGTCCCCTGGGAGATGGAAATTACTCCTTGTATTGGTTCACCATCATTGGCAACACCCTGAGACCCTGAGTCAGAGACAGCAAAGATTTGTATTTTCTGGAGGTGTAGGTTTGCAGCACTCTTCAAATACCATGAGACAAACTCACTGCCTCTGCAGCATTTGTGGGAGAGGATTCAAAGAACCACATTTTAGCTTTTACTAGGAAAATGAAATTAATTCATCCACATGAGTATTTGTTGGGAAGCGAAGGCTGAGCCTATCCAGCACCAGAGGAGTTCATGTCATCTCCTATTCAAGGCACTAATAGTCAGCTCCTTCATCTGAGGAGTCACAATATCAGCTTGGAAGAGCCAAGATGATTCAATGTTTAGTAATGCATTTGTCAAGTAAATTTGAAAAAACCCCAGCATTTAGGGGGAATATTCTAACAAAAAATCCCATTATTGGAATGGTTGTTCAATAGGTTGCATTCACTTAATCACAAAGGACCAATGCTCCTCTGAAGTTCCTGCTTCCATTTATTCGTGGATCTGTACTCAATGATTCTGAAACGTGGGGGAGAGGCAGCTCAAAGGGAACAAAAATGAGCAATGGAACACTTTTTACAGTAAAATATATCTAATGCAGTCACCCAGCTCTGCAAGGAGTGTCTCACAGAGGTAAGGACAAATGTGTAGGAAGGGAGGAATTACAAAGAATCCTGCTGGGAAGGTCCATCCTGGGGAGGAGAGAAAGAGAGAGGGCTTGGGCATGCAGGATGAATCTTTGGAAAAGCATTGTGACAGCAAAACCCTTTAAGATTGAAGAATTTAGTCTTAAAAGGAAAGGAAGTTTAAGGAAGTATTTGTTACTTGGAACACTAAACTGATGGGACAATCCAGCTTTCAAGTCCTGGAACTGAAGAGGATGGTAATCTCTGGTTCTCACACCCATGGCCCTGAGAATGCAGCTGCCACGAAAGCCCAGATATATTTGGTCTGTTCAGGTGTCAGAGCTGCTGCTTCCTCCTGGGCCGGTGGAGAGGTGGAAGGCCCTGCACTGCTGGTTCTGCCCCACACAATTTAAAAAGTGCAGTTCTTACCTTGGACAAAGACATAGATCCTGGCCACGAGCCCCTGGTGCTCGGGGGTGCTGTTGAGGGCACAGCTGAGGTAGCCGGTGTCGTTGGCCATGGCTCTCCTGAGGACGAGCTGGCTGCAGCTCGGGCCGGGGGCGTCGCGGCAGCCGCTGACGTGCACGCGGGAGCTGTCCTCCCTCAGCTGCCAGCTCACAGACGGGGCTCCCCTGCCAGCACAACACTCCAAATTACACAGCATTCAGGCAAAAATGGGCCTTCTTTCTGGCCAGTCCTTCCCAGTGCTCCTACCCTTAGCATTCCCAAAAACATTGTAAAGGTCGCTGAGTGTTTGCACTTCCACCCAGCAGAAATTGAGCTGGATCACCCCACGCCATTCCCCAGACATTCCTGAAATACTCCATGGGACCTGCAGCAAGCAGCAAGCTCCTGGAGAAAAGTTTAATTTCTCTTCTAACATACTGCCTGAACACAAGTTTGTTTTTCTAACACTGTATTTTAGCCTCTTCAAACATTACAAAGCATCAGATAAAATTCTATGTTTGTTTGAGGTGGAGTCTTTTGCATATTTTAACGGCTAAATTAATGTATATTTTCTTGCACTGAAGCTGCATGGAGAGAGGAGGATATGTATGTAATTTTTCATCACCTTTCTTGCTTAATCAGCAGTGACTCAGTCTTGATTTTTGTGAAGGGTCTGAAACAAATCAGGTTACAAATCTGGGAATATCTGCTTCCTTGTGACAGCAGCCAGAACATCAAGCCAGGAGGGCCGAGGATGCCCATTCCCCTCACGTGATGTTCTGCTGCTGGATCTCTGAGCACAGCTCATGAAAAATGCAATTCCATGGGGTTCAGGACAAAAAGCAGGGCCTGGGTGTCACCTGCTACAGGACCCAGAGCTCCCAGCTGATCTAAGTCACAGCTGGATGTGCTGGAAGCATCAGGCCATGGCAGCAGGAGCTCCTGGAGCTCCTTCTGAGGGCTCTGGGGATGGTCCAGAGCTACCGCACAGGCCTAGGAGATGAAGATGATGGTGGTTTTGGTAGCAAACTGGTTTTCAGTGTGGGAACTGGCAGGCTGGGGGTTAATCTCCTGTGGATTTTCCTGGGGAAGAAGTTGGTGATGGAGAGAGGGAGTTGTGTGTGTGTTTGCAGAGGAGCCACTCTTGCCAAGAGCAGGGGGTTGGCTCTCCCTTCTCACTCAGACAATTCCCACTGGCATTTGCTGGGCTGAGGAAGGAGTGAGAACCCCTGGACTTCCCCAGCTCGGTGCTGCCCAGGAGAAATCTAGTCTAGACATACTGGGCCAGGACTGAGATGGCAATGCCCAAAATGTGTGTCTGTGTGAAATTCCCAGTCAGCCAAGGACTCTGGAGCTCCAGTGGCCTGCAGGGGTGCAATAGGTGCAGTCAGAGCACGTTTGCCAGGACATCCAGTGACATTTCTACAAACATCCTCTTGGCCCTTGTTCCTGCCCGTCCCTCTGTCGCCTTCCTGGAGAGGAGGCGGACATGGAGCTGGGTTCTTGAGGTTATTCCCAGCACAAGGCTGAAGGAGAGCACTGGGAAAAGTGGGAATATCCTCTCTGCTGAGCAGCCTCGCCCTTGTTCTTTGATGCTCTGGTGGCTTGGACAGCCCCATCCCACGTCAGAGCAGCTTCCCTTTGTCCTTCCGAGCGCCCAGAGCTCTGTCTCCACCCTACCAACGTCATTGGTGACTCCAGGACTGGGACTGCTGGCCCAGAATAGGGACCAGAGCCAGTTCACATGGAGCCACATTTCCCAGCATGTCACTGTGTCCCTGCCCCTCGTCACCCACTCCCCCTCTGGTGGCCATCCAGCTCTGCTCTGGTGGCTCTGCAGGGCAGCACTGGGATCTCACACCTGTTCTTCCTTATATCTTTTCCCCCCTACATACATTATTTTGGTGGAAGGTGAAGCCTTTGGCTGTTGCTTTGGGATTTTCACACATCTGCCAGAGGGGAGTGGCTGCAGCAGCTTTGGCCCCACTACCACACACCAGGAAATCTTGCCAAGAACCTCAAAAGCCCAGAGTTGAAGGGAGGATGGACATTCCTACAGACCTGCTGGAGCTGCTGCCCCGTGCTGTGCCCCACACAGTCCAAGTGCCCCTGGAAGCACAAAGAATTCCAGAGCTCCCCTGGGCCAGGAGCTAACCTGTCAGAGTGGCAGAGGAGCAGGAGGGCAGACATCCCCAGAGGGGCCAATCCAGGGAATGTTGCATTCAGAAACCACACTTTCCTTCTCATCCCAGGCTTTGAATACCTGAGCCAAGGAGCTGAAGTGCTCCAGGCCCTGGTCCCATGTTAAACCCCATGCTCACCTCCTTTTGTGTTTCTCAGACCTGTCATGGGGATTTCTTGCTTTGCATCCATAAAGGATTGTGGGACTGAAGTGCTTATAACTGCTTCAATTATTTATTCATTTGGTGATACAAGAAGAGCAGGGTGCTCCTCCAGATTAAAAAGGTGGGGGATGGAGAACTGCTGGGAAATGTTGATTTAATTGGCCTGGGGCACCCCAGGGACTTTGAGTCCATACAGGTTTTATGGAGAGCACCGTCGAGATGTTAAAGGACTGCTTAGACTTTATTGCCATCATGTTTACTGTTTGCCAAGCTAAAAATACCACTGGAAGGTTGTTCTGACCTCATAAGCCACATGGCAAGCTGGAGGGATTTGGAAAAAAGCTGCCTTGCACTCCAGAAGACATCCCAAATTTACACAGTCTGAGCCCATTCACCTTTCACTATAACAAATAGTCTGGGACAAAAATCAGAGGGGACATGTCAGTGTAACCTAAAGCTTAGATTCATATTCTCACTGCTTTTTTTTTTACTGTTTTCAGTAACTTCTGCTGCAGGAAACAATCCAGGTAGTGGCGCCAGCCAAGGGAACCTTGCAAGAAGGTGTAAAATCCATGTGTGTGTGTGTGAGAGAGAGAGAAATTGTGAGAGTTTGTGTTACCTTGAGCCTTTTTTCCTACAACACTCTCAGAGAAAAACCTGAGGAACATCCTCTGGCAGTAGTGAAGTGTAAAAATCCCACTCAGAACAAGTAACACCTCCGTCCACCTCAGTCTGAGGCCTTCTGTGGGACCCAGCAGCTGCTGCGTGTCCTGGCACAGCAGAGTGCTCTGGATTTGCTCCTTCCTCATGTGTCAGCTGTATCCCCATTCTCAGAGCATCCTCTCCCTGTCATCACCAAAATCCTGCTGGTCCTTGCATGGCTGGTGGCAAACATTGTGCCAGGACCAAGGCGCTGCCGTGATTTACAGCAGCAGCACTTTGCTTTTCACAAGTCCTGGTTATGTTATGTTTAAACAGGCTGGGTCTTTGAATGTACACACAGTGACTGCTGCTTGTTTAAGTGTCTGTGATGGGCTAGGTGGCAGTTCCTAGTGATCTTGTTTGTTGTTTCCTCATGGACAGGGAGCAAAGGAGTGATTTTAGCTGCAGAGGAGCTGAATCTGCCCTATTTCAGAGAGGATTTCCAGCCATGGCCTCAAGCACGGCACGTCCCACTCCCATGAGCTCTCCCCTGTGCTGACTCAGGGCTTTGCTTGGGCCCCTGAACAACATAACACAACACAAAGAACTTGGCCAAGCTGACCCCAGACTCTCCTCCCTGCTCTGTCACAGCCCATCCAACTCCCTCCACGCAGCCCCAGCTCCCAGCTGGCTGAGCATCAGCCTCTGCTCTGTCCTGGAGCTGTGCTGGGCCAAACCAATCAACACAAGGACAAAAATCCAGCACTTTTTGGAGCAAGCCTTACCAGCATTTTATTTTTAGGGTGTCTCCTGGTGAGATGACAATTTGGTCCTTGGAAATGCTCAGCTTTGGTTTCTGAAGAAGCTCTTCCTCAGCGAGACCTGACCCAAAAAAACAGAAGAAACCATCATTAGTTTAGATGGGCTATTCAGTGGTGTCAGAGCAGCACAATGCACTCGAGGCAAACTCTTTGTTTTGTAAATAGTTCCTAATTTGGGGGCCCACACAGTGCTGCATTTATCCTTGGTCGGGAGATGCCCTCAGTTTGTTTTTGTTTCCTTTATTCCTCTCTTTCTTTCCTGACACCAAGCACCTGTGTTTGTGCCAGTAGTGTTTGGAGCCAGCTTTATTACTGAATTATTGCAGATTTAGGAGAACAGATATGTGTCAAAAGGATTTTGCACGCATATAAAAGTGGAAGGAGTCTGATCCTTGGGAAATAATTTGATGGGTGAGCTCATACATAACATTTTAATTAATGGGAAAAGAGAAAACAATAATTCTGGGGAGCAGCTCTGTGAAGCACCTGTGATATTAAAGGCAGATTGAAACTGGTGTTTCCCAAATGACCATTCCCAAATCCTGCAGCTGAGCTGAACCCCAGATTTGGTGGGCACTGTGGTTGGGGTAATGCTCGCAGGGGAATCTGGGATTTTGTCTGGTCTCTGATGACCAGGGGCATTAATGACAGCAGTGACAAAGATCTCTCTCTTCATCTCCTGGCCCAGGAAATCTCTTCTGCCTGTGGAACTGTCCCCAGGGACAATCCGAGTGTTCATCTACAATGAGACAATGTTCAGAAAGTGAAACTGAGAAGAACCAGAAGTGGAGGTTGGCCAGCCTGGTTGCTTTGTCCAAATTCAAAGTAACATAATCAAGGAGAGAAGAAACCAGGCTCCGATAAGGATCTCCACTTCCAAACCTCTGACATTAAAGCTGTGTTTTCTTTCCCTCCTGCTCTTCAAATTTCTCTTCTCCTGTGCCTCAAACTCAATAAGCCAGAAACCCTCAGGCTCCCAGCACGGGCATTACTTGCAGCAGACAGGGAGATATCATATCTGGCAGAAAGAGAAACACTAGGCTTTCACTTTTCAGCTGCATGAAGCAGTGATTTTCCTGCCCCCTCCTCTCTGCTCTCATCTCTGTGCTGCTTGATCTGCTTGATTTCAGTAAATTGCTCTTTGCCTGGCATCGGTGTGGGGAGTGACTCACTCCTATTTTGGAGCCTCTGGCTTTTTCCAGGAGCTCTTGGAGCTCCCATCAGGAACTCAGCAGAGGCCAAGTAATCTCATAGCACCACAGAGTCCTTCCAGAGGGGATCCTGCCCAGACACCAGGGTGCTGGACTGCCCTTGGAGCCCCTGACCCTTCCTACAAACTCTGGCTGGGACTTTGAACCAGTGCTGGCCACCAGAGACAGATCCAGCCCTCTCCCTCTGCTCCGGCACTGCTGCTCCATCTCCAAGGTCCTTTGCAGAATAAGAAGTTGGAGTCTGGCCAACCCCAAGTCCCTCCAGTGGCTCTGTGTGACATTATTTAGCACCTCCAAACTGCCATTCCATGGAATGCTGGGGAAGCAGAGCAGCTGGGGGCTCCAGCTCTGCAGTTCCCATTTATTTGGGAAGCACTGCTATTCCTCAACACCCTCATAATGGCACACACCAGGGAGCAGCATCACATTGAGCTGAGAACCAACAGAAAAAGCCCCAAATTCTGCAGGAGGAGACACTGCCAGGCAAGCCCATCCTTGCTCTTGGCTCTGAGTCCCCTCTGGTTTCCAGGCAGAGCCAGTTCCCACTGGGAATGGACTGAGCCTTGGCACAGGTTCTTTTGTGGTGCTGAGGTATTCCACAGCCCCCTCAGGCTGACTGTGCTGAACTTTGCAAAAATGCTCCAGGATATGGCCAACAGCTTCAAATCTGTCTGTCAAATGCCATTGATTTTCCAGCTGAGCGGGGTTTGGGTCCCTGTAGCTCTCCCAGGACACTGCTCCTCCCAGGATCTGCTCTGGGCTGTTGATGCTGTGACTTCAGCCAGGACTTAGAAAATCCTGGGGTTTGAAACAAGATTATTTCTCTCCTCTTGTGCCTTCAGTTGTTTTTACGGCTTAGGGGGGGCTCAGCTGGTGGCTCTGGATTGTAGCTCTCATGAGCAAGTGTGACACTGTCAGAGGGTCTGAGGTTGGAGCCTGAGCTCTGTTCTGACTGCAGAGTCTTCAGGCTTTTACATTTGACACCGTTCTTGTTAAAAGAAAGGAAAGTATTTTTCAATTATTCTGGTTTTGCTTCTGAGTTATTTCTTGCCCAAAGTTTACTTTGGCTTCGGGAGCTGAAGAACAGAATAAGCAAAGTGGAATTTCAGTGCTTTTCTATCCCACAGAGGACAGGAGGAGAATTCCTGTGCCACACACATCTGGTCTCTGCTGGCAGGTGACAGAGGGTTTATATAAACACAACCTGGGCCCCTTCTGCCACACCACAGCTGAGTGGGCTGGGAAAAGAACATTTTGAGGGCAAAACAGAGAGAGTCGTGGGGGCAAGGTCAGGCTGTGCTAGGGCAGGACACCTAATGCCAAACTGGCAGAGTGAGACCTCACAATATTCCTAACCTCCCCTGGTCCCTTTAGAGCTAGACTTGATTTTTTGGAGGCAAAGCTGGGGACAGCCCCAGGGTGTGTTGGATGAGCAGGAAGGATCTGCTCCACTTTCATGTTTGCTGTCTGTGTTTGAGGAGATTCATGCCTTTACGAAGGTGTTAGGATGCTGCAAGGGAGAATCAAGCACGTTCCTGGCAGTGCACCCCCTCTTTTCCACAGCCCTGCTCCCCAGCCTTTGTCCCTAGACCCAGGACCCACAACCTGCCCAGGCTGGAGTGGGAGACCTGCTGGGCTGGGTTCTCTTGAAGCCAAAGTGCTCTGATCGTGCTGCTCAAATTCCAATGCCCAGGCCTAAGAGAACATTGTCCTCTCCTCCCTGTTAAATAATTTTGGTCCTGCTCTAGGGCTACAAGGGACATAAAATTAAAAGCAAGCCATCATTACTGTGTCATGACCATGGCAAAGCTCCTTGTGAGAGCCACAAGCAAAGTCCTGTGTGCCACAGCTGTCCCTGCCATCCCCTGTGGAGCTGACCCTGCTCTGGGTGTGCTCCTGGTGCAGCACCCTTCCCTCAATCCCCTGGCATGGTTTGGGATGAGATGCTGGAGCGACAGTCCTGCAGGGCTGGCAGAGAGCTCATTGCCTTCTGCAGACCAGGAGGTCCCAGCAGCACATCCCCTCTGGGAGCCATGGGAAGGACAGGCTCCTCTTGGGAAGGTACAGCCCTGCTCAGGTTCCTCATGTCCCTGCCTTGCCGTGGTTGCTGCCAACACAAGTTGGCTCCAGCAAGACAAGAGCAGCACCTCCAGCCTAAAGATGCCCCTGGAGAGAGCCCAGGTGAGAACAGAGCCTCTGTCCAGAGCCTCACTGCACCATTTCTGGCTCTGGGAGTTCATTCCTGCATCCAGTTCAGACTTTAACATTCTGCTCTCGGTGGTGAAAACCGCAAACACAGCACAACCACAAATCCTCAGAAGCTAAAGGTTGACTGATACATTATCCAGGGGAAAAAATATTGAAAACTGCTTTTCCTGGGATAATCTGATTTTGCAGCACGGCCAACATGAAACACGGGAGGCTCCCCAGGCAGAGGGTAATGGGTGACCTCCCTCACCTCTCTGTCAGATGGTTTCCAACTCCATCTCACTTGGCACAGGGAGATCCCTCCCACGCACAGCCTGACGCTCCATACTGGGCCCAGCAGTGAGCATGGATAAAAAGTATTTTTAATCCCTGTTCCTAATTGTAACAGCCTTCCTCTAGGCATCCTCTGGGCACTGCAGCTCTCTCTGGCAGAGCCCTCACAGATGGTTGTGAGCCTCCTTGTGCCTGGGTGTGGCTCAGTGACAGCTCAGGCAATGTGATCCCTGATTAAGGATCCAGGGATCTCTTCCAGGCACAGGGAGAGTTGGGGGAACAGAGCCCACACAACCTCTGCTTCAGATGACAAAGAAATAACTGCTGGGCAGAGCAGAGAGTGCTGGCAGTGAAACGAGGCAGGTTAGAGCAGGGATTGCACGAGGGCTTGGGCACACAAACAGCTTTTTGCACATGGGTGAGCTCCAGGGACTATTTGTGTATGTAAAGTCACTCCTGTGTGTGCAGAGAGCTGGGCCCCGGGCACCTCAGGGCCCCTTGGAAGGGACTGGAAATCAGAGTTGGAGCTGATTTGAGTCAGTGAAGGAGGATGACAGATACACAATGTTTGTAATCTGTTTTGTCATTGCTGAGGATGCTCCTCAGAGCTGTGCTTGCCTGGCAGAGCCTGGACCAGAAACATCAGGAGCCCTCTGTAATCACTGGGGGCTGTCTGGACACCACACCCCACCCTGGTCACCAGTGAGAGGTGACCACCAGAGGCACAGCTGTCCCCTCCTCTCCTCCCAGGAAAACCTGGGCAAGGCAGACCTCCAGACAGCTCTGTTCCTGCTGCAGAAATGGCAGCCAGTAAATGACAACGTTCTCTCCTCTGAGCTGCCGGAGCACCTCATCCTCATCACAACACACACCTCAAAGTGAGCAGGTGCCCCTTTCAAAGGGTATTTTCATGCTTCTATCCCCAAGGAAATCTATTTTTGCTGGAATTGGAGAGCTCAGGGATTCACTGAAAAGCCATGTGTGTTTAAACCAATGGCCTGTAATAATTTTAGGATTTATTTCAAGGTTACCCCCATGAAAGGAGAAGACACCACAGCATTATTGGATCACATAAGCCTTGCAATATTTGGTGTTTTTATTAAGTCTTCAGCTCCTGGAATCAGCTTTCACTTCTTACACTCAAGTGATTTTTTATTATTTTTAAAGGTTTAAAAAGACAGCAGCAAATAACTAAAGAGACCTATCTCTATCCCTCTTTTTGTTGTGAATTTGGACATAGGATTTTTGATTCTCCTAGACATTATTGAAATGTTTTGTGCTCGCTATGCACAAAGCAAGATCTTCTAAATGAAATGCTATTGCAATCATTGACTTTCCCAGCAGAGGGAAAGGGAGGCTCTTGTGGGGAAGGTCTTGGCTGTAAGTCAGAGAAAAAACTCTCAATTTTTGCCTTTTCTGCTGGCTGATGAGTTCTGTGTGGAGGCACTGATGGGAACTGAGTCAATACAGAGGGCAAAGGCCCCCATGATGGGCTGCAGGTGGGGAATGTGTGGGTCAGAACTGCTTGGGGAAAACTTCCCCTCTAGACCTAATGTGGTTTGAGTGCCTCTCTCCCATTTCCTGTGCTCAGGGAGCTGCTTTGGGTCAGGTTATTTGCTCTGTCAATTCTCCATGTGTCTATTGAGGATAATAATTTGTCTGTGAAGATTTAAACCCTTCATGTTTTTCTGTGCATCTCCACTGTGCTAAACCACTTTTCCTAGAGGAGGAGGTGAGAAGGGGTTCAGTCTCTCACCACCTCTGGCCAGGATTCTCTCCCTTGCCTGCTATTCCAGCTGAAATATTTTTAAGGAAAACGGTTCATCAGCTTTTAAAGATTTTCTGTTTCCTTTGTTTGTTTGAGGGGAATGGTTACTAGAAGCCTCTCTTCCTGTGGTTTTCCATGTCAAAATAACCAGGAATCCCCCAGGGTGGCTCTGCTGTGGTTGGGCACAGAGCTGAGAACCTCCAGGCCACAGCCAAAGTTTCCCTTCCTACAGAAACTGAAGAAGTTTGTCCAAAATTAAATTAGCAATCACAGACTCATCAGGAGAGATGGCAAAGGTTCCTTCAGGATATTCAAATGCAAGTGTTAACCCAAGAGTACCTCTGGCAAAGCAACAGGATTCCTGTTTCCATCGATTTTTCCCAGCCAGGGAAGGCAGGATTTGCTCAGCTGAGTCATGACAGAGGGGAGCAGTTCCCACCCATTCTCTCTGCCTGCTGCAAATGGAAGTTGAGTGTGGCTCAGCCAGAGGCAGCAGTTGGAGTGTAAATGATCCAAAGTGACAAGAACGAAAAATTAAATCATTAGTCTGCAGTGGGGAGACGTCAACAACAGCACAGTAAAAACAACTGCTAAGTGGAGAAAGTGTTTGGAGATAAGATAAGGCTTTGGCCCAGCTTTTGGGATTTGTTCCTACAAGGCTTTTCCTCAGCCACAGATGCATCAGCATTTCCTGCTGAGGTGGCACAGGGTCACCCTGGTTTCCTCCTGCAATCAGCAAAACCCTTCAGCAAGGCCACCCGATTGCTCTGGGTGCTGACACACAAACCCTGTGACCTTTCCTTGGCTTTCCTGCAATCCAAACACCACCTTTGGGGCTCACCTGCATCTGCTCCAAGGCAGCCCCTGGAATTACAATGCCATGGCCTTTCCTGGCTCTCTGTGATCTGGATCGCTGGATCAGCTGCAGATTTATGGGAAGGGGTCACAGAAAGCAGCTCCAGGTCAAAATTATTTGGTCTTGGGCAGTGGCAGCTCATTAATCAGGGCCATTGTTTTCCCTCTGACACCACAGAGTCCCAAGGAGTGCCAGGGATGTCACCAGCCTGTGCTGCTGGTGAGCTGGGGACTGAGGGGACATGTCCTTGCTTTGGGACCGGCTGATAAGCCAGGAACTCGGATTTACATGGAAAATAAACATGAAATCTGGGAAAGGAGGTGGCAACATCTGCAATCATCTGCCAGGCACTCAAGCACAATTTGAAGTATTTAGGAAATGTGGTAATCTCATGTTGATGGAAAAAAGGCTGGGGATGTTGTTATTTCTTGATCCAAATTATGGCAATTCCTCTGGGAAAGAGGAGACCTGGCACATCTCCATGATTAGGAAATATGCAGACCCAGTGGGAACAAGAGGCACAAAAAAGGAGCCCTAAAGTCTCTAGGGAGAAACAAAAAAAATCAAAAAATGTGAGGTATGAAGCTGTTTTTGCCTCTCCCCCCAGCACGGTCTCCTGAGAAAAGCTGGAGGGCTGCAGATCAGTGTTTCCAATGATTCCCAGACAGGATTACTTCATCAGCGCTCCAGACATAGCTTTCCTTCCTCCTCACTGGCCATCCCCAGGATAGGGCACATTCCTCAGGCAAAGCTGGGAGTCAGGAGGAATGAGGACTCCGGGGGGCTGCAGGATGACCCATCCCAGGGAGCAGCCCTGGCCAGAGCCAGACACAGCTCTCTGTGCTGGCTTTGGGTCACCCTGTGCTCCCACTGCCCGTGCCAGCCCTTCACCTCCTCCCAGGGGGTCAGGGAGCACTTCCTGCACTCCAGAGCTAATCCAGCATTTCTCTGAAAGTGAACCTAGCCAGGATTTCTTCCCTTGCCCCAGAGCACTGGGTAGGAAAACGGGAAGGTGGAAGGCTTGCTCAGAAAGGGGAGTGGAGGGACAGCACCAACTTCTGCTTGCTGTGACAGGGACAGGAGCCAGGGAACAGCTGGAGCTGTGTCAGAGCAGGTTTAGGTTGGATATCAGGAAAGGTTCTTCCCCCAGAGGGTGCTGGCACAGCCCCGAGGCTGCCAGAGCTCCAGGGGTGTTTGGGCAGCGCTGCCAGGGATGGACAGGGTGGGGTTGTTGGAGGGGTCTGTGCAGGGCCAGGGCTTGGACTGGATGATCCTTGTGAGTCCCTTCCATCTCAGGATATTCTGTGGTCTATCTCTGCCTCCTCTGGCCTCTTTCCAGGCTTCCCTGTGTCCCTGTGCCAACTTGGAATTGTCCCCCCAGGTGAACTCCTGGTGGTTTGTGTGATTATGGATGGATAAAGCTGGAGATTTTTATGGCTTGTCAGCCCAACTGTTCCTCACAGCTACAGACACCAGACCTGGACCACGCTGTGGTTCCAGCTTGTCCAAGCCCTGCACTGAGCTGCCTTTAATCTGATCAGAATCCCTCTCTGCAGGTAGTTTGTATGTGGTGAGTAGTTACTTACAAAGCCGCGGATACTAAGAAAGGAATGCTTTAACACTTCTAGTTTAATTACTTTATTATTTTGAGGAGTATCATCAGATCTGCTCATTTATCGAAGGTGACAGGTGAGGCTGAGGAGTCAACAGCAGTAATCCATGGGCTTCATGTGTGCACCACCAAACACTGTGCTCACTCACACATCAATGGGATTGGATTTGGCACCTCTCAAAATTTCTCTCAAACTTATTTGTTTTGTACAGCTGCAAATAATGAAAGCAATTGTTGGGCTGACTCAGTTCCAAGAACTATTCCCCAGCCTACTCATGAGCACAGAGAGGATCAGTCACTCTTGAAATCCATCCTGAGATGAGCCAGGTCCTCCTGTGCAAAAACAAGCGGTAAATCTCTACTGATTCACCAGTGATATCCCTCCTGTTCCTACCCAGTTTTACTGACAAGAAATCAGATTTTTAAAAAAGAAATCAGATTTTTAAAAAAAACCCAACCCAGATTTTAAAAAAACCCAACTCTTTCCTTTTCTGTGTGGCTATGATAAGTTAATATTAATTTTTTTCGTTATTAATTACATCACTGCCCAGGCGTTGGCAGACTGGAAATGTCTGTGGTGGTTCCTTTTCTGTGGTGGCACTTCCCAAAGAAGGGACAAGGTGCACCAGGAGTGATGAAGTGGGTGGGTCAGGCAGAACACAGAGAGATGTGAGGCAGGTTTTACCTCTCTGTAGATAAGAAACTGCCTTATTTCAGTGTTTAGGGCCAATGCAATAACCCAGGCAGGCATCAGCTCCTAACTGAGCTCGGCTGCCAGCAGAGGTCAGGATTGAAACTGGCACCAGAAAATATCAAGGAGGGATTTCCCTGAGGTTTCCATGCAAGCTGCTGTCAGTGGGGAACTGAAATTTTTGCCAGAGCTCAATACAACAGTTGGTTTCACACCTAGTCCCTGACATCTTTAATCAGGAAACAACTTCCAACAGCAATTTAGGGCAGCCAGACTCGGTTTAGAGCCACAGCTTTGGGGCTTGGAAAGTAACACTCGCATAAATTCAGAGCAAACAAATGCAAATGAACTTTTCTCAGGTTAAAGAAGTTGGTAAATGAAGTTTCACTGGGCCACAGCACACAAATTAAAGCACTGCCCAGCATGAGCTCCAAAAAAGTCCCACTTTATGGGTGCTAACTTTGAAGTTCACCTGGCCTGGCTGCTTCAGTTCTTAGGACATTCATTTCCAGAAAAATTTTCCATGTAACACAAGGCAATAGCAGCAAGTGAAACAGTATTTCTAAATACCCAGTCAACTAAATCATTGTCCTGTGTGTTAGCTTCTCCTTTGATAATAAAATATGATGTTAATTCATCCTAAGACCAAGGCTTTGGAAAACTGTAACATGAATCCCCTGGAGAGACATTAAAACATCCAGGGAATAAGAGAGAGAAGTTACAAAATCCCTGACACTGTGGTTTAGCAAAATGTGTATTTCTTTGAAAGCATTTTTTTGTCTTTTTTTTGCCAGCACTCAGCCTCTGCCTGGATGTATTAGATCAGGAGGATGCTCACTCATGTCCCTCCTCCACTAGCTGCAGACTAATCTGATTCCCAACTTTTCTTCTTGTTCCATCATCCACTTGCACATGAGAGTGTTGGAAACCCCTGTAACTACCTGTACCTTGTCCTCAAACCCTGTACAGGATGAGCTTTATAAGATCTGGAAAAATAAAATCTAAGTCCAACAGATGGGAATGATCAGGAATGGCGCATAAGTGGCCCTTTAGGTGCTACAATAATAAAACTGTTGGAAATGGCAGTGGTTATCAGGAGAGGTTGGAATCATGGCAGGTCTGATACCAAGGACAATCATTTATCTGCTCTTTTGCTGGCAAGAATCTGGGGAGAGGAAAGAAAACCTTCCCAAGGTTGTTCCATCAGCCTGTGTCATTCACCTCCCAAAGGAAGCAGAGATGCCAGCCCTATCTTTAGGAATATTTAGAATTAGAGGAGATAAAGTGCTGGGAGATGTCCTTCAGAAAACCTTTGCTGGTGCTCCACATGGAATAATCTCTGAGAGCTCCAGCTGCCACATTTGGGAATTATCTGAGGTCCTGCTGAGTGGCCAAGCAGGGCCTGCCTTGAGGTACAAGACCCTGCCCTTTCCAAACTTCTCTGGTGCTCCCTCAAAGGCAGAGTAGGTATCTCAGCTTTGGACTCTGAACTGTCCCCAGACAAGACCTCAGAGAGGACTGGGGATGTTTTCCAGAAAGGCAAGAGCTGACAGAGGAATTTGGGTGAGGTTCTGCTGAATGACAAGAGGGTGGATTGCAAAGCAACCTCTGACCGTGCTCCAGGGCTAAATCTGACTTGCCATCAAGGAACATGACTGCCCAGGGAACACCAAATAATTATGGGAAAGCTGCTCAGAGGGACCCCAGCTTTCCTCAGGCCACATTCCCTGAGGTTTCCTGCTTGGGGCCTTGCTGGTGTGAGTCCAGCAGTGATCTCTGCTCCCTGGAGATGCTGGTGTGTCCCACAGGCAGCACCACACAAACTCTGGTGGAAACTGGGCTGTCCCCATTCTCAGGCCTTTATTCCTCCTCTCCATCTCTTTCCTCATCCCCAGCCCTCTTTTCTAAGGAAAAAAAGAGCCTGCATGGAAAGGCTTCTTTGTAAAGAACATCTGTGTCCTCCTGTGTGATGAATCACTGACCTGCAGAAGGAGCAGGCCAAGGGAAGGCCACAAGAGGGATGGAGCTGAAATCAGAGCAGGGAAGGTGGATGGGCAGGGTGAAGTAGAAGAAAAGCCCACCCCTGCTAGCATTGTTGGACCATTTTTCCTTGAGCTATAAATCCAGAAGCAAATGAGCCAGAGCATCCTGAGGTCAAGTCAATTGATGTGCCACACTAAACAGAGATGGATTTGAGCAAGTACAGGGGTTGGACGTGTCAGGAACATGTGAATGCTCAGTGTCACTAAAATCTGCTTGGTGGGTAATTACTTTGTTTTCTTAGTTTCTGAGCTCTACCCATTAAGAAGCAACGGGCTGAAGCTGACTTTGGACTTGACGCCGGAATCTGTTTTCGATCAGCTCCGTGTTCCACTTCTGTCGGCTCTGTGTGCCTGTCTCAGGAGGTTTTCCCTTTTTTTCTGGTTTGTTTTGAAGGAGAGCAGGTTGCTATTTTGGGAGACAAGATAAAAGCTGTTTGCTGAGATGGGGAGAGGGAACCTAACCATCTCCTTAAAACCAAGCCCAGTTTCAGTTACATTTCCACAGCCCTGGGCAAGGTTTTGTTACCCTGTGCCTGCAGCCTCCCTGGCCAGCTTGGCCTAAATAGGTCTGGTTTCCTCACTGGTTTGCATTAAGCTGGAAAGTACCAATTGGGCCCAGGGAACTGGCTGCAAATCATTTGGTGAAATCCTTCTTAATGACAAACTCCATCAGGCCGTGGAGCAGGGCTTCAATCACTTCCTCAGCCTCCACCGCACTCTTACCCTGACATGACCCCAACTTCTCCCCTGTTTGTGAGGCTTCTCCACAGCTGTGACATAATGTTTTTGATGGCAGGCTTTGGAGGAATTCTGCTTGTGGCAAAGCAGGAATCTGCTTCGAATTAGCACTGCACATATTTATCAAGTCTGCATAGCATGGCTGCCTGTTGACAAAAATCCCTTCTCCTGTCCCCTGCAGGTTCCCAGATGAGCTCACTTGGCCCGCAAAGGTTTGGAGCTAAAGCAGTTTTTGGTGTCTGGGAGCAGCCCAGAGAAAGGGCAGCAGGTGGGTGATAGTCCAGGTGTGATGCCCAGAGCCAGGCTGTGTTTTTAGTGCCAGATCCTGCCTTTTAGGTGGATTTGGGGTGCCCAGACACTTCCAGGACTCTTCTGCCATGCCTGAGCCATTCCCTCTCTAACAGGTTGGTTGAGTTGCAGCACATCAGTTCCTCATCTGGAAAAACTGTGGCCCAGGGAAGGGGGTAGCACAGTGACCTGGAAACAGTAGATTTGCTTTGTGGGATGCTGATTTTAAAGGTGCTTTACTGCAGCTGCTTCCAAGAAAAGCAAACATTGCCAGGTACCGGGAGCAGCCCCGGGTCACATTAAAGCCACCTACGCCGCTCAGACAAAGCTGGGCAGGAAATTCTTCTCTCTTCATGTCTAAATATTTAAGGCCTATTTATTTGTTTTAATTCCTCTTGTGCATAGGGATAAAAACACAAATCCTTCAAAGGTTTTTCTTATTATGGAAAGCAGCAACAGAAAAAGACTCGTCTAAAAATAGCCGGATATTTAGGGCAGCCCCCAGCAGTGGGAGACAGATCCAGAGCCTTGATCCCACCAAGGAACGTGGTGTCTCCAGCATCCTACACTTCCATCCCAACAACAAGGTCATGGCATCGTTGGGATGTGGCCGGAAACACCATCCTGGCTGGAGAACCTTTCCTGGAAAACTGCTTCTAATCCAGCCACTTTCCACACAGGATTTTGCCACAGTAATTTTCTAATAAAAAGATTTTTTTTTTTTTTTCCTTTATAAAACCCCAAACTGGTTCTGTTTTTAATATTGATTTCAGAGCAGAAACAACTACACCATGGTTTGCTTTTCCTAAAAATCTCACCTCTTCATAGCAAAAGTTTCTTGCAGTTCCTATAGACAGACAAAATGTGCAGTTGCCCTTTGAACAGTAAAATTAATTTGGATGCTGGGTCGTTAACAAAATCAACAAATATGACTCTAAAAGTAATTAAATGAGGAAGGTTTGGAGCTCTCTCCTGACTCTCTTGCAGAGGATCCAAAGCCCTGGTAAGGAATACAGAACTATATGGAAATGACTGAGAAAAAAGAGAATAATGAAAGTTCATCAAATGAAAACTGGATGTCACCAAGAAATAAAAATGTCACCAAGAAAGAAAAATGTCACCATTTGAATTCAGGAGGAGAAAAGCACCAAGGTGGGAGATGAAAGAATAATGCAAATCCATGCAGGCAATTAAATTAAAAAAGGTTCCTTCCATCCTGATACACATACAGCCTTGATTTGCTGCACTAAGAATTCAGAGAACTAATCCTAGAAATGAAATCCAGCTCTGAGACCCTGCAGATTAAACAAACAGCTTATCAAGGTAGAGCCAGCATTTGCTGGGGTTCCTCTTTCAGAGTTCTGGTCCCTCTTGTCTTGATAAATCACTAAAACTTTTGGTGCTGCACATGAATTTTGGCCTGGCAGAGGTGAACTGTGGCTCTGGGGGGTTTCTGCATGTGCTGAAGGAAACCAAGAGGTTCCTGGTGCCCCTTGCTGAGCATGGGGGTGTTTGTGAGGTGTGGCAGGCCAGGAGGGGGAAGAACACCCACTGCAGGCAGACAGAATTGCTAGAAAAGGACATTAAAATGGGTTTGAATTTTCCCTGGACGTGCCAGGAGGTTACAGCAGTGCCTGGATCTGCATGGCCAAGCCAAGCCCAGTGACTGGCACAGCCAACAACAAGCAACACTGGGAGTCAAAGGAACGCTCTTGGGTTCCAGCTGGAAAGGGAGGCTCAGCATTTTGTTACACTCTTAAGCCATCAACATGTTTATATCAATTGAAAACAGGCTCTTGGGGGAGAGTCAAAAAACATGGATGAATTTTCAGGCTGAGACCTCAGCTGCCAAATTGTAAAACCCTTGGCTGGAAGGTCTCAGGGTAGAAAGGAGAGCACAGCATTAACTGCATAGCAGTGGCTCAAACAGGAGCCATCGGAATAAAGAGAGCCTTTAGGAAAATTGTGAGGCATTTCTTTTGGGCTCTAGAGCAAGGTCAAAGCATGGAAGCAGCTTTGGGAGGAGAAAAACACTGCTGGAGAGTAAAAAGAGCTGTAGATCAAGCCCCAGTCCTGCAAAGCTTTTTCAGAGGAGCTGCTGTGCTGATATGAACATCTGTGCAGTGGGAAGAGTCCTCTGAGGCCAGGCAGAGGCAGCAGGGAGAGATCCTGACATGGGGCAATGGCTCTGAAATTGGGAGAATTTCCCCCACAATGGCACTGAAGTGAAGGGACAGTTCTCATGCAATGGCACTGAAATGAAGGAAAGTTTCCCTTGCAATGGCACTGAAATTAGGGGACACTTTCCCCTGCAATGGCGTTGAAATGGAGGGACAGTTTGCTCTGGGGTGGCACTGAAATTAAGGGATGTTTCCCCCACAATGGCACTGAAGTTAAAGAACTATTTCCCCTGTGATGAAATAGAAACTCCCATGCTCACATCACCACAGGAAGGACAGCAGATCAGTTTTTGTATTCTTAATTCAGTTGAGCTGTTTTAAAACTACAAGTCCCTAACCTAAGTATTAGACCTGTTTAGCTTTTTATAAATCTTTCTAAAAAGGGTTCTGTTTGTTCATTTTTCAGTTTTGTTTGTTTGGCTTTTGGCCATGAAAATACAGTTTATCTGATGAGATGTAATGGATTGTACCAGGATATCAGAAAAACAGGAATCCACAGTGATCCTGACGTGTGAGGGCCCCACACCCCGTGGCAGAAGTGCCAGTGTTTGGGTGCAATTCCAGCCTGATTCCCATCATTTCACTCCTGAGCAAGGACAGATTTTCCCCTGCTCTCCCCAAACACCCACAGCACCGACAGCCCTGGGTTAACAATGCTGAGCATGACCTGTTTACTGTTTGGAAATGAGTAATTCTCCGCATGATTCATCTCTCGTTGTCTTTGTTGTTCCTCAGAGCAGCCATAGAGGAATTTTAGCTGTGGTGTTTTATTCCTGCAGCCAACAGGGCAACTTTCTCTTTTCCCCGGTTTCCAGAAAAATGTGAGTGGTTGGTAAGGAGGCACAGAGAAAGAAGGAAAATTTGTCATTTTTCCTTGGAATGCTGCAGTTCTGAACTTGATTAGAGCCCTCCTTGTGTTCTGTAGGGACTTCAGCCCCTTGACACAATGTCTTAAGCCAGTGAGATGGAGTGGGAGCTGAACACAGCCAAGATTTCAACCTCTCCAGCTCTCCTCTGGTGTTTCATTCACCAGTGGAACCAGATCCTTCACAATACATCCAAACTGGATCTTGGGCTGGAAGCAGCAGTTCAACCTCATCGACATTCCCATTTCCAAGTGGGATTCTCCAGTTTGACCACATGCCTCCCTGTACTCACACGAGGTCCCATTTTAGTTGAAAGGGAAAATAATTCAGATATCTACACTCAACAGAAAGCAGTGAAAAGCTCATGTAGGAGCCTGCCATTTGCAAACTTCTGCAAAATGCTAATTTATCTGTTCCACTGCTGATTCCCTAAATGAATGTTTATTGTTGAAGACCTGAATCCCGAGGATTTGGAGAGCTGTAATGTGCAAATCTTTCCTTTTCTCATTAAGCCTGGCTGTAGCTGGGAGGTTTGGGATCTGCAAGCTTTGCTGACCCTCCAGGACAGCCACAGGAATAGGGAGGAAAGGAAATCCAAATACAAAATCAACTCGATGTTCTTGTCTCCCTCATCAAGGGAGTTATGTTCTTTGCCCTCTGTCTTCACCCAACTCAGGGCACTCTGGTGAGCCCTCCATGTGAAGAATTAATCCAAAGTTGAATGTTTTTCGATTTAAAATGAGAACAGGATAAAATCTGCAGCTTTAGCTCTTCTGTTTTCTCACAAAAATGCTCACCTCACTCCTGGGCATGACTCAGCACAAGACAGAAAGGTGCTTTCAGTTACAGAAGTCCTCAACAGCCTCATTCGTGTTCCAAATCCCAGTGAGGCTCTTCAAGGAGCTCTCAGCTCTGGGATCCCGCCCTCACTGCCCTCTCTGAGCCCATCCCAGCCCAGGACAGGCAGTCAGTGCCCCACACTGTGCAGTGGGAGCTGTCTGGCTTCAGGAGAAGGCAGGAAGGATCCAGAATCATCCCAAACCAAACCATTTCCCCACAAATTCCACCTATCTCCTGAAGATCCCAGGGGAGCACGCAAGGTGCTGAGATTCGGGGCCGTTCCTTGGAATTAAATCTATTTTGCTGTGCCAGGAGCTGTTCTTCCCAAAGCAGAGCCCAGCTGGCAGCACCTTGAACCCCTGGGAAGTTTTTGGGGGCAAAGCTTGGAGCAAGTGGATCCCCCCCCAGCCATTCCCAGGGATTCATTGTGCTCATGCACCCAGCCCCTCTTTCTTCTCCTAAAGTTCTTTCATCTCTCCTGGTTTTAAAGAAACCAGGGGTGGCCCCACCCTGCAGTACAACTACAGGGCTATTTACCACTTGGAGAGGAAATCCCATGTCACAACCCCTTGGAGCACAAGGAATAATGTCCGGAATTCCTTTATCTGTGACCAGGCCTGCCTCACAGGCTCTTTCCTGTCACTTAAGTGTACACAAATATATTCTTTTCTTTTGTCAAGGCAAAGGGCCCAGATTTTAATGATGGTTTATTAAAAAAGAAAAGGCTTTGGCAAGACTCAAGAACAAACGTTCTCTGACTTTGGGACCTTTTGTTCTTCAAGGTGAAAAGTGACTCTAAAGAATAAGGGAAATTGAGTCACTGGTCCTTGCCCTCCATAGTAAATTTGACCTCCACTGTTTTTACAGTGCCTAAAATTGGTGTCCTGGGCTAATCAGGGAAGTTAAAGTGATAAACCTCTCTCCAGGGCTGCTCTGCAAGATGATTTTTTAAAAAATTATCAAAATGACCCTTTGAGCACTGCAGATTTGTACCCTCAGCTCCAAGGTTTCTGTCCATGCCTTCATGCCAAATTTTGCCCAGCTAAAGGTTGTGCTTATCCATTTAGCAGAGGGATGGAGTGAGAGGTGCTGCTGGACACAATCCTGAGGGCAGGGCTCCCTTGGCTGAGAGCGTGGCAAGGAGTGGGATGCAGTATGTGCTGAAAAGGCTCCCTGCTCATGGATCCAGCCATTCTCTGCACCTGCCAGGCTCATGCTTTGGAAAAGAGGACCAGAGACTCCCAGAACAGCTGAGCCACCCTCCCAGAGTCCCTTTGTGCTGGCAGGATGAGGTGGCATCCCTCAGGCAGTGCTGGGGCCATTCCCTCCTTCCACAGAACAATGCAGGGACCACCAGCTCCAGGCCAGAGGGAGGGAAATCTCCAGCAGGAAACCCCTGGGAGCAAGGAAGGTGCAGCAGAAATATTGGCACCAGCGTTCTGAGGGAGGCGGGGGAAGCAGGCAGGGGGAGGAATCTTTCCAGGAAAAGAATATTTGCATCAGATACTTCCAGAAATAAAATAGCAGAGAAATGTTCTGAATACTGGCAGCTCTGCCCTGCTTTGCCCCACCAGTCTTTCCATCACTCTTTTAAATCCTTCTCAAAAAAGTAGTGATCCTTCAGTCTGGAGCCCTTCATGCAAAAAGGAATGCAAGTGCCAATGGCAACCACAGAGCAGCCCCAGGTGGTCCCTGACACCCTCCTGGCACTGCTGGTGATGTTAGGAAGCTGCAGCCTTGTTGCAGGACAAATAACTCAGCAGCCAGAGTTTGCTGGCTCTTTATTTATATTCCCCCAGCACACAGGCAGTGCCAGATGTGCCGTCCCTGATTCATGTGCATTGTGCTTGATGTCTCCCATCAGAACCAGCCTTGGGCTGCATCCAGCAACTGAACTGTTTTTAGCAGAGATAAATATTTGGGCAAGTCTGTGATCAGCAAGAACCTGTCCCTCCCTTAGTATCCTTCCCAGCTGAAATGAAGGCAGCAGCTCGGAGCAGGGCACAGATGTTTTCTGCTCAGGAGGATCATCTGTGCTCTCACTGACCACTGCCACTGATCTCCCAAGGAGGGGGATTTTGGCAAGAGAGGACCTTGCAGGGGCTGAGAGCTGAGCATTCACCCAGGGATGTGTCTGTGGGCTGGAGCACAGCAGCAAATGACAGCTGCTCTTATCTGTGTGCTGTCAGTGCCCGTCCCCAGCAAACGGCACCACCCACCCTGAGTGCAGGGGGATAAATCCCACTGCCCTCCCAGCCTCTGGCAGGTGTGGATGCATGTGGAATACACTGCATTTGGAGGCCTGGGAGTTGTAACTCTTGGTTTGCCTTTGCCCTCAGTGCAACAAAGTGTGCATGGAGCAGAAAGGATCCGTGGCCAAGCAGGGCATGGAGAGGCCAGATCCATGGAATTTTCCTTGGTTTTTGACAGGTTCACTCATTTCTTTCTCCACTTACTGCATGAGCCACACTCCCTAAACAAACCCAGCAGGCCCTTGGGCTCTGCTGCAAGGTGTCCTGAGCAGGGGCTCTCTTTGCTGTCTTGGGATGTCCCCAATCCACAGCCCTGGCTGGCCTGTCCTGCCCACCTGGCCAAGGAGCTTTGCCAGGGCAGGGAGGATGGGCTGGCTCAGAAATCCTAAGGGAAACCCACCTGTGAGAACCCAGCTCATGCAAATTGAGGTGAACTAATCCCTTCCATTTCCCTGCTCTGTCACTTTGCAGTCGGTGGCAGTGATTTAAGGCCACTTTACTCAGGATTTGGGCTTTTTTCCCCCAGCTTTATTTGCCTGACCTTGGCTTTCCAGTCTGCTGCAACGAGGAGATGAAGCCATGTGTGACAGACCATCCAGGCTGATGTTTGCTGGGATGGATCACAGATTTTCCTGCCCCGTGTCAAAGGGACCCCAGCAGGGACAATGCCAGCGCTGTCCCAGAAGGAGACACCCCTTCTGTGCAGACATTTCTCTACAAATTGCTATAAATTCACTGTGTTTTGAAGAGCTGGGACTGTTGTGCCACAGAAGGAGTTCTCAGTGTCACCCACCCGGTGAGACTGTGCTCTGACAGCACAATCCTGATTTTGGGTGCAGGTCCCACAGGGAGTTCACAACCTGACAGTGCTGAGATCACTCCTAAAGGCAGGAAAGCACCACAAACTGAGCCCAAAATCCCCAAATTTGGGGTAGAAGGGTCAGAAACACCTCCCTGTTTTGTATCCCGCCCGATATCTGCTTTTGAACGAGGTCACAAGAAATTGTTATTCCCAGCAGAGTGTTGCTGTGTTGAAATGCGGAATTTTTCAGGAATTTTTCATTAACATTGGCTCTGGCAGATAAAATAGTGGCCGTGCCAAAGACAACATGCTTGGGAATATGCTGCTCCTGAGCACAAAGATACTGTCCCTCAGCACTGCAGCTCACCCAGCACATGGATTGTCCCAGTGACAAAGAGAGTAACAGCCATGGAAGCTGATAATGCCCAGGAATTTTGCTTTTCCTATGTATTTTCATCTTCATTAAAAGGCCAGGATAGCATATTCCAGTGAACACTCATTTTTGGTGTTCCCTTTTCAGTGAGAGAAATTGCTTGGTAGGAGGTGAAGCAGTTGCAATTCTATCAAAGGATGCACAGATCAACTTTCTGACTCTCATTAATTTGATCATTTTCACGTGAAAAGAGAAAAGAGACAGAATGTTGGTCATGTATAACCAAAGCAGTGGCTGAAGGAGTGCTGAGAGCTCAGGAGCTTTGCTGGGCTGGTTTCACAAGCTTTGCTACAGGATGAGTGAGGAATTCCTGACAACCATCATGGACAAACCCACCCATCCCTGGCACTGCCCCTAATCCCAGTCCTGACCCTCCACAGAGCCCAGCTCCAGCACTCACCCGTCCTGGGCTCCCTTTGTCCTGTCCTCCCAAGATTTTTCATACCCCCTGGACACAGAAATGTGTTCTTAAAGTTAATACCTAAAGTTCTGCTGCTTAGGAAAAACAAAACACTTTCCAAGGAGGAACAGGTCTCTTTTTTCTTTCTTCCCACCCTTCCTCATGACAAAATATTAACAAATATTAATATAAGCACTGATATTGATTGATACTGAGCTTTGGGAGAATCTGTAAATGGGTCTTGTTTGTATCTGTGTGTTATTCATCTTTTGTTTTCTGCATGGCCATGCCAACCCTCTGAGGGTGCAAATCCAAGGGGCTGGGCCTAAAAATGAGCTGGTACTTAAAGTATTTAAGCCTTAGCTGTAGGTTTGGGTAGGTGCAGCTGTTGTAGGGAAACATCCATGGCTGAGAAAGGACACCTTCAAAATAGTAATAATAGTAGTAATAGTAGCAGTAATAGTAATAGTAATAGTAATAATTATTATAATAATAATAACAGACTGCAAGAGGCAAGAAGGAACTGAGGCTGCATTTTGAGCCCTGGCTGGATGCTGCTCAGCTGCAATTTTCTGCTTCTCCCCAAAAGTGTGCAGATTCCAGAACAAGTGAACTCCTAGAAGGGGAATTTCTCCTTTGGATTCTCAACTTCAATAACCCAGTATTCCCCTGAGCATTCTGATGCCTGAAATCACCCTATTTCTACTGCTGAAAGCAGCAAGGGGCTGTGTGAGGACTCCAAGGAGGAGAGGAAGCTCCTCCTGAGCTCCTGACGAGCCCTGGTGGCACTCCAAGCTCATTAAGCCGCTCTCCAAGAGGCACCTCCAATGTGGGGGAGATGAGAACAAACCCTCAGCCTGGAATCCTCTCACTGTAAGAGCCTCTCAGTGGGGGAAGCCATAAGATCAGGGTTGGAAATTAGCTTTGCAAATTCCTCCATGTCAGAAGAATGAAAACCAAGAGGCTTCTTGGGATGTGGTTGCAGCTGGAGTGACTCTGCACCAGTGCAGGTGTGGCTGTGGATGCCATGGATATTGCACCTTTCAGGAGGCTGAGGGAGGTACCACAGTAGAAGAAGTTAAAGAAAAAAAAGCAGCTTTGCAAGCCCTGAGCATCCCTGCCAGGGATTTCTGCCAGTTCAGGCCTGGCCTAGCACAGTCCCCAGTCCTGATCTCATAACCTGAGAGGCCTCCATGTCCTTGCAGCTTCAGATGGGCTTTTCTCTGGGGGTGGGAGTGAAAGATGAAGCAAATCTACTGCAGCTCCTCAGCTGCTTTTTCTCCTCCAAACATTGATCGCTCCATCCCTCCAGGGAGGAAGGGAAGGCCCAACCTCCCTGATTTACAGAAGAGCGGAGGCACAAAGGCAGGAAAAACCTGTGCTGCAGGGAGGAATGCAAGGCCAAAATGCACTGGAGACCTGAGGGGACACCTGCAAACTTCAGTGCAGGGCCTGAGCAAAGCACCCACAGCGAGCAGTGCAGGGAGCAGGGCTGGGATCACTTTTCTT
The DNA here is from genome assembly GCA_013396995.1 of Dicaeum eximium. Lineage (NCBI taxonomy): Eukaryota > Metazoa > Chordata > Aves > Passeriformes > Dicaeidae > Dicaeum > Dicaeum eximium. The sequence goes on along the minus strand of VWZP01004610.1, from coordinate 419,452 downwards.
CCAGACATTCTGGGTGTTCCTCCATCCCTCCCTGCTGCAGCCCCTGGGCTGTTTGTCAAAGGGCAGGGGACAAATTTGGGTCACTTAAACCTCACCTGAGCTCCCTGCTGGTTTAGAGCACAGTCCCAGGCCGGCAGCCCCCACCCAGCTGAGCCAAACCCCACAGACCTGGCCTGGTCCCCTCTGTTCCCAGTGCTCCCAGCCCAGAGCATCCCTCAGTGCTCCCTCACATCTGCCCAAAGCATTTCCACATCAGGCCTCTGCCTCTCTCTTCAAGAAGTGTTAGGACAAAGCTCTCAGGCACAGGGTGGGATTGTTGGGGTGTCCTGTGCAGGGACAGGACTGGACTGGATGATCTTTGGGGGTCCCTTCTAACTCCTAAGGATATTCTGTGGTTCTGTGATTCTGTGGTTCTGTGATTCTGTGATTTATTCTGTGATTCTGTGATTTATTCTGGTGTTCTGTGATTCTCTGGTTGTGTGGTTCTGTGGTTCAGAGGGGCTGCCTGTCACCCAGAGTGTCTAATGAGGCAGCAGTTCAAGGCAGAGGAAGACATCAAACCAATTGATGCCTGAATTTGTGCTCTTGAGAATGCAAAGGAAATGCAGCCCAAATGAGCTGTACAAGCACAGAAAGTTAATGTATGCTCGTTTGTATATCTGCCCATTGTCCAGGGGAACTCTCCACTTCCTCTGGGGATCAATAATGAATAGACCTATAAGGGAATGTTGTGGTGGCAGCAATTTCTCTTTTCCTACCATTTAACTCAGAACAATATGGAACCAAAACAACAAGGCAGCCTTTCAAAGGCTGGCAGTACAATGCACCCTATAGGACACCAACCATTAAACTGAAGAGCACTAGGGAGACCTTTGCCCTGTGGATGCTGAGAATTCCTCTCAGTTCCTTTATCCTGAGAATTCCTTTATCATCTCCACTGCAGAAGATCAGAGTTTGAGATACTCTCCTTACATCCCACCACGCCCAAGTGTCACTACCCCGCTTTCACTACCAGCAGATGGCAAGGCCAGAACTGAGATAAGCAAAAGAATTTCAAACAGGAAAGATGACTAAATTGGGCTGCTCTGGGCTCTCCTCTCTCTCTTTAAGTCTGGTTAGCTTAGCTCTAAATTGAAGGAGACTTCTGGTGACACCAGATGTTTTGGTCAGCCTGGGAATTAAAGAATCAGGAGCCCAAAACAAAGGCTCTGCAAGGCTTTAGGTTCATGATTGATTCAGGTGAAATGTTTATCCTGAACCACACCAGTGACAGCATCAATGATATATCAATATTATCTACCATTGCTATTCCAAGGATGCAAAATGAAAGTGTTTTCACTCTATCAGAAATGTCCAGAACCTGTGACAGCAATGCCAGAGTCACTGCACAAAGGCTTTGGTGTTTCCCTCTACAGAGTGTGCAGTGCTGGACCCTGCATTACAGATTACACTTGGCACAGGTAGGCAGAGAGGGAGAAGCTCAAAGTTGCACTGCTCAGTGCCAGAGCACAAATCCAGGTAGTATTTCAAAGCCTACATTAATTTTAAAGTACAAAGATATTGCACAGTGGAAGGGCAAATGGCCTTGAACAGCGGCTGTGCCAACAATCCTCCGTGGAAATCAAAACCAGCTCAGCTTTAGCTTTTCCACTAATCTCACTTTGAGTGCAGGATTTTCATCTCTAGTGCCCTGATTTTCTCCTGAGTGCTGGACAGATTTGGCAAATGAAAAGCGAGATTTATACCAAATGTTTCTGTATAAAACTCCTTTCCTCTTCTTTTGTCCTTCTGCCAGAAACCCACCAGAAAGCCAAAGATTCTGTCCTGGAGAAGGTTAAAACAAATTGGGCACATATTCCTGGGATGGGAGAAGGAAAACCTTTCTGCAGGGAGCATCAGCCTGTGCTTGTAGACCTGTGGGATGTCATGGTGCCTGTGTGGGGAGCCTGCCCTGGCTGATACTGTGCACCAGCTCTGACACAGAACATCAGGATATAGGACTGGTGGTTTATTTTTAATGGCAATATAAGCACCATAGTTATGCACAAAGTTCAAGAGAGAGCAACCTCAGTAACCAGAAGAAGGCTTCATGACTTCATGACTTATGAAATTAAATTAATAATGGCATTTCACCAAGTGGGTCTGAGTATTACTTTTCAAATACAAAGCAGACAACAATTAAAAAGGCAAAATGGCTGATTTATACAAGAGGTCACAATAGATAAAACAGATCAGAACAATCCCATAGGAACAATAAGGAGAAATCAGCCTTGTAAACAATTGCAGAATTCCTGGTGGGAGCTGTTTGGAGCTGGATGGGGGAACCTTTGACAAGCCCTGCTCAGCAGCCTCCTGTTTTCCTGAATTCCTTCCCAGGGAGTCCCTCCATCCCAGAATTGTCCCATGCTGGGTCTTTCATTTCACTCTGCACTTCTCTCATCAGAGCAGGGCTGATATTGCCCAAACTGACCCAGAGAACTGAGCTCATGTCTATTTGACTGGTTGGAAAAGCCAGGAGAAAACATTCCAAACGTGAAAACACCACAGCCATTCCAAACCTGTAAATCCATCACTCTGCAGGCTTGGTTTATCTCCTTGCTGATGGATCAGGGGATGAAGTAATAAAACTGTTCACAGAATCATCAGTGGTAATGCCTGGCCTTGCCTTCCCAAAGAACCACGGTGCCATTATCCTTGGAAAAGCCCCCAGTGGGTGGGATGAGCTGGGAGAAACCCAAAATGAGATGGGCCAAGAGCAGGGAGCTCCCAGGCTCTGCCCCAGGCAGGCCCTCCCTGCCACACTCTGCTCCCTTCATGCTGACACAGGATTTTAGGGATTAATCACTCTGGGAATTCTTATTGAGCCAAACCCTTTTGCTCCATCCTTACTCAACAGAAAATCTGCCTGGACTAAAGAGAAGTTGTTTAAAGCATGGAGTCTACAGGACTGAGCAGAACAGGATCTAGGCTGCCAAAATAAATGTCAGGAATAGCAGGAAAGGTTCTTGTGCTGCCTCACACAGCTGGGGGATGCTGCAGGCTCAGCCACACTCTGGCTTTCCTTCACCATTGGAAAAGAAGCAGGTTATTTTGCTTTCTCACAGTGAAGCAAATCAGGACTTTCCAGTAAGATCCAGTAAGATCTCTGCCTTTATGAAACATACAGTGAAGGAGCAGCTTTCAGTTTGCCTTTTTTTTCCCACAAAATGTGTAAACAGCCAGAAGAAAATAAATGTTCTCAGCCATACAATGGACAATTCAAAGACAGGCTATTGTCTTCAGCCAGGCACAGCCTTAAACCTGTGTGAGTGAGAGGCAAAGCCTCTCCCAAGTGCATAAACATGAAAATAACCCAGACATGATCCATTTGCAGAGAAAAATGTGGCAGGCCAAAAGGTTACCTGATTCTCTCTGCTTTACACTGTGTAATAGCTTAAATTGTGTTTTAAAGGTCCTCAGGCTGACATCATTGTTTACATTGACTTGAATCATCCTTTAATTGTAAGAAACCCCTTCCAAGCAGCCCAGCTCAGTGCTGCTGTGTCATGCAGAGAGCTGACACCACTGCCTTGCCTCATCCACATCCAGAAGGAGCTGGGAAAGGAGATCTTGCCTCAGAAAGAGCTGGGAAAAGCATTTCTGCCCACACCTGTGTTCTGCATTATTGTTTCTCCTGCTACTCCTCATGGGTTAGGAAGCAAAGCAGTGGAAGCTCCTTTCCCTTATCTCTGTACCTCATTATTAATTCAGGAGTGAAGCAGCAGTGGGTACCCTTCCCAAGGGGAGGGGGATGTCCAGTGACCCAATGGGGCACCTGTGGGATTTATTCTTCTGCAAGGAAAAGCAGAGACACCTTGAGTTCTGCACCAGAAACTCCCCAGAGCTTTACCTCCCTCCTTCCAGCATGTGCCTCTGCTCTGAAGGGCTCTGGGCGAGCTCTTCCAAGCCTTTTCCTGCTCCTGGAATCAGAATTGCCCACACCCAGGGCTGCCAAGTGCTACTGTGTGGATGTGTGATGGCTCCTGAGGGAGCTGCTCCTGGCAGCTGGATCAGTGAGTGCAGAAGCAGAGGGGAAAATCACATTTTACAGCTCTTGGGGGACACTCTGTAGGAGGTGTCTGCGCATTAAAGGTCTGAAACGCCGACCCTTTCACAACCCACCCCAAAAATCAGGGAAATCCAGGCTCAGGAGCAGCTTCCAGGATGATCCCCATTGCTCCAAGGGGCTAAAGTGAGCCCTTTTCAGTGGCTATGAGGGAATTGAGGAGGAGATTCTGGGAAGATACACTCACATCCCCACTGCAGCTTCTGGGGACTGGGAGGAAATTGCTTTAACTTCTAAACGAGTGTATTCAGCCCTGATTTCAGTTAATGAGCTCTGGATGAAGAGCAAACAGGATGAACACTCACAGCTCAGCTGTTTCTGTGTGTGTGGGGAGTATCCCTGGAGCAATCCCATTTTCCTCAGGCTATAGAGGAATGGCCAAAGCAGCCCCATGGTGGTTGGTGTTTTTCCTGCAAGCTGACCCCGGTGTATCCGTGAGGAAGAATTCCAGGTGAGCAATTTCTGAGCTGTGGGCTCTAAGGAAGCAAACATTTTGGCTGAGGTGGTTTAGATTCGTGGCGATTTTGTAAAAATGGAACAGGTAATGACAGGGTCAGGCTTCCTTGACCCTCAAATCAAGAACAATCCCAGCAGGGCTGAAAACTCCCCTCTCCACTTCCTTGGCAATCACGTTCCCACAGTTCAGAAAAACACAGGAAGATCTAAGGAAACCTATGTGGAAATGAAGAAGACAAAGGCAAGTGATCTGAAAATAGAAGGCTGGTCCATATATTTCCTTTACATTCTGGGCCTCAGTTTGGGTTTTGGCTGAATTCTGGAACTTTGAGGGCCACATGCTTTTGCCATTCTCTGCAGGGCACAAAGGAAAAGTGGTTTTTCCAGACTTCCATCATTTGCAGGGTTAGATGAGGTTCTTTCCTTGTTGCTCAGTCAAAGATTCAGTGCTAAAACTTTCCTTCTTAGAGCCAAAACAAAAGCCCTGGTCACACACACCCCATATATGAAATGTGACCTCTCCTGCTTTTCCAGATACTGGGGGGACTTGCAAAAATTATTTCTTGTAAAAATTCAGTGAGCAGGAACATGAAGAGCTGGCAGAAAACAAGAGATTCAACTGCAGCTCTCAAGCAGTCCCACTTNTTTTTTTTTTTTTTTTTTTCAGAAATCTGCACCAGAAAGAATTATAAAGGCAAAATTCATTTTGGGACAGAGAAGAGAGACTGTACAGACCCCTGGTGTGGAAGGGCTGGGAAATTCCTCTTGGCTTCTCCTAATGTAAAAATTTCAGGAATCCTGAGCCCTGAGGGGAGTTTAGGAGACATTCAGGAAAGGGGGGGAGAGCAGGAGAGGGATGTAATGGGGACAAAAAGTATGTGCTGCAAAGTCAGACTAATCCAAGGACTTGGGGACCAGGACATTGGAGTGACTCATGGAGATGTCCCTGGACTTACTCACTCTCCATCACAGAACAGTTCCCAGGCTGCTCCCTGTCCATCAGATGGGAAGCTGTGTCCCACTGTTAGTAAGAGACAGAAGTTAACAGTGGCACAGGGCAGCAGCTCAGCTGTGGATCCCCTGCTCCCACTCCCACAGCCTTTGGAAGCATGTCCAGCTCTCGGCAGGGAGGAATTTGCACAAAATGGGCACCTCTCAGCTCTGCTCATCACAGCCTCAAGAGATCAGGCTGCTCCTGATCCTTCCTCCTTCCCCACTCGAGGAAGTGGCTCCTGGATGAGCCTCTGAGGTCACACCTCATGCAGAAACCTTGATTCCCATGATTTGTGCTGATCCTGCCTTGCTCCTGATGATTGCAAGCTCTGCTCCCTGGGGCAAGCCTCAAGCAGGCCCTTCTATTAAATGCCATTTCCAGATAAAAACCTTCACTGCTGGATTTTGGCAGCTTCTACTCTTTTCTCTGTGGCCTTAAAAAGAAAAATTAAAGAAGTGCCTAATGGGGAGCTCAGTTCTCTATTACACACATTTTATCCAGCTTTTTTTTGGGCAGCCAGTTGTCCTGGGGGTTGTGACTGAGGACAGTTGGAGGGATGGGAATGTCCTGATGGGCACTCAGAGCCTTCTTATCCTGTCAGTCACCAGAGCTGCTTTCTGAAGGAAAGCACTGGGGACACATTTACTTCAATCCTAGCTGTTGTTTAGATACTCCAGTATCCCTTAATTACTTCCACTCCTAATTCCCATTCCAGTGACATCAGGCTGGTTTGGAGAAAAAAGGAAAGGTGGATCAGAGGAAGCACCACAGTGAGCATGTGAAGCTCACTGGGGCTGTGCTTCAGGGTCCTCCTCATGCTCTGAAAGTCCAACACTGCCTCCTGGAAATCTCCTGTGTAGCTTTAAAAAATGCAAGTGGCTGCTGATGCCCCCAAAACTCTCCTGCAATGAGAACTGAGAGCATCTTCCTTGTGCCCCCTGTCCTTTTTCTGGTGACCGAGTGACCCTTCCTGCATCACACCTTGCAAATGTCTCTGGAAGGACCAGAGGTGTCTCATCCCTCAGTAGATATGGGATGGACCAGGTTTTCACCCTCCTCCAGATCACCTGCACTGGTGATCTGGGAGACAAACCTCCAAAAAAGCTCAGATCATCTTCCCCTGCCTGTACCCAAGGAATCTCCTGTTGGACTTGGAAACCTTTTGCTTGTGTGCATAAACTTACTATCAACATAAATATTCTGTATTCAGCCCAATCTGAGATGTTAATTCAAAGTGCAGTAGATTCAGCTATCACTTTGTACAAATCATTTGTCATAAAATGAACAATCCAGGGAATGTGTGAAAGGGCAGAAATTACCCAAATGGACCCTGTTGCTCTTACTCAGAGCAGACTAATGCCCACAGATAAATATTTTGTATAAGTTTTAAAGAAAATACCGCAAGTTCTTATATCAGAAAACTTCAACAAACAATTTGGTTTGTTTTCTCAGCGTTCTTTTGGGTATGATGCTGTTTTTTAGAAGTTCAGGGAGTATTCAGAAATACTTTACATTTTTTTCCTTGCCTTAAATGGCTGAATTGGTATAAAGAGATTTCCAGTTGGTTTTGAACGTGGCAGCTTCAGCAGGAGGCTCAAATATCACCAGTTTAGAAAAGGCTCCTCTGCTTTTTCTAACATTTTCACACAGTAAAGCAAATGTTTGGGAATAACACCAGTTAGGACACACATTTTTTGGGAAAACAGCCCCTCAGTGCCTCTGCCCTGGCACAGCCACACTCATCCTGCTGGACTGTGCAACCATCCCGGCTGGAAAACCGGCAGGAATCTGAGCTCCTGAAGCTTTTATCTACTGATACATGCTTTAATTGAAATCTCTGTGTTGACAAGCTTCACTGCCCATCCAGTATAATCAATTTGTAGAAGACATTGCAAAATTAAACAACAAAAAAAAATCAATTTCAAATGTGCTTTAATTTCAAAGCCATTGGGCAGGACCTGATTTTTATTCTTCAATCTTTAATAATTTCCAGTGTTAAATCACTGAAATGGCTGAATTTATTCCAATACCCAAAAAGTGACTTGGAGTGCTCAGATATTAAAAATCTTCTGGTGATCAGGTCAGAGGGTAAAAGATACTGAATTTTTCACACACAACTTAAGGTGTAAGAATTTCTTTTCAGATTGTTTTTGCAAGGGCTGATTACGAATCATCCCACTCCATACCTAAAACCTGTGCCAGCTGTTGGCATCTGCACCATCATTACCACATCAGTGGCCATTTCTGAGCAGCAAGACCCCAACTAGTGCTCTGAGGAGTTGAGAAGAAGCTGAGCAAGGAGCAAAAGGAAAGTGGAGATTTAATCATATTCAGGGAACTAAATGAGGAAATTTGAAGATGTATTTAGAGCTGTATTTTAGACTAAGGTGGGAAATCACTGGGATGATGCTTGTATGGTCTCTCCCCACTGCTGAAAGCACCAAATAAGTCAGGAATTCTCCAGAGGAGATCTGGATAAATGTAATGGCCAGAATTTCATCAGTTTTGTTGCTGGAGATGAACTTGGAAGGAAAAGTGGCTGAGGAGTCAACACCTCGGTACTGAGCAGCTTTCACAGTTGCAGGACTTTCCTTCTCTCTGAATTGCTGATGGAATTGTTTGGATTGGAATCAGAGTGAGCCTCCTCAGCACAGCCCTGCCTAACTTTGGCCACAGAGATCCCAAGGAAGGCTCAACTACAGCTGAGGGATAAACCCGGGCTTTGAGCCGAGCTTCACTGAGCTTGGTGCTGGAGCGGAGCTTTGAGGGCAAGGTGGTGAGGAGTTAATTCCTCAGTGACACCAGTGCTATCCCGAATCCTCAGCCTTCCTGGCCCTGTCTCCCTTCTGGCTTCCAGCCCAGCGAGGGCACCCAGAGGCTGTGCTGATGTTTTACCTCTTCCTAAAGATGAACCAAGCTCCTGACATCCAGTGCTGCTCCAGTCCCTCAGCAGCCTTCACCTGCAGGCACAGGGATGTTCCTGCCTCTCTCCCTCTGTCACAAGATGCAGACTTTGCCTTCTCTTGGCCTCCTCTGTGCCTGGCACTGATGGCAAAAGGAATCTGGACCCAATTCCAAGGCTATCAGGGCCGAAATGATTAGGCAAGGAACCTGGTGAGTAAGGACCTGAGCAGCCCTGAAATGTGGGCAGCATCTCCAGCCAGGCTTTTCCACCTGAACTCCCTGTGCTCCACTTCATCCTCAACAGCACTTGGGCATGCCACGCTTTCTCCCATCTCCCAATCCCTCATTATTATCCCTCTCTGATCCACGAAATCCTGCGCTGATTTATGCCTCTGAAATCCACGCTGGATTTCGGGCAACTTTTCCAGACTGTTCAGAGGTTAGAGCTGGCTGCTGCTGCACGTGTCAGGCAGCTGGAGCACATCTCAGAATCCTCCCAGGGCTGCTCCAGGTGCAGCCAAGGTGTGGGCACTGCTGGCTGACCTGGCACAGCACAGATTCCATGGGGACACCACAGATCCCGAGGATTCCTGCTGCAGGCACTCCTTGCCACCTGCCAGGTTTGCTGCTTCAGCTTTTCCTGGAAAAGCTGGACAAGCCCTTTGGAGCACAACCTCAGGCTTAGTTATTTATTCTGCAGGTAACTGTGGGGAAGATGTGAAATTCCCCAGGGCTTGTGCCTGCCAATCAGTCCCTTTCTGCAGAAGGAATACATTAAATCCCTGAATGAATCAGAGAAAATCAAGGACAGTGATGCTCCACAGTTTTTCCAGAAGCTATCCACTTAACCATGAAAAGATTATAATATGCTGAAGAACAGCCTCATGCTGTGCAGTGCATCCATTACCCAAAAAATATGAAAAAGTCCTTTCTGTCAGAAGGAATTCCCCAATAAACAAGAGCCCATCTCCCTTACACAATTTGCAGCATCATGAATGAATAGCTCAGTAATCCAGCAAAATCCTCATGCTTAATGAGATAATGAAAAGTCATAAGGCAGATGGAAAAGCTCTCCCAAATCTCATTAACCTGCCTCTTGGCTTTTCTGATAGCAGCAAAAATTGGGAGTAAATCCGGGGGGACAGGGACTTTGCTGCAAAGGAAAATGAGTTTTGGAGAGCGGGGGATCTAACCTGGCACCTGGGCTGAGAAGGGGAAGGCAACGAAGAAGCACCACATGAACAAAAATTGAAATATCAAAGAATCAGAAGTGGAATATCAGCAAGAATGCCCGTGATGTCTGTGCCCACAGCTCCGGCATGAGCTCCAGGACACGCCAGGATAGCCCAGGCGCTCCCAGACAGCTCCTCCTTTTAAAGCCTCAGCCCTGCCTCAAGTGTTCAAATACAGCCAGAAACCCTCCCACACTGAGGGAAAAAAGCAACAAATTGGTGAACACACACAAATTGCTATTTTTAATCAAGCGGCCAAACCTCGAGGGGAAACACCCATTAAAACCTGACCTTTACATGCGACACCTTCAAGGAGGTTTAGTTGTTTTACTTCTGTTTCCAAAGGTCAGTTTTAATGGAGGTGCGAACCCTGAGGCGCCGGCTGCGTGTGGGGACAGCGCGGTGGCACCTGCCCGCTGGCATCGGCGCTCTCAGGTGGGTGACACCTCACCGGCCCGCCGGAGGAGCACGAAAAGCGTGGAAAAGCGTGGAAAAGCGCAAAAAAGGCATCACGGAGCGCTCTCCTGAGGCCCCCCGAGGGACGGCACCGCGCCGGGCCGGGGCAGCACCCGCGGGGTGTCCTCGCCCCGCCACCCCCCGCTCTTACCGTGCAGCAGCAGCAGCCCCTGAAGGGCACACACGGCCAGGAGGGCTCCGGGCCGGGCCAGCATCCCGGGGCCGGTCCTGGGGCGGGCCCGAGCCGGCCGAGCCCGCGGGAGAAGTTTTCACAGAGAAGTTTTCCCAGAGGAGTTTTCCCAGAGAAGTTTTCCTTCGCAGCGAGAAGTTGGGGAAAGCCGGAGCGGGCAGGGAGGGGAAGGACGAGACGCGCAGGAGTTCCCACTTGTTGATTCCAGTTAAATTGTTCTTTCCATTCACTGCTTCATCCTGGAGCTGCGGTTGTGCTTGCCTTCTCTTCTTCCCGAGGTTCTCGGCTTTTTCCTTCACCCCTTATTCCTCCTTTTCCCCCGGTTCTCCGATCCCTGGGGTGTCTGGGGGGAACCTTGCCGTGCCTCAGACGCCTCCCCAGCCCTCCTGCCTGGCGCAGAGTCACTCAAGGGGTGAAAAAACAAAGCAAAAACGCCAGAAAAAGTTTGGCAAAAAGTTTCCTCCGCTCGGCGAGCGGAGTTTGGGATAAGGTGGCAGAGCCGCACAGCCTCCTCTAGATGGATTTCTGCAGGGAGGTGCAGGTGCCGCGCAGACCGGCAGGAAGGACTGATCTCCCGGCAGGACAGGACAGGACAGGACAGGACGGGACGAGGGGGAGCTCCCGAGCCCTCCTGGCTCTACCTGCCCGGGGACACCTGCCCGGGGCGGGCAGCGGGCGGGCAGCGGGGCTGGGGCATGGCCGGACCCCCGGCTCTGCTCTGCCTGTCCCCCACCCTCCGCCTGCCTTGGCTTTGCAGGGAAGTTTGATGCGAGCCCGAGATNAAAAAAGAGGAAGGAGAGACGTCACCAGCCGAGGCGAGGGGACTTCACTCTCTCTCTCCCTCCCTGTCATTTCACAGAGCTCCTGGATTTCCTGTTGCTGCTGCCTGAGATGGGGCAAAGAAGCGAATTCCAGCCGCTTGCCGGCATCGCCCGTCCCTGCAAAGCTGGAGTTCGGGAGCATCAGGTGGAAACGCCTTCCCCCAGGGGCAGAGAGGTGGCATCTCCCTCCGGCCCGGGCTCCGGGACACCGGGAAGGGGACACCACCTGAGGAACAGGCTCTCTCTTTCCAAAGCCACTCTCTGTGCCCCCCTTCTGCCCGGGATTTAGCAGTTTGGGCTCTCTTTCTGCTGCTCAGTGTCCTGCTGGGATGCCACCACTGCTGCGCCTCCCTTGCTCTTGGGGCACGAAGGAAATCCCTTGTTTGTATGGGATATTTCAGGAAATCGCAGTGACATTATTTCCATTCCACGGCTGCCACCCCGATCCCTCAGGGGTTTCTCCAGGGGTGCACCCACCCATGGGGGCTCCCAGGCTGCCCCCGTGCCTTTGCCCTCGCCGTGCCCAGCACGATTTCCGCGGGGATGGGCGCTCCAGCCGCGGGGATGTTCCTCCTTTTCCCTCCTCCTTGGAAATCCCACTGCAGTCCTGGTTCAGGGCTGCTCCTCCAGCCACAGGTGCCCCCCGGGCCAGCACAGCCTCCGCTCTGAAGGTCACAAACTGGTGACAGGAGATGTCCCAGAGCATGTGAGGGACACTTCTGAAGTGCAGCCAGCACGGAGGTGACCAGAAGGGAGCTCTTCTGTGCTATTTCAATGCACATCTCAGATACGTGGCTTTTAATGTCAGATATGTGGCTTTTAATATTTTTATCAGGCTCAAAACCCTGATAATGAGAGAGTGGTGAAAGTTCCACAGCTGCCTCCACAGACTGTCCTTCCCAATAATCCCAATAAATCTCAACAGGTGAGCCACTGGGGACACTGGTGTTACAGGACCTACAGAGCCTTACAGCAGAGCACTGCCAGCCCCCGTGGCTCAGTGATGGGGTTGGTTTGCATTTTTTGTTCCTCTTGCTCAGTTTGTTTGCAAAAGAAAAGACAGAGCCAGCAGGTGCAGCAGACTTTTACTGGGTGGAGATCCTGGGGTTTAGTCACACTGAACTGTGCTCGGGGCCTTTTCACACCTCAGTTTAGTCCAAAATCTGAATCCTTAATGCCCATAACAGCTCTGAAATCTTCACTGCCATGCACTAGAGCAAAGGGAGCTGCAAGTCCAGTTCTGAGATTTACGAATCCAGAGGCAAATGGGCACTTCAGAAGGTCAGGATTGATACCTGGTGCAGAAGTGTCCCAAATTCAACACGAAGTTGAACACAGGCCTCAGATATTGCCAGGTTTATGACAAGAAGCCTCATTTCTCATGCACAGCGTTAAGTCATTAATGCTTTTCTCAACATGATCCTCATATAAATGCCCAGATTATTGTCAAGATAAAAAATGCATTTTCTATGCCTAAAATTAATTTTTAGAACATACAACTTTCCCCAGATATGGGCTGCAGTAAAGGAATCCTAAATAACTATGGATAATAGTAAAAACCGATCCCATAGGAGCTAAACTGAGAATCAAATAAACTCTAACATAATTATGGGACTGTAGTTTATTTGTAATTTATGGGGAAGTGTTTTAAAATTCATTAGAGGTTACTTACCAGCTGGTAATAAATTGTGTTGTATTTGTGTAATGCCCCAGATAATCTTTTATCTGTTGATAAATGTAATTGATATTTTAATTGAGATTAAATGCCTCTAGTGTGTGGTTTCACAAGGAATTCAGTATGAGAACTTGGTCAAGCAGTCCTGAGTTTATAATACTTTATTTTCCCTTCATAATACGCAATATAAAAGTTATGAGAAGGGCACAATTTGTTCCTGAGCACCTTCCTGTGCCTGGAGCAACCTGTTAGAGCTTTTCCAGAGGAAAGCAGACTTCCCTGGCACAGCAGCCTGTTCTGCTCACACAGATGGGAAAAGCCATTTGCTAACTGGGCTAGAACCTCTTTGTAATAACCCAGCTCATTTTTCCATGACAGATATTCCACCCAAGGAGCTCAGAGCTCTTTACCAGTATTAACAAATATCAGCCTCACCACACTCAGGGGAGCAGAAGCAGGGCTAGAAAAGGTCATTTCTCCTCCTCATGAGGCACTTGGAGCTGTGCAAGGCACCCAGCAGTTGTAGCAGTGCGACCATAACTAAATAAAAATAATCCCAACACGAGGGACTGGAGGCTGCTGTGTCTGTGTCCCAGACAACTGGGATGGGAAGCAGTAACCTGCAGGAATTTGGCTGGAATTCCAGGATATGGGATATGGAGTCTGTGGGACCTGACGGACCCCAGGAAATGCCTGGTCACCCTTTGCAATATCTCCCATCCTTTCTGGCAGAGGGTTACCTGTGCCATGTTAATCCCTTCTGCCAGCTTGGCACAGATCAATTCCAGAGCTGGAAACCCTTCCCTTCATCTCTCTCCTCTGTTGGTGCTCATCCATGGAAGGGGGCAGAGGGAATGGCTGTGGATTGGGTCTGGAATTGCATCCTGTGCTGGGTTTAGCTTTAAAGGCAAAATGTCTCTAACCCAAGTGGAGCTGTCCTGCTCTGGGCTGGTTCCCAGGCTCAGTTACAGCAGAGTCAGAGTCAGCTCTCCTGGCTCAGCCCCATTTCACAAACTCTCCCTGCCTGGTCCCTGTTTGCCTCCCTCAGCCACAGAGGGAAGGGACGAGTTTAGCCCCTAATCCTAAATTTTAGCTGGGTAATTCTGCCCTGTGTGTTGGGGTGGGTGCACTGGGATGCCTTTGCTGTCAGCTCCACACAGAGAATTCTGTTCTGCAGGGTGGAATTGTTCTCCAAAGGGGCTCCAAAGCAGTTGGAGAGAGCTGGAACCCCCAGCCACGGCTGAGCTGGAGTGGCCTCCCAGAGCTGAGCTTTGCCTACAGAAAGAGAAGCAAGGAGGACAAAGCAAGGGACTGAAGGTCATTTCTCCATGTTGGTGTTAGTTCCAGCCCCTGTGACCAGGGGTGGTGACAGCCTTTAGGGCCAGGGAGCTGGCACACCCCCAGGATGCCACTGTGGCTGCTGCATCCTTGTCCCCTTCCTGGGTGGGCAGTGCCCCTCATCCTGCAGATTCAAGGCCCTGGAAGAGGTGGTGGAGAAAGAGAGGACATTGCCAAGGTGCCTTGCAGCTCTGTGCCATAAAACCCTGCCTGCCCCTGAACTCAGCTATATTTATGTGATGTCCAGGCTGCCTTGGAGCATTTCTGACCCCCAGGACAGGTAAGGTGCTGGCTACACACGGGATGTGCTCTCTGAGCCATCAACAGAAGCAAAGCCATCAGTTCCCAGGGCACACAGTCCACCCCAGCCCCACATCCCTCCCAGGACCAGCAGCACTGCCAGCATTGCTTTGATTCCCAGGAACGCTGAAGGGCTGGGTGTGCCTCTCCCCACAGCCCAGGCAGTCTGACTTCCCTGCACACACATCCTCCAGTCCCCTGGGGATGGAAATCCAAGTTAACATTGTCACTCTGTGGGCAAACAGGGTGGAGAGCTTTCAGATAAAAATATTTTCCCCTGGAAAATGGCATGTTTTCAAAAGAGAAATCTTCTGTGGGAGTGCTCTGGCTGGAGTGACTTCTGCTAGGGATGGACTTTCCAGGGAAAGAAAGCACCATCCCAGCCTTGCCTGCAACTTGGTGATGTCCTGTGTGTGCAAGACCTGGTTTTGAGTCATGAGCCTGATTTGGGTCAGAAACTGTATTTTCACATCTCACCAAAGTCCTCAACAAGTCCACTGGCTGAGCTTTGGCCATTTCAATCAGCTCCTTGCAGACGTTTGCTCACTTATTTCTTTGTTTGGAAAAAGAAAAAAAAGGTCTCAAGAAAACCCCATTTGGCTCAAGCACAGAATGGGAACAAAATGTTTCTCTAGCTGAGAAAAACATTTCCTGCCCAGCTTTGTTCAGGCACACAGCAGCACTCAGGCCTGGGATCACGGGAGGTGTGGGAGCAGCAGGGCCGTGGGCACGTCCTGGTGTCCTCTGTGGGGTGGCAGCATCACAGGGAGGGACAGGAAGCACACACAGCCACTGACAGAGCCTCCTGCAACTTTCTGCTTTATGCAAGAAGGGAAAACAACAACAATAAATAAAAAGGCTTTATTGAATAATTCAAAGCTGGAAGAAACCTGTCAGTCACTTCTAACAACAACAAAGTATAGGTAAAGTGATATACTACAAGAAATTTTATTTTTGTAAAAAAACTGTCGAGACTAAGGAGTTTTCCTCTGGTGTCACCTTTTCTCCATCCCTGTCTGGCATCCTGAGAGGTCCCTCCCTCCCTGTCCAGCTGAGGTTTGTCCCTGCTGCATCCATGGCCATCCAGCCCCCCCTGTCCTGCTGCTCTTCCCTCAGTCAGCCTGAGTGAAACGCTCCTCAAACACGTGTTCAGACAGCAGAGGAAGGCAGGACATTTCCTCCCTGTGCTGGAAACATGGGAGCTTAAAGGATAAAGAGCACTCACCTCCCGTCCCATGGCTGCAGGAGCTGGAGTGTTCCTTTAAAATTCAGCATGGGGGAATGGCTGATGTTCCATCTCTTTGTGTTTCCTCTCTGAAGTTCTTTTGGAGCATCTCCTCATAGCTGTTTGACTCGAATCCTTGATTTCTGAGTCTGCCTGGGGAGATCCTTACAGCTTATAAATACAATGTAGGCCCTGGGCCCGTACAGCTCTTACAGAGAATTAACTGGTTTGGAGCAGCAGCCAAACTTCTGAGCCAAGAGAACAAAACAAGAGCAATGGTAAGGAAAATAAATAGCCATCAACAAAAGGAGACAGGCACAGAGTTTGATCTGCTTTGTTCTGCCAGAGTCTGTGGCAGGAAGACAAAGATATCCACCGAATGGGGAAGAAATTCCTGAGCCAGGTTTCATCCACACACAGCATTTCAGGTAAGGAAAATATTCCAGCCCTTCGAGGTACCTTCATCCAGACCTTCTCCCAGCACTGACCTTCCTCAGTCAGATGCCAGATTTCACGTGCAGGGTTTTCCTTTGCCAGAGTATGAACTTCAGAGTGTGAGACAAAAGAAGTTTCAGCCAGTGACCAAGAATGTTTGTTTTATTTATTTTTGTTTGGATTCTAATTCCCTTCTTACTCTTTCTCTCTCTGTGGGGATAAAGCAGGATTTCCTTACCACTCAGACTGGGAATGAGGAGCATGGTTTGTGTCCTGGTGCTCTGCAGACATTCCCTTCCCACTGGAGGTTCCTGCTCACATCTCCAGGGCACCATCCCAGCAAGATGGTTCAAATGATTCAAATAATGGGATGGAGGCAGGGAAGCCTTAGAGGGAGGAAAAGCACAGAGAGGCCTTGACAGTGGCAAGGCAGGAAAACCACGGGTGGTTTGCGTTAATCCAACCCCATCCATGTCAATCCCAGAAATGCTGGGGTTAATTCAGCCAACAGCACCAGGCTGGAGTCATGTGCTGTGAACTCTCATTTGGCACCAGAATGGCACCAGTTTAGCACTCAGCTCTTACCAGGTACCAGTGCTTGGTCTGAAGGGGTTTCAAAGCCAATGTTATAAATGCTGCCCCTCCTCCTGCTGCCTAATCCAAAACAAGAGAAGGTTTGGATCAGCCTTCCTGGGTGTTTCCTCAGTCCTTGGTGACTGCAGGAGCCACAGAACAGCATCTGGAGCAGGGCAAGATGTTCTCCCAGCACTGCCCTGCAAGGCCAGGAGGGAGAGGCCACTTCAGCCCCAGAGGTGCCAGTCCCCACCCAGCCCCAGATGTCCCAGTTCACCTCAGAGGTGCCAGTCCCCATCCAGCAGAGCTGCACAGCCCAGCAGTGATGTGAGTGTCATTAATCATGGCCCTGCTCTTTCTCCCAGCCGCAGATGCCACAAGAACATGGCCAGCCCTCCTCTGGCTGGGCTGCCATGGCTCTGTCAGATTCCACAAGTAAATGCTCCTTGTCTCCACAGGGTGAGCATTGGGATCATCCCTGGTTTATAGACTGGCTCCAAAGTAAACCAGCACAAGCTCCATGACTCAGTGCAGCCATGAGGCAAAAATAGCAGGCTGGAGTGCTGAGATGATGGGGAGAATCAAAGGGACACTGTCTCCCAAATCTAAAATGTCTGCAAATGAGCTCTCAGCCAGCACAGGGCCAAAAGAAATGTTTCTTCCATGGACTTATTTATTTTTGAGATCTGAAAGGAAGCAGTTGCTGAAGACAAGTGGACATTGTGCTGAAGGTTTGAGAAACGAGACATGGTGGCACAAAGACATTGATAGTGGAGCTGCCATCACTGATCTGCATTGTCCATGCCAAGAGGGACTGAATAAAAGCTTGAACTGGAGCCAGAGGGAGTGAATAGAAGGGAATGGGGAGATTCCCACTGCCCTTAATGAGTTTAATGAATCTGTTTATGATGCAGTTTTTTTTCAAAGGTGGCTGTGTCCCACATGGAATAGAAAGGCTGAGCTGTGAGTGTTGTCCTTGCATGGGTCAGCAGCTGCAGCCACCAGGCTGGAACCTCAAAGCAGAAATCCCAAACATGTCCTGGCTCCACCACCTTTTCCAGCCTGCTTTGTCCCCCTCCCACCAAGGCCAGCCCTATTACCTGGAGTGGAGGCATTGAAAGAGCAGCTGTGAACAGCTCTGACTATAAATGGAAAGTGCTTCAGGAAAATGAGCACCTGTCTCAAGGCTGTGGTGCTTCCTCTTGCTGGAAGCACTTGGTGCAGCCCTGGGGTACAGCAAAAACAAGACATTGACACAGTTAATTGGAAAATGAAGAAGGAAATGCAAGGAGAGCTTATAAGAGGATAGCAGGGTTCATTTGTCTGCCCAGCTCCTGCTCACCACAGGCGTTGGGTCTTGAAGGAAAGCAGAAGTATTTCATATTTGCTCACCATCCATGCTTTGAATGGAATCCAATCTGAGGAGAACATGGTGGCTTTTGCAGGCAGGCAGGGCTGGGTGTGAGAGCCTTCCTCAGCAAGGTCAGCGAATGAGTCAGTGCAAGGCCAGGAATAGCGCTCAGGAGCAGCCTGGTGTGAGCTGAGACAACAGGCCCACCTTTGTCCCCCACGAGTCCCCAGCCCTGCTCAGGCCTTGGCTTCAGCACACTCTGCCCATGAGTTCCAGGAATAAAGCACACATTTCTTAGATGCTCTTCCCCAAGAAAAAAGCTGGCGAGACCTTGCCATTCTCAGGAGTGAATTCTGCTGCTTGACCTGTAAATAAAGTCAGATATGTTCTTCCTAGTTCTTTCCCTCCCCAGGTTTCTCCCTCAGCAGACTCAAACTCAGTGGGATGTCAGACGTGGGATGGAAGGAAGCATGTCCCTGTCAGGGCATTCTGATTCAGTGGTGGGATTCAAACTGCTCCTCCTCCAAAGCTCACCTCTGTGCTGCTGAGAAAGCCACTGGGGCTCTGTGTCCTGGTCCTCGTCTGCACAGCTGGGCTGAGGATTTATCCACATTCCCATAAGAGCTGTGCTCCAGATCTGCAGTGACAGCCACTGGGTGCTAAGGTTATCCTGAGCAAGGAGCCTCAGCCTGGCAGGATCCCAGATTTGCCAGCAAGGAGGGAACGTGCTTCGGGATTAAACAGGAGAAGGATGGCACTGCAGCCTCCCATGGCACCCTGGCATGGGAGTGAGCCCAAGGGGTCCTGGCAAGCTGAACTGGATCTGCAGTCCAGTAAAAGCTGCATCTCATGGCTGGGAATCCTGCTTGTTCCTGCCCATGATATCCAGTAACAGGTGAAACTCACAGGTTAAAAAAAAAAATGCTGCTCCTCTTTTCTTAAAGCACCCAAACTCTGTGTTCTCTGCAGGCCAGGCACCTGCCACCTCCCAGCCTTTAAAGAAAACAGTGATTTTATAAAAGCCTTGGTATCCTTAACAATGCTACAAGGCTCTTCTGTACAGAGGTTCTTTGTCTTCTGGGCATCAGGAAGAATGAAAATACTGCAGGGATTTCCTAGTCTAAATGACAGAGGTGGAATAACAAGGGCTTACAGTAGGAAAACAAGGATTTAAAAATCAGCAAGGTGGGCTCTGAGGCCTGGTTTGTGCATTTCTCATCTCTGCTTCCTTCTGTTATCATCTCCTTGTCCAAGCATTTGTCTCAGTCTCTGCTGCTGTGTTTGGCAGTGAGGGTTGAGTTTTTAGCTTGTACTTTTTTCAGATAAGGGTTACATTCACAGCCTGGTTTAAAAATGAAACCACACCATGAAACTGCTGCTTCATCTTTTTTTCTCTGAGCTTTAACTCCTCGAGCCAGACTTGTTGCATTTCTCCAGGCAGTGCTGAGCCCACACTGGCTGCTGGAGGGATTTTCTGCAGCTAAAGGCACATTTGCTTGGGTGCTGTGTGTCTCTCGTTGCTCAGAGGTTTGTAGCAACAATTAGTAGGTCACAGAAAACTTTTTCTTCTCCAGAATCCAGGGACATCCTCAGATTTATTGCCCCTTGCTCTGGCTTCATCCAAGGTGGGAGTGCTTGGTGTGAAAGTGCAGCCTCAGCCTTTCTTCAGGAGGGGCTCACAGGGGTTCTCCACTGGGACTGCTCCGGGTTTGCCTCAGTCCTCACTCAAATTTCGAAAAAAAGGACCGAACCTCTGAAAAAAAAGTTGGGCAGGAGGGGAGGACTTGCACTTCTCAGTGTCCACACAGTGTGTCACCCTTACTCTATGCGGCAGTGCTCTCATTTACCATCCCGACGGGATCAGGAGCGGCTTTCAGAGGAGCAAACTTCCCTGGTTTGCCCCCAGTCCATGAACTGGCACTGGGCAGGTGAGATTTCCCCGGGGACACGCTCAGCCTGCAGAAGGATTGGGCTGGCAGCCCTGGCTGATGAGGATTGCTGCCAGCACCCGTGGGTGCAGTGGGCTGTTCCAAGGCCAAGTTCTGCCTCTTCCTCCCCAGCATTACTGCAGAGCACTGAGGAAATCAGTTGTCCTTTGAGCCTTTCCTTCAGGAAAGTTTCCCATTTCCACTTGCTGGAGCCAGCAGTGGAACACCAGCGCTCTGCCAGAGCCTCTGCGGGAAGATTTGGCTGGTCTGCTCTGAGAGCAATATCCCTCCCCTTTCCTTGATGCAGGTGATGATAATTCCTGTGCAAAAGGCAAGGTGCAGGACCTGAAAATCGCCACGTGTCCCTTTTCCAAGGAGACAGATAATTACTGGAGGTGTGCAATCGTGGGGGTGTGATTTAGCACATCTCTGTTCCATCCCCACCTGTGCTGCATTTATTGCTCCAGCTCTGCAGGGTTTTGTTGCTCTGTTTGAGGCACACTGAAGTGCTCCCATCACTTTCATGGGACTATTTCAGGAGTGAGGGACTCTTCAAAATGCATCAAGGTAGCAGAATCTGGCAGACAGAGACTGACACAGAGGTGTAATAAGGAGCATTGCACAAGGTAATTTCTGCCAATTTTACCTGCTGGATTAAAATTTAATAGGCATGAAAGCACCTAGGTTCTGTAGAAAAATCTAACACTGTTTTATAGAAATTGTTTTTAAAAAGAAGCATTTTCTGTGTTTTCTATTGGTGCAGGTTGGCACAACCAGAAGTTATTCTGCTGTACATGTCTGAGCCATAAAATTGAGTGACAGAGGAGATGTCTGTCATGGGCTGCTGGAGTGTGGTTCCAAATTATGGACTCAAGTTTTCAGCTGTGCTAAAACATTGAGCATTCTCCTAGAAAAGTTTTTCTGTTTGCTCCAGGAACATCAAAGTGCTAGAGCTTGATGGCTGAATAATCACAGAATCAGAGATTCATTGAGTGATTGTGGTTGGAAAAGCTCTCAGAGAACATGGAGTCCAACATTCCCCAGCACTGCCAAGGCCACCACTGCTCCATGTCCCCAAGTGCCACATCCATGTGACTTTAAATCCCTCCAGGGATGGGCACTCCAGCACTGCCCTGGGCAGCTGTGCCAGGCCTGGACAGCTCATTCCAGGAAGGAATTTCCCCAAATATCCAACCTAAGCCTCTTCTGGAACAATCTGAGGCCGTTCCCTCTCCTCCTGTCCCTGTTCCCTGGGAGCAGAGCCCGACCCCCTCAGCTGTCCCCTCCTGTCAGGAGCTGTGCAGAGCCACAAGGTCCCCCCTGAGCCTCCTTTTCTCCAGGCTGAGCCCCCTCAGCCCCTCCTGGTGCTCCAGCCCCTTCCCAGCTCTGTTTCCTTCCCTGGACATGCTCCAGCCCCAAAATGCCATTCCTGAACTGCCCCCAGGACTGGATGTATGGCATTGATCACTTCCCTGCTGGCCACTCTGTTGCTGAGACCAAACCATGTAATAAAATAATAGCATCCTTAACAAAATAATAGCATCCTTCAGACCCCTTCTCCTCACCCTGGAAACCCAGGCTGCATTTTAGAATTCCCTTTGACAAGTAATGCCATGGCATCCTCACAGCTCTGATATCAGCTCAGTTCTGTGTGATTTGACAGTTCTTTGTCCTCTTCCTTGAATCAAGAAAGCAATGCCTCTGCATGACAAGGGAAGTATTTCAGGGCCAGCTGCTAATTTTTGCTTTTTGCCATCCAATTTGGCAGTAGCTTATTACAAGTGTTGGCCTGCGCAGCAATTCCAGGGATTTTGCAATGGTCTGCAATGTTGTGGTGATAAAGAATTATTTACTGCTTCAATCTCGCAGCAGTGCTGATGTCACTCCTCCACCCCCACCAAACACAAAAACAAGGTAGGGAAAATGGTTTGGAAAAGGAGAAAGCATGGATCTCAGTGAGTGTGAGCACTTCCCTACCCTGGATGAGTCTCCTTTCCAGGGGCCACATCCCTCTGGCAGCAGCTGCTTCCACTGAAAAGCCCTGTTATTCAGTTGCACTCCTACCTTTTTTTAATGCAATTTAGCAGCTGGAAATCAGGAGGAGAGCCAGGAGCATGGGAGCATCCAGCTCCCCGTGTGCCTCCGCAGCCCTGGCTGCAGGGACAGAGCTGCTCCCAGCAGAAAGGCACCAAACCTTCCCTTGGGCTCCCACAGCCCTCCTGCTTTTTGCACAGGTGGGGAGGACTGGCAGGTTTAAGACCTTGCCTGTGGATGCTTGTGGAGAAGCAGGGAGTTGCTAAGGATAGCAGGAAATACTTGGCTGGGAACAGAACACAGGAATGGGGGAGGGAGAGGCAGCTTCCAGTTCAGCACAAAAACATTTCAGAACATAAGATCATCCACAGTAGATCCTGTCAGAGATTCATCTACTCCACCATCCTGCTGCCAGGGGCTCAGACTGGGGCCTTTTAAGAGGGCAGTGAGGAATTTGTCTTTTCCAGGATTGGTTTCCCAGCCTGGGACAGTCTGGCCCAAGCTGCCAGAGAGGTGCTGTCTTTTGCCTTAATAATCCTGATTTCTTTGCTGTGACCTTCCCCATGCTCCTCTTGAGGGCACATGGTGCTTTTAACACCCACAGCAAGGTTTTCCAGAGCAAGGTGCACACAGGAACCTCTCCTTCACCTCCTTTCCCAGCACCAGTCACCTGCTGGTTTCATCTGCTGCTCCTCAAGGCTCTCAGTGCAGCTCTGGCTGCCTCTTCACCCTCCTTGAATTTAGAGACCTACATAATTCCCATCCTCAGACTGGAAACTCACAGTTTCCTTAGCCATTGCTGGTATTGAAGCTGTTCTGTCTCGCCTTATTGTTTTGGGGCTTTTGTTTGTTTGTTTGTTTTGGGGTTTTTGTTGTTGTTGTTGTTGTTGTTTTGGGTTTTTTTTACTTTTTCAAATGGAGTTTCTAACTTGATGCTGATAAAAGAAGAAATTCCTTCCTCTGCAGCTATGGAACAAAAAACCCAAGGAGTGATGGAGCTGGCCAGTATGTTGATGTGGAGAAGATTTTAGCCCCCATAAATCCATAATATATTCTAGGAGAACTGTAGGAAGCTTCCCATCAGCCAAGAAAATGAGAAGCAGAGCAGAAAGCACTCTTGAAGCTATCTGGGAGAGGTTCTGAGACAAATTTCCAAAGTGCCTGAGTCTGTTAATTCCTGTGCTGAGCTCAGGTTTCATTTTCACCCACGTTCACACTTTGTGCAGGGTGCTTGAGGAAGCCACCTGTGCAGGACAGCCCCAAGCAGAGACCTGAACCCCTTACCCAGAAACTCCATCTCCCCAGCCACAGCCCTGCAGAATTCCATTCTCTCTCCTTTCCCTTCTATCAACCGAGCTGTGCAACTTTTCACCCCAGTGGCAGCAATTTGAGGGTGCTCTGAAGCTCAGTCTGAGGTGCCTCAGAGATCACTTAAAGAGAAGGAAGTTGTTTTATCTCTTTCTCATTCTTTTAAACACTCTCAAGATGAGCATGTAAATTCTCAGAGGTAAATCCCAGCCCCAGAGCGTGGGATGAGCCCACAGTTCTGACTTGGGGATCAGGATGGACACCCAACAGTGAGCCTGACTGGTTTGCACTCTCCTCAGAGTGAAAAAACCCTCAGGTTTTACCCTGGCCACTGTTGCCAAGGGCTGTCTTGCCCTCTATTCCTGCATGCTATGACAGTTAAAAGCAATGCTACAGATCATTTCTCTCCTCAGCTGCCTGTGGTCTTTGGCCATGTGTTGTCCCCAAGAGCCATTATATAGGAAACTCCAGGGAAAATGGGAAAGCTGCTTATTTTTCTTGGCATCCAAATGATTGTTCTGGCCAGGCTGAGTCCAGTTTTGTGTGTGTTTATGTCACACTTTATTATTTGCATGGCCAGCCCTGGTAAGGGTTTCAGGGGCTGGTGGTTTTGTAATTTGTACAGCCTTTGCTCTCTCTGCCTTTGCTACTCTCCTCTGGAGTTGTGGCTGTTTCCTTTTTTATGGCCACTTCCTCCTGAGGGAGCAGTAATTTATGGTCAGAGGTTAACCTCATTTGCTGAAGTATCCAGCTCCTATGCCAATAGATCTATAAAAATGGAGAGCAGCGATGAAAAGATGGGAAATAAATAAACCAGATATTCTTAAATGACACACAGAGCCCTTCTTGTGGAGACACAGAAACAAAGGAATTCTTGCAGTGGCTGAGATCAGGATCAAACCCAGAGTTCTGCCTTCGTTGGTGCATCTGCTCCCTGAGCCAAATGTGCAGTGATGAACACCTTGGGGCAGAACATTCCCAGGTTTTTATGGAGTTCTGTGCAACCTTGGGCCCTCCCTGGTGTGAACAGCCCTGCCAAGCTCCTGACTGGGATGAGATTTTGGGATAACATTGTTCCACGGATCAGCTGGGCACAAAGATGCTCCTTTCCTTGCCTTGCCTTTGCACAGCCTTGGCGAGTGGTGCAGCTCCAGCTTCCACACTGGGATTTCAGCTGAGGCTTCAGCAGGAGCTGGGAAATGTGCTGCATCCCAGGAGCTGCTGGGAGTCCCCAGCAGCATGAGGGGGAGAACAGGGCTGGCTTTGTGTTCCCAGAGCTGGAGCCTCCCAGATTTTTGTGGGGAGCTCACACCAGAGTGTGAGAGCTGAGCTGACTGCAGGTGTCGGTGACTCTGGCTCTTGGAATTACATGGAGGTGCCAGGTGCTGGTGTCAGGCTTTTGGGTTTGTTTCAAGGTAGATTCCAGCTTTTGTATGTCTGTGTGTCTGTGTGAGATGGGAAATGGGATTACTTTTCCTTCCAAGATAGACCAGAACTTTATCACTGACGTGGAAGAAGGAAACAGAATAAACACTGAATTCTTCAAGCTGGGACAACAGCCACAGACTTTCTGGCCTTCCTCACAATGAGGTTTTGGGCTGTTGTGCACAGTGCTCTGCCTCCTGATTGCCTCCAAAGCCTGTCCTCTGTGCAGGGTCTGGAGGTGGCTGAGACCCCTTAGGACTTACCAGCCTTAGGGCTGGGCCTGCAAAACTGCACAGCATCTCTCGAGGCCCAAGATGTACTTTATTTAATATTTACTATTTTTATATATTTCTGAATCACGTTTCCATGATATTTCTATAGTACATCCTTTTTGTTTGTTTGTTTCTAGACATGGAATGTGTCTG
Organism: Dicaeum eximium; assembly: GCA_013396995.1. NCBI lineage: Eukaryota > Metazoa > Chordata > Aves > Passeriformes > Dicaeidae > Dicaeum > Dicaeum eximium. The sequence continues at coordinate 394,277 of VWZP01004610.1, read as the reverse complement.
TAATGCTCAAAGGACTTCCAAGGCCAGTATTGAGCTAAAAACACTACAGGATTTATTTCCACTTACACGTTCCATCCTCCCCTTCCTGTCCTGCGGTGACTTTTCCTGACATTCCACATTAATCATAAAGCAATTATCCAAGAACTCATCACTGGTTCTAGTGCAGGATCTGCAGGTTGATTGACAGCTGTCTGGAATGGCCTGTTCTGGGAGATCCCCCACATCACACCTCACCCACCGACCTCTGCTGCTGTCTGATCCCTCATGGAGAGCTGTTTGATCCCTCAGGGAGATCTGTTTGATCCCTCAGGGAGATCTCTTTAATCCCTCATGGAGAGCTGTTTGATCCCTCAGGGAGATCTCTTTAATCCCTCATGGAGATCTCTTTAATCCCTCATGGAGATCTCTTTGATCCCTCATGGAGATCTGTTTAATCCCTCATGGAGAGCTGTTTGATCCCTCAGGGAGATCTCTTTAATCCCTCATGGAGATCTCTTTAATCCCTCATGGAGATTTCTTTGATCCCTCATGGAGGGCTGTTTGATCCTTCAGGGAGATCTCTTTAATCCCTCATGGAGGGCTGTTTCCTCCTGTCCACTGGCACTGTCTCTCCCCTGATATCTTCTGCTGGCTCCCCAGCAGCCCCAAGAGCACGTGGCCACCATCCCTGGTGCTGTTTATTGATCAGTAGATCAATTCCTGGAGTTAACGATGGCTCAGGTGCACCAAGCCAGCAGGAGGCTGCTCAGACAGGTGAGCAGAGCTGGAAGAACCCAGCTCCAGAGCACAGCTGTGGGACTTGGATCTCTCCCTCCCTTTTGCCTGGGTGGGGAGTTCTTGGCCCCCAGCCCCGGGTGGGTGTCCTGTCCTGTGTGTGTCAGCCAGGCCTGGCCTCAGCTCCCAGGGGGTGATGAAGGCTCTGCTGTTCCCTGGATGCCTGATTTTGGCTTTGGAACAGATAACCCTGTTAGCACTTGCTGCCCTGAGCAGCTCCTCAGCCTTGGCTGGCTCTGCAGTGCAGAAATCACCCCGTGTGCTCCTCATTCTGTCCCCCAGAAATGGGCTCCACGTGACCAGGCAATCACGTCAGGCTGTAGGAGTCACGTTTGGCTAAGATGAGCTGGCAGCTTCCCTGACACTGAAAGAAAATATTTAAATGTAATAACGAGCACTGGCTTTAAATAAATATTAGGTTTTGACACCAACTGGAAGAAGCCAAATTTCCAGCTGCCCAGGAATGTCATCTGAGGTATTTGGCTCACTTCATCTCAACAATTTAAAAATCATTTGAGCTGAAAAAGCCCCGAAGTGTTGTCCATCAAAGTGATTTTGAAGATGGGTTAAGATTGTGCAGAAAACCCCTCCAAGGCTGCGCCCAACCTGGGCTCTGTTCCTTGCTGCTGGAATCCCCTCACCCCAGCACCTTCTCCATCCTGCTCCAAGCACTGCCCTGCCTCTGGAGGCTCTCCAGAACTTGTACCAGAGGGGTGACAGCAGCCCCTGCCCCCCAGCCCTGTTAGAATGGCCATGAAAAGCCCTGTTTGGAGGTCACTGCTGCTGTGGTTGTTTTTTGGCAGGCCCTGTTTGGTGCACTGCCACGTGTTCTGTGTTTACTGATGGGAGTAGGGTGGAGCTGCTGCTGCACACAGTGATTATAAATACACTTTACATCCTTCCAGCAACGGATAAAGCAACTCCCCTCGTCTGAACCAAGTGGCTCCAGGTCAGCTCTCAGAGCACCCAAGCTGTGTGATCCATGGTCTGCAAGATTCCCTGATGGCAGAAAGAACATCCTGGAAAAAAACCCAAAGCCTAAACAAAACAGCCTCCAGCAAGCTAAATACAGGGATACACAGGAAAAGCTTTTAATCTTGGAGAGACAGTCATAATTGTCTTCCTCTCTCTGAAGAAAAACAAGAATCCTATAAAACATTTTCCTGCCCAAGATGCTGTATGATAATGGGAGAGGGGAAGTGGGAGAGGAGGGAGCACCTTGTGGAAGAATGAAATCCTGGGCTTGGATTGAGGACATCAATACAGAACACACCTCCTGCTCACAGAAAAATAGACACAGTTCCTCCAGGAGGACTGTAAATGAGCAGCATCACTGTTGCATTTAATTTTCTTTCCTCTGTCATGGCCAGTTGTTTTCCTCAGGATCAATAAACCCTTTAATGCTGGAAATCCCACCAGGAGAACAATGAACTGTATTAAAAATTTAAATCCCACCAAAATAAATGCACTGAAAAACACCAGGTCAGCTCTACAGAGACCAGAGAGGGAGATCTGGGGCTCTTGTCCATGTGGAAATTGTGCCCAGGTTATCTCTGGGGCATTCAGAAGAGGTTGGGTTCTTTTTCCATATCTTAGGGTCATCTTTTCCCCCTGTTAAATGCCTCCAGAGCAGCTTCACCGAGTGTCTGTGCTGTCTTAGGTCTTGCAATGAATATCTGTGTGGTTCTTGCTCTTGAATTTCAGGGTCTTGCGTTGATCATACAAGATTTCATATCATTTCATTTAATTTCATTTCATTCTCAGGTTAAAATCTGGATCTTGGGGTTGCCTCTCTCAGCTTCCTCCAGTTCCTACCAGCTCTTCCAGCTTCCTCCAGTCAGAAATTCCCTCCAGCTTTTCCAAGGGTGTTTTGTACACACAAGTCAAGGTCTCATACCCAGATCCTGACCTTAACAGCACCCACACATCCCTAAATGAATTTCTAGCAGCAGCAGCAATGCCTTGTTCTAAGACAAGTGCAGGCAGATGTGGCTGAAGCTGAAGGGGAGCATTACATGTTCCTTTTCCAGCAGGGCTGGGCACGATGGAGCAGCCAAGCACCTGTAAAAGTTGTTCATGTCAGCTCTGCTCTGGTGTCCAAGAGCTGAATTCCACCCCCTGTACCTTGAGAGTGCTTTTTCAGCACCACCCTTCCCTCCTGAACAGCTTTGTAGTGTAAGAATTTCAGCTGTACAAGGAGAAGGAAAAAGATAAAGCAGAACCTTGAAAAGAAAAACCAAAAACCTTGAGCCAGATCCTCACCTGAGGCAGCCTTCGTGAGAGGAGCCAAACCTGCCCCAGACCTGTCTCTGCTGATCACCAAGGCAAGAGCTGCTATCAGGGTGTGAAAGCCTCTACAAGCAAAGAGGCAGGCAGCTGCTTTTTTGTCAGCTCAATTACTTCTGCATCCTAAACATGTGTAGCATGTTCAGGACTCTCCTCACGCTGCAATCTGAAGGCAGAGCATGAACCTTTAAAAGCTTCAGGAGGGATTTTGACTTTCCCTTGATTTCCTATTTTACCTCTTGTTATGTGTTCCAGCAGGAACAACGCATTGTCCTTCTGCAAGGCCTTTCATTTAATGACTTCAAAATGCTTTCAAACCATTTGACTTTATAATAAGAACTGGGTCAGTTCTGCCTTCCTCATTTTAGAGATGAGGACAAACAGGTAAAGAGGTTAAATGGTTTGCCCTGCAAAAAGGAAATGTAGGTATAGCACAGTTTGGAGGAGGGCTTAAAACTTTTGGCTCTGTTACCTCTGTACTCACCACAGGAATGAATTTCGTCCTCCTGTGACCATTCCTTCCTCTGTGATCATTGGCAGGGAGGCTGCCAGCCAGAAAATTGCAATTAAAGAGATCCCAAAGAAGATCAACATTGCAAAGCTGAGTCTACCTCTCCAACAAATTGGAAGGATGATTTAGGGGAATTTTCAAAAGAGAATGTGGCTGATTCACTGAAGCAACTGCAAAGGTTTGGCCTCCCAAAGCAGCCTTGGCCCTGCTGCCAACAGCCCAGGCCAGGGCAGAACTGCAGCCAGACACCAAATTGGAGGGGATTTACCCACCAAATGCTTGTAGGAAACTGCAGAGCCAGTGATAAACCTGGCTGGCCAGCACAGGGCCAGCACAACTCACAGGGGTTTCTCCTCTCCATTCCTGCTTTTTTTCATGGCTCATCACACCCTGAGTGTGGAACTCACTGGAAGAACGTTGCTTTGAGCATCTCTCAGTGCAGGGTCTCAAGATCATTCGTGTTTGCCTGGTGGGTGTTCCTGCAGAGAGGAGGGTGTGTCAGAGGCTCAGGTTTCATGGGATGGGGAAGTTTGCAGCCATCACGCTCAGGTGAGAGCTCACAAATTCCATGTGTTGGTTTTCCCTTGCAAAGGAATCACAGGCTCAGGAAGCAGAAACTGTTCTGGAGCACTGTGTGTCAGATTCATCCCCAGTTTCTGGGGCAATACAGTGACAGCAGGTCAGATGGAACTGAACAGCATTTCAATAAAACCTCAACAAAGTCTCTCAGGGAGCTTAAAAAGAGAAAAACAAATGTGTGATTTTCCTACAAGATCTTAGAATTTAAAATATAATAATCTGCATTTATTAACTTCCCGTCCAAGGTTGATGCACACTGGGATGCCCTTCACAAGCCAGTGATCAGTCACAGAATACCTGAGGATTTCCTGAGTGGAAAAGTTACTTCTTAAAAAGAACCCGTGACAGTTCCTTCAGCAACCTTCACCTTTGGCCTGAAATCTGCCCGGTTTTGGCCTTCACCTTGGGCTTGACTTCTGCTCCTGCTTACTTCCAGTTGTGTCTGCATCATGTCTGCTTTCAGTGATCAGGTTTTGAATTATGAAAGAAAATTCCCCAATCCAGTGATACCTGTGGGATCATCTCAGTGCCACTCCAATCAGCACGAGGTGTTTTTGACAGCAATATAAAGTGTGCCATGTAGGCCTTGGAGGAGAGTCCTCTGACAGAAAAACACTCTCAGGCTGAAGATGAGCAAATCCACACCCCAGATTTTGTTTTGGGTTTGTTCCTGAAGTTTTTCTTGCATATATGAGCAGTGGGATGATTCAGGCTGGGCAGCTGAGTGGTGTAAAGGAGGGATGAGCAGGAACCAAGGATTTAGGAACCACTGCTGGTCCTGGGGACCCCAAATCTCACCCAGGTGGGACCTCCAGGGCTGTCCCTGCTCTGACTGCATCCCCACATCCCTGAACTGTGTGCCCCTCAAAGTGCAACCACTGCTCCTTCTGGTGGGAAACATCCTCGAGATTGTCTATGTTCTGTAGCAGGGCACAAAAACCTCAGCAGAACTGGCTCAGGGCTCTTATCTGAAATTTAAAGAGTAACACTCACGTGAGCAAAACCCAGTTCTATTATCCTAACAATTTTCCTGCCCTCTTGGTGGATCCTTGCAGAACAAGGAAGAAGATGAAGTCTCCAAAGACACTGCAGGTTTTCCTTCCTTTGGAAAAATTCATCTTTCCCAGTCAGGCACCCAGAGCCAAAAGTGAGATTTCTCATCCTAAAATTGAGGCTGTCCAAGGAAAGACATTCCATCCAGCAGGAACAGCAGCATGTTCTATCTAGACACTGGAAAGGGAATGATGGTAAATTCATCTGGAACTGTTGTGGAACAAATATTTAACAAATGTCCCCATTTGCATGTTGATTATAAATAATTGTATATTTAAATATCTCACCAAGTGCAAGATCACGCTGGGAATCACTGGTGTGATCCTGGTCAGTCTGGAGGCATTGTGTAAAAACCAGCTCCTTTTTTTGGTTATCTCCAGAATTCAAGAGGGTGTGGGAGTGCCTGGAGTCGAAGAGATGAGGGATCAGGGAGTTATTTAGGGCAATTCCTCTTTGAACAGGGCCATGAGATGCACAGAGCTGGAAGAGCCAGTGGCAAACTTGGATAGCCCCCTCTGATTCACCTGAAATGTGGCAGGAGCTGATAGCAGCTGCAGGAATGATCTTTGCAGACAGAAATTGATTTTCCCAAGATTGCCAGGAGAGAAGAGTGTCTGGGATTAACAGACACAGACAAAACCCAGGGTTTGCTTCCCTCTCTCCAAATGGACGAAACATCGAGAATTTCGACACTGGAGGACCTGATTGTCTGAAAAGTAATTTTCAGTGAACCTGCAGATTGTCTTCCTGCGGGCTGAAGGACAAAAATAAGGATTCTTTCCCTCGTGACAGTTCACCTGTTGTCCTTGCTGTGGTGCCAGCACATCTGGGCTGGGCCAGGACAGGATCAGGGCCTGCCCAGCAGCTCCAGATGAATTCATTTCCCAATTTTCATCCCCTAAATGCCCCCTGCACTCTTCTGGAGCTTTGCCTTGTGCCAGATAATGATCACTTAAGGGCAGTAACAGTGTTTATTTAAAACTACTGCATCTCAAACAGCAGCAAAAAAGAAAATAGATGATATCCTTAAATTCCAATCTGGACAAAATTATTGAATTTGAATTAGCTCAATATGTGTCAACAAGACAGATAAAGCATCTTCCATGCTTTTTCTGCTCCCAGGGATGATACAGAGGAGACAGGGGATTTTTTGGGTGGGATGATCAATTAGCAGCAATTTAGGCTGGGAGGGAGCTCAGGCCTGGAGGGTTCAACCTCCCCTCAGGACCAGCCTAGCTCCAGATGAAATATAATCATTGCTTTTATAGAAATCTGGTAATTAGTCAAAATCTGTCCCTGCACATCACCTGTTCATTAAATATTTTCTCTCTCCTATTTGTGAACAAACAAATAAATTTTTCCTGGTTCAAAATGTGGAGGGAGAGGTGGGGAGCATGGAAAGGAGGAGGAAACCAGGAAATCTGTGGAGAGAAGAGAGAGAAGGGGAAAGGCCACCAACATACACGTTATTACCAGGGCTCAGGATGTGTTATTTTACTTGCAATAACCAAAGAAACCAGCTAATAAAGGAAAATTATGGTTTTAAAGGCAGATGAAAGGTAGTCAAGGAAACACAATATCTCCCCTTCTCTGCTGTCTAGCCTCAGGAAAAACACATCTCTGATACTGATGCCATCACGATAAAATCAGAGTTTAGGAATAGCTCTGCCTGTGCTGCTTGTAGGTTATTAAAAGGATGAGAACTGTTCCCACTTGTGTGGCAATTTCCATGCCTGTGCCTCTATGAACAGAGCATCCCTGCCTGCCAGGGCCAGCCTTGTCTGAGGGAATTGGGTGCTCAAGGACCAGGGGTTTCATTTAACAGCAGAGAAAATGATCTGAACAATGATCTGGGAATAAATTGCCATGTCGGTGCTGCTTTCAGAGGGGAGAACTGCATTAAAGCTGAGATTTGGCTGCAGCTGTGGGAGGGGAGGGGTGAGGCTAGAAACAGGAGCCTGGTGTGGGCTTGCTCCAGCCTTGGTGCTCCTGTTCCTGGCAAGGATAGGGGATGGACCTGGAATTCCATGTGGGGGATGTGGTGGTGGCTACAGCCAAGAGCTGCCAGCAAAGCGCTGCCCTCCCACCGTGCACAGTCTGGGCATGGATTTAGGATTTAGGGATGAATTTAGGATCTAGGGATGAATTTAGGATCTAGGGATGAACTGAAGATCTATCTCACCTTTGTTTCACCACCCAGCATTCCCCCTGCTCCTCCCTGGCTGGATAAATCCCTGGGCAGGGATTTTTTGTTAGGCTTGTGTTTTACACTCAGCTTTGCCTTGTTAGGGAAAATGCCCCTTCTCGGTGGCTGACAGTCCCAAAACACCTCAGGATTGACTTGGAGGAGGAGAGGGAGGTCCTGAGCAGCCTGGTGTGGGAACTGACTTCAGGTACTTTGTTTGAAAGGAAATATTCCCAAGTTTGGGGCTGATAAAGCTCCATTGTGACGCTGCCAGTTTCCTTCCAGGGCTGCCAGCACGGCTCCAGCGGGGCTCGGAAGGAAACGGGGACGGGGTGGGGACTGGCCCAAAAAATTAATGGAATATTTTACAGATTAACTGAGGAGAATCCACGGGGAAGCAGGGTGGGAAGGGCAGGCTGCTGGCACTGCAGGGATAACTGGGCAGGGAGTGGGGGGACAGAGCTCAGCTGTAAAAGAGTTTCCTGAGCTCTCAAATAGACACAGAAAGGCCATCACCGCCCTCATGACGTTCATTAAAGATTTTCTCCAGCTTGAAGAGCACCCAGCATTTCCACCCAGACGATGGTGACAATAATGTGGGAATTGGGAGTGAGACAGCAACAGTGAGGAATTCTCAGGGCTGATTATTCCCCCAAGATCTCCAGCCAGAGTGGTTTCCATCCCAAGTGATTCCCTGCACCTGCAGGATGGTCCCTGTTCCTGTGCTGCACGAGCTGGGGCTGTCATGATTCCTTGTCAGGACTACCTGAAAACAGAGGCCAGACAAAATTAAGGGTTTCAAAAGCAGTTATATTTACTGAAGGGCCTTCAGGTACATTTAGGGCAGACAGAGCCTCCCAGGGGCTACACCCTAAATGGACCATGGGTTTTCATATTTCTGTACATTTAGTCCATTTGCATATTGGGGGCTAAACTTCCAATTACAGCTTCAGGAAATGAAGTAGTTTACCCCAATTTGCTCCTGCCAAGTCACTTTTGTTTCCATCTCCCAGGGCCTGAGGCAGTGAGGAGTCTTTGATTGCCAGGCCTGGAGAGGAATTGTTGTGTCTGACCAAAATGGGGAAGCAGCAGCTGACACTGTGTGTGGAGTTTAGAGTTATACACTAGAGCTGCAGGATCACAAATATATGAAAGATATAAGAGCTAAAATCCTGAGGCATCAGTCACAGCGCCAGGGATTGATCACTTCCCTGTACCTGACACAGAAATTCTCTGCTGGGGAGGACACACATCATCAGCAAACTGCTTTGAGCTCATCTTTTACTGCTCAGCACCTTCCCTGCTTTCTCCTGAGTGATGCTGGGACTGGGAGTCCATCATGATGCCCCAAAAGTGTCCCAGCCAGCAGGACAAGGTGCATGGAGAGCAGAGCTATCCACACTCAGCTGTGAGACCCCACATGATTGAAGCCTTCTGTGCCTCAGAATTCCCACCCCCAGGGGCAGAACCCCTTGAATTACCCTGGAAATGCTGCAGGGAAGCTGAGGTTTCCTGAGCACCTGGAGCAGCTGGTGAATAAATCCCAGAACCTTCCTGTGCTGTGTGGGTCCCCAAACCATCTGGTCCCATCTGCAGAGCTTGAGAGGAGCACAGCAGGCTGGAAGAATTGCTCTCTCAGGGTGAGAAAAGTGGGATTGCTGGCCTGTCCCCCTGGCACTGCAGGCAAATGATCCCTCCTGAGGAACAGAGGGGAGACAGGGAGGAAAAAATTGCAGTTTAAAAATTAGTTGCTGGAGGCAGGTCCTCAGCATTCTTCTTTGGTTCATTTTTCCAACTTAAACAAACATGTAAAAAATGAGATAAATAGGGAAAATGTTTGGGTTTTTTTTTTTAAATTTCAAGTGCTTACACGATTAATCAAATCAAGCTTGATCGTGAGCCATGTGACTCTGAATGAATGGCACAGAAACACCCCCAGTAACGAGGTGGGCAGTTTACAGTGAGGGTTTTAAATGAAACAGGGATTTTAATGGGGAATACATATATTTGCCCCATCCCTGGACATGTTGCAGAGCAGGCTGGGTGGGACTTTGAGCAGCTCAGTCCAGTGGAAGGTGCCCTGACCTTGGCAGAGTTTCCAGGAGGATCTGCTCCATGCTCTTGCCAGGCACAGCTGAGCCTGGCTGGCCTGGAGTTCCCAGCTCCTCCTTTTCTCCTCTTTTTAAAAATTGGGTCATGTTCCCCTTTTCCAGGCAGTGGGACTTCCCTGGATTGCCACAACTTCTTGGATATGATGGGAAATGGCTTGGCCCCTCCATTTCCCTCAGGAGCCATGGATGCATCTCATCAGCCCCATGGATCTGTGACCTTCAGCTTCCTTGGGTGTTCCAACCTCAAATTCTCCTTCCTTTCCCCAATCCCTGCTTTGTCCTCGGGGTGTGGCTGGGATCCTCTGCTGGGATGTGCCACTCCTGAGCCTTCAGAAGCTGATCCTTGGATGTCACCCAAGCCCCTCTTCCCCCCAGGGCTCTGTCCCATGGGACTGTCCCAGAGGATCCCCAAAGGGCCAAATCTGCTCTCCTGAAATCCAGGATAAAGAGCTCTCTGCCCTAAGGATCTCAGCTCCACCATTTCGTGGCACTGCATTTCAAACCAGAGTGGGAATGAAAAACTGATGTGATAAAAGATTGGTGAGATGGACATCTCTGATGTGCCATGCAGAAATACACTGTACTTCATTAAATTATTCCTTCACTTCAAGGAACAACATTTAAGCTCAGTAAGATTAAGAATTTAAATGACTTCAAGAGAGCTTCATTTCTCAGAAAGCACATTCAGGCACATGGTGACATTTAATTTCTTAGCAAGCTGCAAAGCAAAGCTACAAAATTGGCCACAATTAACATTTCCTTAAAACCTGGCTCCAGTGTTGCAGGGATTCAAACAATGAAATCTCAGTCAAAGGAATAATTTGCTCAGTGACTTTGCCTCTTCATTTCTGCTCACAAAAGTTTTCTGAGCAGCTTCTAAACAGCTTTCAGTTTTCTGCAACACCCCCATTCTTTCCTGGGAGGTACCAGGTATGCATCAGATAAGTTTTATGAGTAATTCTCAGTCTTTCCTTCCTCAGTTCTATATTTAGATTTTCTGCTGCAGTGGCTAATCTTGAGGGGAGGCTTAGGTCACCCATGACTATTTCCATTCTCCGGCTGAGTGCAAATACACACAATTCTGAGCTCAGACTTCACTTCAAACGCCCTCTAATTCCTGCTCATCTCCTCATCCTCTTCAGCACTGGGCAGAAATGAATTGAAAAGAAAAGTGTACAAATATTAATTGACCTCAGCACCATTCTGGGCTGCTGGGGCAGCGATTTGATGTACTACACTCCCAGTGCTAATTTTAAAAACAGAGGATACAAAAAGCTGAAGTGACATTTAGAGGGGGTGGCTGGAATCTGCTTCTCAACTTAGAACTTTGCTTTGCCTTTGGAGAACAAGCTTACATGTCCAGCTTAGACTGAAAATCTTTTTTTTAGACATCCATATCTGCATGAAGTGAGTCCTGTTTGAAGTAAAAAAAATTACCCCAAAAATCTCAGACAGCATTTTGTTGAAGGAAGTTTCCAATCAGGAAAAAAAATACTATTTTAGCAGACACATTTCAGGCTCTGGAATCTATTTTTGCATCACTGCAAATACATCCTAACCCTCTATATTTTTTCTGGGCTCAGCTCTACAATTTTGCTTAGATTTGCTCCCATTGCTCTTTCAGCACAGATCACACTGCCAGGCACAAAAATCCATTTATATCCCAACAACCCCAGATCCCAGATCCTCTGTGGCTCCTGAAGAACCCCACTGCTGGATCTCCATGCTGGATCAGCCAGATTTTAGGGGATAAACTCCACTTGAAATGGAGACATTGCAGCTCAGGAGTTTCCCTGCTCTTATTCAGGGCTCCTCGTGGAATGCCAGCTCCATTCCCGCTGCCTGGAAATGTCAGGGGCCGTGTGTCTCCACAGGGATTCTCTGAATCCTCCCTCTCTGTTCCCCAATTTAGATGCTGAACATTGCAGGCTGCAGCGCTTGACTCAAAAGTCAACAAATAACCAGCACTTAGGGTACTGCTCTACACTGCTTTAGGAAAGAAATTCTCCTTTGGGCTGTGAAAAACAAAGTGTTGACAATTTTAGCTTGAATTCCGCACCTGAGGGGAGGTTTGGAGAAGGAGCTGGGCTGGGGTGGAGCTGCCTGAGCAGCAGCAAGGGCTGGGACCTGCCCTGGGGGAAGGGGTCAGAGCAGACACCACGGAGGAGATTTGGCCAGAGTGATGCCTTGAGAGGCTGCCTAGAACAGAGCTAGGCAGTGCTAAAGGAATAAAGCAGGGATTTATTGAAAGGCCTTCAAAGGATGCACCTTGGGCAGCACAAGAGCCCGGCCCAGGCTACACCCAAGATGGATGGCAAGTCACACGTTTTCACACTTTTGTAAGTTTTGGTCCATTTCCATATTGGGGTTAATTGTCCAATTCCAGCTCCAGGTGATGCAGTCCCATCCTCCCAGATTGCTCTCCTCAATTCTCTGTTGTTTGCACTTTTTGGGGTGAAGCTGCAGAGGTGTCCTTGGTTCTGGGGCTGGAAAAGGATTGTTTTGTCTGACTGAGCTGTGAGGAGAACTTGCTAACACTTCATATGAAGTTCAGAGTTATTTACTAATGCAGTACAGAATCTGGAAGATATGAAAGCTAAAACTTTAGGCATCAAGAGGACATTGGTTTGGAGCCCCATGAGAGGAGCCACAGCCATCCTGAGGGACCCAAGAGTTCTCCTTCCAAGCCCCACCTCCAGAACAGCTCCAGACAGCCCCTTGGGGGTGATGGACTGGGGAATGTGTGTGAGCAGTGGGGTCCAGGCTGGGAATCCAAATAACTCCAGTGTTGGTGGTTATCTCTGCACTGCCACAGGCCAGGCTGGTGCAGGAATGCTGCAATTCCTGCAGGAATGGCTCCCAGAACCTTTGGCTGTTTTTCTGCCCTGGTTGTGAGCAGACACGTAGTTCTGGTTGTTTTACTGAGGGCCACATCCCTCCCACCTGTTTGGATGAAGAACTGAGGCACCTGAGGGAGCTGTGCATGTGCAAATCCTTCTGCAATTCCTTGAGGGACCAAAGCCCTTCCTCCTGAGCCCCCTCCTCACTGCCAGCACAGAGTGGAAGGCACCTGCATTCATCCTTTACTGAGAGTTTTACTAACCTGCTTGTAGGTGGTTTTGTCTGGGCTCTGCCACATTCTTCTAAACACCTAAAAGATTTGAGACTCGTGGTTACCTCTGTGCTGGGGCAGTTTGCTCAAGACCCCACTGGGGGGTTTGTGCTGAGCTCTTCAGCTACACTGCACTTGCTGTCCTCCTGTTTGTCTTTCTTTCCTTTTTT
>VWZP01004610.1:360541-381472 GCA_013396995.1 Dicaeum eximium | reverse complement strand
TTTTTTTTTTTTTTTCTGTGTTTTCTTCCAGTAGACAAAATCAGATTTATGCAAAAACTGTTTAGAAATGTCTCAGCTGTGTCTGTGTAAAAAAACCTGTGCAGGTGTCCCTGCAAAACAGTGGGTCCAGCTTTGGGAGCTGCCTGGCTGCTCAGTTTGGGCTTGAGGTTGTTTACTGTGTTCAAGGAAGTTTCTGGAATCCCTGCTAGAAAAAGACATGGACTTGTTAACAAATATTAGAGTGTAGTGCTCTGTAGGTTGAAATGCTCTGAACCATCTATTTTTATTGTGCTTATATGCTGGAAATTGCAGACCAAACCACGGTGATGTGCTGGAGAATTTTTCCAAGAAATCTCCTTTAGTAAAGTGGGGTGAGGTGAGCTCAGCACAGAACCAACAGCTCTCAGATTAATGGATTTGTTTGGAGGCTGAGGAGGAGAATTAGTGCCTGTGACTCACTGGCCAGGCCCATTTCCAGAGAGCTTCCAAAGTCAAGATGTGCAAACGGAAGAGGGTTGACACCAGCCATGCCCTCTGCTCAGTGCAGACACGTCAGGATCCCCACAGGGGTCTGAACTGAACCTGGCTGCTCCCAGCCCTTCTGCACAACCCAGGGGCAAACCCAGAGCTTGGCCCATCGTTGCTTTCCAAGTTTTTGGAAAAAAGAACAGCTGATGGTGAGAAATGCAGCAGCAGAGAGTGTGGTGCTGCTTCTCAGGGCTGGCTCAGAGCTCAGAGCAGAGGGCAAGGAGACAAAACTCCAAATTCTTTATTTCCTATGCCCTGTCTATCCTTAAACAGCAAAGCCAAGGCAGGTGGGAAAGCTGTGGTGGTGTGGAGGGAGGGAGTTGCAGTCCTACCCTGAAATGGCCATTGCCATGCAGCTGTCACCATGGCTGCCCCTCCTGGAAAAGCAGGGCAGGGAGATGTGTGAAGCCATCTCTGCTGATGCCAAGTGCAGTGACCATCAGCCCCACCCGGAGCAAAACAATCCAGCCTCTCCCACAGCTCTCAGGGCAGCTTTGTTCCTGTTTTACAGAGAAAATGGAGAGGGAGGGTGAGGTCATGATGAAAATGGAAAGACCTGCCATGATTCTGAGTTATATTTTAAGCTAATCCTCATAAAAGGGAAATATATATTAAAAAAGTGAACAACGGTTAAAAAAAAAAATCAATCTGTTGCTCTAAATAAGGTGCAGAGTGGACCATGGATAAACATCCAAAAGCAGCATGTGACCCAAGAATATTATTAATTAAAGAGGAGATTTCATCACCCAGGTGTTCCTGGAAGAATGCAGCATTACCATTTTAAAACCAGCAGTTTCTGCTCATAATTAAAATGCTGTAAATCAGAAATCACCTTGCAGCACAGTGGGTGCTTTTTGCTTACTTAGCTCAGCACAGAATCTCATGGAGGGACAGGAGGGAGCACAGCTTTTTATCCTGCAAAATGACCAATGGCAGACAAAATTCCAAGAGTTGCTTTCAGCCAGCAGTGGTTTAAGATTTTCAGATCAGAGTTAAGAAATTCTTCTAGCAATCTGGGTGTTTATCAGTCACCTTGGAAATAAAAGAAAAATTATTCTGTTTACCAGCGTATGAGTGAGTTTCACAAAGTCCTCATGCCCTGTTCTGAGAAATTAAGCGTGCTGAGAACTCAAGAATTCCCAAGGCAACAGGCAATATATGCCTATGGAAAGGAAGGAATTGGAATAAGCTGAGTAAACCTTTGTAAACTGAGAGTGGATGTGGATAGAACAAAAATCTTTAGGTGGAAAGAAGGGGTTTCTTAGGAGCACAATTATATATTTCTCTTTTGGGCTGTTCCCTTAAGAATTGTAGGGCAACTGACCTTAGAACTTTGCAGAGGATGTATGTAAAGAGATTTGATTTTTCTTTTTTCCCCTCTCACTGCTTTTGAGCCCTAAATTTGTGTTTGCTGCAGGAGGTTCATTGTTTCCAGGGTTGATTTGTATAATCAGCTGTTCTGGAAGGCAGCCAAGGATGAAGGAAATAGTTAAAAGTGCTCATTTTAACAGAGAGTGGAGTTTTGGTGGTGCGTGGCAGAGCCTGATGTTTTTGGGTTTTAATGCAGTATTGTCCACCCAGAGCTTTCCCAGCCCAGCTGTGTCATTGCTTGCTGCTCTCCAAAACAATGCCAATGGATCAGAAAAACCCACAGAGCTCCTCACTAACAGGGCAATGAGTGTGGGGCCGCCCCAAAACCTGGCTCTACAACCTTGTTCCTACAAAAACACATCCCTGAAGGGACAGGAGAGGGTGGCACCTTGGTCCTGAGCCACCAGGGCTGGCTCTTTGCAGCCACTGCCATCTGGTTTTACAAAACTTCATGCTTTGGCCCTCAAATTGAGTTGTCCCCAGGTGCAGCTTGCTGGGGTGAATCCTCCCAGGTGGATTGTGGCTGCTCAGGCATTTTGTCTTCCAGAAGTTAGTTCAGCTTCCCTCAGAAACTCTCTGGGTCCAGTCTTCAGGCAAGGCTCAGCATTTCAGTCTAATTCAGAACCCTTTTTCCTCTTTTCCCTTCTTATTTCCTTTTTTTTCCCCCCCTCTTTTTATTTTTTTCCCTTTTCCTCCCTCTGGAAGTGATTGAATCTGGTTATGGCAGGTGGTGGAGAACCAACCAAACTGAACCCCATATAATTTTCTTCTTTTGCCACGTGGGCTTTTCAGTGCTTTACATAAGTGATCAAAACCTTGTCACCTGTCACTTCCTTGTGTGTGACTCCTCTTGCAATCCCTGTGTTGTTCTCCACTTTGGCATAAATTGTGTGGCACAGGTCTCCTTTCAAGGTCTGGAAGCCTTTTTTGGATGATTATGGAGGATTGGAGGCAATTCCATTGCATCTAGAAAGTCCCCAGGTGGGTGGGAAACCTCCTGGGGGCGTTTTCCCAACAGAGGGGCACAGAGGTGGCTGTCAGGTGCCACCTGGTTGCCCCCAAACCAAGGGCTGAGGATGTCCTGGGTAATCCCAGCCCTGGGAGGGGACAGATCCCTGCAGTTCCCATGCTCAGGGATCCCATGGGATCACACATTGCTCCTCTCCCAGCAGTGCCAGACACTTTTGGGAACCACTTGGCCACTTCCATGGTTCAGGGCATCAGTGGCCACAAATTCTTTCAGGCACATCTGTAACTGTTCATTGTGCTGAAGGAAAAGTGAGCAAACTCTTTGCAATGCATTAACCTTTGTCCTAATAATGGGTATCTCTTGAGCTGTCCCTGATTCCTGGAAAACAGCACTGGTACATTACAGAATTAATTCAGCATCTTCTGTTTTCATCATTGAGTGTCTTTTCCTTGTATTGTGTTCTGCTTCTTTTCTCTAGTGGATACATTGCCTGGTTTTATATTTTCTCAGGACTTAAGAGTGGAAAAAATTGAAGATCTTTCTTCAGAGAAGTTCTGACAGAGATGCTCTCGAGATCCATCCTGTGCAGTGTGATGCCTGACATGCGTCAGGAGTAATTGAGGAAATTTTTCTGCGTCAATGACAGTACATAATCAGTGTCTGTTTTCTCCCACAGAAAATTTTTCCTGGGCTTGTTTCAGAAACTGAAGTGACTCTTGTTTCTTTGAAAGGAATTATATTAAATGACTGATATATTTCCACCACTGCTGTTGTCAGAATCAGATTCAAGGACAGGATATGGTGATTTAAAGAAATAATTTAATAACACAGAATTGTTTGGCTTTGACCTGCAATAAGAACTGTGCAAACTGCTCTGCCGCACACTTGATCCCAAATAAGATGGCTCAGGGAAGCTCAACAGTCTTCAGCAAATTTAGTTCATTTGCAGCCACTCCTAATCCTTCTCCCAGTCATCCCCACTTCCTCTGACTCACAGGTCCTGTGGCTCAGGATGCTGTGTGGGCTCAGTCTCCACTGCCCTGCTTGGAGGATTCTTCTCTTACATCTTTATTCATACCCCAGACCCAGCTGAGACCTGCCTGGAGCAGCTGGGGACACTGGAGGTGCTGCTGGGGCTGGGTGGGACAAGGGGATTCAGCTGCTCTGTCAGGAGCCCTGGCAGTGGGGCTGCATCCCTCATTTCCCAGGAATTTGGTTACAACATCTCCTAAGGACAGGGATGCAGCCCTGTAGCCATGCTTGGAAGGGCTGCATCCCTCATTTCCTGGACACTCAGTTATGGCATCTCCAAAGGACAGGGATGCAGCCCTTCCATCTCTCTCTGATGGTGGGAACACCTCATCCCACAGACGGCAGGAGAAGCAGACAAACTGCTTGGAAACAGCATTCCAGAATTCTTGGTGTGACCATTAGGGCAGAGCAGAAAAATCAGAAGAATGTGGGGCAAGCACAGCATTCTGAAAGAGCAAAAGATGGAGTTTCTAAGACCTTCTCCCGTAACTGAGGGCTCTTAGGTTGGAAGGGGCCTCTGAAGCTTCACTTGCTCAAAGCAAGTGAACTTTAGGACCAACTTTAGCCATGACTTGGGGCATGAAGCCACCATATGTCATGGTCCCTGCTGTTCCCAACTGCTTGGAAAGGATCCAGCCTGGTGGGATATTGTAGGTGGACGAGTTGAAGATGACTTGCATTTTTTGCTCTCATAAATGCTTCTCTCACTTGGGTTCTTTGAGGAAATTCTTCCTATGAACACATTTTAAAGTGACAAAATTAAGGTTGCTGCTGCTGTCTGCACTGTCTGCTGTGCCTGTGTATTTTGGATTTCACTTTGTGTGGTCAGTAAAAATACCAGCTTATTAGATTTTGCTTCAATTTCTTCCTGTCCATGTTCTCCATCGACTCCTCAGTGGCTCCCTGTAAAGTGTGGGACTTTTCCTGCCTGCGGGATAACTCGCTCAGTTTTGGCGCTGCCAGCTTAATTTTGGGGTTTGCTTATGAAATCTGATGTGCTGCAATGCTCCTTTTTGGCCAAACCTTAAATATTCCCAGCCTGCATAAAGGAATATCCTCTGCATGGCAGCTCACCCCTTAAAGGCCTGGAAATTCCCAGTGGGGATGTTGAGGGATGGGTGTTGGGCGGGTACTGAGCGCGGGTTCTTCCGACACAGTGATTCTTCCTCAGCTTATCCCTCAGGGAGCTACAAGGATGTGTTGGAATTCTGCATTTCAGAGGGTGGAAAGTCAAGTTTCTAAGAAGAAAGTGGGAGCCAAACTCAGCTTGAGGTGTGCAGAGCAACACAGGGGCAGCACAGGTACAGTACCCAGACCTGTACGTGCTGGAAGTGCTAGAAGAGGATTTCCCAGTGGCTGCATGGTTTGAAATCTCCAAATCTGTCTGAACTCCTTGATGCTGCCCAGCAGGGCTGGTCCTGAGGAAAACAACACGAGCTAAAAGAGCCAGAGTGGAGAGAGCAGAGGGAGCAGCTCGCTGGAGCCGAGCGTGTCCTCTAAATGTTAAGGGGCGCGTTATGGGAGAGGCTCCGCAGACACAAAAGGTCACCACTGCCCAAGCTTTCAGTAAAACAAAGGCCAACTATTTTTAACTTCATTTCAAGTGGGAAGCCTAAAGCCATAAGCTGGCCTGATTGCAGAAGGCCTTGGCTGTGGTGCTAATCAGAGCTGTTTGCATAATGTGAGCCCTGGCTGCCGACCCCAGGAGCTGCATCCCAAATCTGCCCTGGCCTGCCTCACACCTGGGGATGCAGATGGGGCCCGACCTCCTGAAGTCCTGCAAGCACTGCACCAAAAATCCCTTTTTGTCTTGGAGAGTTACTGCAAGAGACAGCGAGTTGGTGAGCCAAAGGTGGGAGTTGACAGAGACACAGATAATTCACATTACTCAGCAGTGCCCCACCTGCGGCTGTGCTCTGCAAGTGGGTAAAAAACCAAGAGAGATTGCCGGGCAAATGGGACAGGTGCGATGAGATCCATAGAAAAGGGATCTCCTCTTCTGCTTGGAGAACCCAGGGCTCCTTAGACATGTCCTCTGCAGGGCACAAAGCTTTGACTCCAAGGCTATTTTCAGAAATAAAAGTAGGTATTTTCTTTTGAAGACACATCTGCAGAGACTCTGTCAATGCAGCTGCCAGCAGGAGTACCAGCACTGGCAGGACAAGGTCTGCACCTCTGGGTTTTTGGCTTTCTTCACTCTGGTGATACAGGCATGAGAAGCCAAGTTCTGGCCTGGGATCTTTTCCTAACTTTTCGTGATGTTGCTTTAGAAAGTAGGGCTGCACTTGCAAGTCTCTGTTCATTACTTGTTTCTGGTATTAACAAAATCTCCTGAGACCTCTTGGTGAACTTTGTGGTCCCATCAGGGTCTGAACAGCCTCTTGGGTGGGTAAGCAGTGCCAAAGTTGCACCACACTTCTGACAGTTCAACTTTTCTGGTGCTGGGTCAAGAAGAAAAAAAAAAGGCAATTCTGGACCAGCCTTATTCCCCCTGAAACAGTACTTGCAGCAGGGCTTTTCTCAATTTGATGGTGGAACTATGGAATATTTGCCTGGTTTTGGAGCTGTCTGGCAGTGCAGGCCCAGTGCTCAGCAAGGCCCAGGTTTCCCACTGCACAAATCGGAGCCCACAGCTGTTTTTCTGTGCAGGTGTGGAATGGGATCACTTCCTGATTTTGTCACTCCAGAGGAATGGGAAGACTTTTCCTAAGAATAAGCTTGTAAAGCTCTTAAGCAGCAGAGCTGTTTGTTTCCTTGGGGCTGCTGAGGGCTGGGCAGAGCGCGGCTCCTGCAGCTCCCGAGCCCGTCCTTTCCCTGGGATTCACCTTTCCCTGGAATTGCCCTCTGCAGACAAGCTGAGCTGTGGGCTGGGGGTGTGCTGGGAGGTCAGAGGCAGAGCTGGAGCAGGGAAGGGGCTGTGGCCAAATGAATTGATGCACTCGGAGCAGCGCGGGCCTGGCTGCAGCCCACAGCCCTGCTGGGACACGTGGGGTGACAGCGAGGGGTGACAGCGAGGGGTGACAGCCACCCAGACTGACCCCGGGGGATGCTACAGCTCCCACCCTCACTGCTCACCCAGCCCCTGCCTCCTGCCATGCCGGTGACCCCGCAGCTCAGGTGACCCCATAGCTCAGCTCCTGGAGCTCTGAGGGGAATTCTGCTGCTGCCATGGTGGCTCCATTCAGGTTTGTCCTGCAGGGAGCCTGCACAGCTGCTGCTGCTGTGTCCAGGTGTTGTGATAGCCCCAGCCTGTTCCCTTTTTACAAGCAAAATGGTTTCCCAAAGCCCTGTGAGAGCTTTGGGGCCAAGTTCAGTGTGAAGCCCAGCTACCCCCATCCTTCAGGATCTCATCAGTGTCCCCGACCTCCTGAACACTTCCAGCACAGTTCTCTCTTTAATTCTCTGCATGGCCAAGTGTTTGTGAGGAAATCAGTGTGTTCCCAGGTTGTCAGAGTGCACTGAGAGCATGGACACATCTTGTTTGTAGGATTTCTCTGGCCCCAGCCGTCCCACACACTTTGAAGGCCAATGAGCAGCTTCCAGGATCAGCTGTTTGGGACCCCAAACTGCATCACAATGGAGGTGTTGCCCTCATTTTTCTACCAGGGGCAAGGATGTTCTGTGGTTTGGAATCACAGAGTGTGCTGTGTTGGAAGGAACCTGTCAGGATCATCCAGTCCAACTCCTGGCCCTGCACAAACACCCCAAAAATCCCACCCTGTGCATCCCTGGGAGATCTCAGCACAGGATGTTCCTGACCTTACTCTTCCAGGTCTGACCCATGGCTCTATCCTTGTGTGGAGCTTTCCTGTCCTTAGGAATCCCCACACTTGGTGGTTGTACCTAAACCCTCCCTGTGTTCTTTGGGAAAACAGCTTCCCAAACCAAGTCCAAGCTGCATCTCCAGCGTGTCCCGCAGTGTCCCCTCACCAGCCCTGCCAGCGCTGGCCATTGCAATTAATAACAATTAAGAGCAGCAGGGGGGAGATGCCCGTCTCGCTTGGTTTCCGAGCCCTCACAGACTGCAGCTCCAGATCCCAGCAGGGAGTGAATGCCACGGGTGAGGAGCACTGGTTAAAAAAGCCCTGGCTGCTTCCCAGAGAGCTGAAGGATTAATTAGGGCCATGGACAGTCTAATTCAGCCCTTAATGAGCCCTGAGGGACTGGGAGATAACAAAAGCTGGGAAGGAGCAGCCTTGGAGCAGTGCTGGTTTAGAACTGAGAGCCTGGACAAGAGATGTGGCATCCTAGAGGCAACTGGGAGGAAATTCTGGAACAGGAGCCTGTGGAATCTGGGCTGTGGAGGCAGAGCCTTCCCCCTCCAAAGGCAGATTTCACCTGTTAAAAAGCAAGATTTGAGGTGTCTGTAGGGAAAGCTGCAAAACCAGGTTGTTGGTTTGGGGTTGGAAAGGGAAATTGAACCTCACCAAAGGTGAGATCCAAGTGTTCATCTTGTTTGGAGGAGTTTGGATTGGAGCTTAAATTTCTTCTCTGGACAGTTCATTTTGGGCCTGTGATCTGCCTTTTTTCCCCTGTGTGGGAGCAGGGTTGACAGCCAACATTGGAGCCTCTAAGACACAAAGGCAAAAAATGCAGGTGCAAGGCAAAAAAAGAGAAAAAATTTAAAAACCTCAGAACTGACCGTGCAACCTCTTCTCAGTGAATCCCCTGCACCTTTTTCTCTCTTCAGTGAGCAGTGCCTGGTGCACCTGGAGCTTTTGTGGTCATTTGTGGTCCTTCCCAGAAGAGCCTTCCTCTCTTGGATATTTGCTACATATTTCAGTAAATGATTCTGAACTCAAACATGAGACTTCCTGTTTGGGGGTGTCCTGGCAAAGCTGGGGTTGCCCGTGTGCTCCTGCTCAGCCAAAGGGAACATTCCCACCTGCTCCTGCTGGCTGCCAGGGCTGGGGGGCCACAAACCCTGCTGGGGTTTGTATTGCTGCTCCCACTCCAGCTGTGCCTGTGTGTGTGGGGGGAAGGAATTCCTGCCCCATTCTCCTCCTGGGAGTGAGGGGCAGGATCTGGCCTTGACTCACTGGCTGCAGCATCAGTGGTCTGCTTTGAGCCTGCTGGGAAGTTTGGTTTTCTTCCTGTTATTTTGGGTGAAAGCTATGATGTCCCGCAGATTTTTCAATCCAAAGTCCCCCGTGGCAGTTCTTCTGAGCCAGCATCTTTTAGGCAGCAACTCCTGGAAGTCTTATCTCCTCCATTCCCAGCTCCCAAAACATTTCAAAGAAGTGCAACCGAAACTGGGAGACTCCTAATCAGAGATGAAGGAATGAAACACCTCTGAGCTCCACTCATCCCACACATTTTTCTGCTCCACCTCCCACCTCTCCCATATCAGCTCCTGGTTCCCTCTGAGCCTGGCACTTGGCAAAAGGGGAATGCCTGGATGGAGAAGGGAATTCAGACTCTTCTCTGCTTGTGCCTGCTCTGATCCTGGGCCCTGGGATGGACAAAGTTGTGCTGGTGTTGCTCTAAAGTGTTTATCCTCGACCATTGACTCTTGGAATTGTCTCCCTCATGGAGAGGATGATCCCTCTCCCTGTGTGATGGATGTGATGTGTGTGTGCACTGAAAGGAAAATAATGTTGCACCATAAATTCCCTCTGGATTCTTGGCATCTTCCTTCCAGCTGAGTGACATTTGTGGATGCTCTGCTGGATGTGTTAGGTCGGGGTATCAGGATGGAAACAGCTCTCTTCTAAGTGCTGAAAGAGTTTTTATTTCATTATTTAAAATAAAAAACATGGGAAGGCAAATCTCCCTTCTCCCTCAGCAACCTCAAGCCTCCAGGTCTGTAAGAACCACAGAGAAATAATTTTATGTGTGAATCCTGCTCCTCCCAAGCAGGGAAATACCTGGAGACAGGCTATGGAGTCAGGTGGGAAGTGAAGGACAATAAAATTCACTTGCAGCTTTGTCATTAGAAAACTGAGTAGGTGGAAGAGCTGGGTTTGGGTCAGGAATTCCTCAGCCCTCCCTGTGCTGAGCTCCCTTCTCACCTCTGACTGACCCAGTGGAGGCTTCACCAACATGGCAATGATGTATTGGGAGATATGTTCCTTTCCTCCCCTCCTGCTCCTCGGCTGATTTCTCCAGCACCATCTCTGCTCCCACATTTTGGGAGTAACAAGACCCAGAAGGGCTGTGGTTTATTGATTTCCATCTGGGATGCCTTTTCTCTGGATTTTTTCAAGCGTTTTTCATGTGGGGAATAAACCCTGTTTGGTACTTTCCCTCCTCAGCATGGTTTGATGGCATTTCCTGGGACAGAAATGCAGGAAAAAATAATTAGCAAAGCTCCCAGCAATAATAAACTGTGCAAATCTTTGCCCTCCAATTCCACTGCTTGGCATTATCAGGGAGAAGAAATGTGAAAATGGTAACACTCTTTAATTCATTAACGTGTTAATTGATTTCACAAAATTAGTTTGCAGACACTAAAAGCAGTTTCTCTTATCTGCTTTTTATGAACTGCCAGTACAAAGCAGAAGCAGGGAAGACACTTGCACAAATAAATGGAAATAGTGATACAGCAAACTAGTAATTTTTGCCTGAAAGCAAAAATCAAATTCTTCCCTGTTCTGCTGAATTTGGCATGCATTAAAAATACAAATTTTCTGCATTTACAGCACTCTGGAGAAGAAAAGGGCCAATCTTTTTACCTCCCATTAACAACAAGCACTTAAGCAGCAGTCAGAACAGAGGGACAGGGAGCAGCCCAGCTCCCTGCATTTCTTTTATTGTCAGAAACCCCCTCATCAATGTTTTGTCAGAGATCACAGCTAGATAGAGAATGGGGACAAAGAAACTAAATGGAGTTGTTGTCTCCTCTCAAAAGCACTAGCACTGGTGTTTATTTTTTGTCTTGATTTCAAGCACGGGTCCTCCTCTGGCATGGATGCTTCCCTGGAGAACTTTTTCCAGGTGTTTTTTTGAGCACAGATGGACAGTGGAGAAACCAAACCAGCAATGGAGCAGGCAAGGGAATAGTTTCAGAGGTTACCCCTGGAATGGTTGATGTTTGGCATCACTTTCTCAGCAGCTTTGCCTGGATCTCTTAAGCCAAAGACTCTGCTGCTCTTGGGGAGAAGAGCCCTTCTTCCCCTGCCTTCCCTCTGACCCACAGCCAGAGGTTAAAAATGATGCCCTGAGAAATAGGAAAATAAAAGTGCAGATTGCTCATTTTGAAATAAAACCTTTTATTTTTTCTCCCGTTTTAAGTGAAGATGGGCTTTAGTAAAAAAGAGTTGGGAAGGTGTTTGTCCTCCCTTATTTCTGATGGGAGCAAAGGTGGCTGGGCAGGCACTGCCAGGCAATGGGTGTTGCCCTCACTGACATAATCTGAATTTGCCTTTCATGGCTGTTCTCAGGTATTTTTTTGCTGGACATTTTTCAACTATCCAACCAGTCTGGGTCATGTCCACATCAGCTTTGATTTTGGGAAGTAGTTTGAGGCTGTAATGGGGCTGCATTAAGGGTCTTTGTAGCTGAGCACAAAGGAAAAGGTAATCCTGGCCCTTGGACCAAGAGTTGTTTGTTCCCATGGTTTTCCAAGCTGAGAACAGCCTGCCCTGGTGGGGATGGAAGGAATGCTGAGCACTGAACCTTGGGGTTGTTGCTACCGTGGAGCTTCCAACTGTTTGGGGTTTAGAAGTTCAGCCATCTGAAAGTGCATTATCTGAACATTTGGCGAGATGAAAATCTGGAGGAGAGAGTATTCAAAATTTACTTTTCATTAACACAAGCTAATTAAACCATTGAGCCGGCACTCTCCGTACCCAGAGCAGGCAGCCACGTCTATTTTGGGCTTTCCCTTCTCCTGCCAAGTCCAAGTCTCCAGACCAGCTTTATTTTTCAGTGGGAGCTGAGGACTCTGGGACAATGTCAAGCATCACGCTCTGGATCTGCTAATTTGTGGCTGGGTTGTGCAATTCTTGCCCAGCTAATTTTAGTTGTGCCTCGCAGGGCAAGAGTGGGACAGCTTTGGTTAAGAACAGGCCACAGGAGCAGCCCCAAGCTCAGAGTTTAATTGTGAAGAACCCAGCAGAACCATGGGTAAGGCTCATATGATGGAGCCTTTCTTTAATTCTGCCTTGTTAATGTGAGCTCTGCTGCACTCCAGGCTTTCCTCAGGATATAATTTATAACACACTTGCTTCCCAACAACCTTTTCTTTCTCAGCAGCAGAACCTCACCCCTCCTGTGGTTTCAGCACAAAGTCTGGGAAAAGGGACTTTCTCCTGGTTTGTTGTGCCATCATCTCTTTGCCATCATCCTCTTGCATCTTTGTTGGATGTGGACTTTGTTTTCCTTGAATACACTTATTTTTAGCTCAATAAAGTGCACTTGAGATTCCTTCCTTCCCTGGCAGCCTTGCTGCTGCCTGAGCAGCCTTGTTCTTCCTGGAGCATTTAGGGGAGGGTGGGATTTTAGGTGGCAAAGCAGCACCAAAACACTTGTGGTGCTTGGACTGGAGCTTTATTTCCTGGGAAAGGCTGAAATCCTGCAAGTCCAGAGTAAAACCCTGACTCTGGAGAAGTGAGGATAAAGGGGGAGCAGCCAACATAACCGTGATTAAAACTGGGAATCTGTGGGTGTCCTGCAAGAAGAAACCCTGACCCAGGCCCTCAGCACTCAGAAGTCCAACCAAAGCAGCCCCTCCCTGCTCCTGCCCCACTTTTCAGCTGTGGATGAAGCCTGAACCCAGAGGTGAGAGCTGATCCAGCCCCCTGCATCCCAGGGTGGCTTTCCAGGGGCTGGGAAAGGCTGCAGAGAGCCTGTGGAGCCAGCTCTGTGTCCATCCCTCCAGGACCATGTGGCTGGAAACGCCTCAGAGGGGCTGTGCTGTCACAAATGCCCAGCTTGGGGTGGCCCTTGGGGACACCCAGCCAGGTGGGAAGGAGGCACCAAGGGGCTGTCACCTGTGCTGTGTCCCCAGGTGTCCCCTGCAGTGGCTCTGGGATCTCTGCACGCACTGCCTTTGGTCACAGTGTTGGTTTTGTGAGCCCTCAGCCCCTCTGTCGCTGGCCCCAGCAGGCCCCAGGGATGTCCCTGACAGGACCCCAGCCTTGCAGTCCAGCCCAGGAGCTCCAGTGCCAGCACTGGACCCAAACAGGAATGAGAGTAGCTTTAATTCCTTATGAGCCAGAAGTCAAGAGGAACAATTTCTTTTTAAATTCCATATATTTTACCTAGAGAAGCGTTCCCATGTCATTAATTCTGCCTTTGCTGCTAAGGCTTTTTCCAGCCCCCTCAGCCTGGAGCCTCCTCACTCCAAGCAGAGCTGGGCAGAGCTGCTGTTGGCTTTGCTGGCAGGTTCTCCATGCTCAGTTCCACCTGAAGGATCCCTCCACATGGTTTGGATAGAAACACTCCCAGCCACAGTTATTTATTGAAACCATCTGTTTGCACTGGCTCACAGGGAGCCCATCACAACATTTCTGTTGGTTTTCAGACTCTTTGCACACCTGGCAGAGCCAAGTGAACAGCCCCTGGTGTTAGCAGCAGCTCAGGATATGGTTTGGTGCAGGGATGAATAATCCTGGCACTGAAGGCACTGCCCTTTTTCTGCTGCCCTCTTGGAATTTCTCCTGGGAATGGTAGAGGGATTATAACTGGGGTGGGGGTGGAATTCAAACATTCAAACTAGCATTTCTACAGCAGTTTGGATCAGCCTTTGTTTGTGTTTGCTGCTGGAGGACTGTGGCCTTTACCCCCCTTTGCCTATCACCAATGCGCTTTTTTATGAAAAGCCACAAGAATTAGAGTCAGGACAAAGCCCAGTGCTGAGCAGGTTTTCTCTCCCTCTCATGCTCTGTTATCTCTGGAATTTTGGGCACTGGTTATTTCCTAAGTGTCAGCCACCCCCATTAACCCTCACTCCCAGGGGTCGGTGTGGGGAGTGGGATGAACACCGGGGTGAATGTGGCTTTGGTGCAGCAGCCTCTGGGAATGAGCTCTGGTTTCTTCCCCACCCTGCAGGAGATGACAGAACTCAGCCCCTGCCACCTCAGGTTGCCAGTCTGGTTCCCCCTGCACTGAAATCAGCAGTCCCAGGTGCAAGGAGTGGACAGGAGAATCCAAGCACCCGTTTCCCTTTGCCAGGGAAGTGTTACCCCCCGCTCCACAAACCAGCCTGGGACCCCCCCAAACAGCCAGGGATGTGTTTAATGGAGCCCTTTGGAGGCTGAAACCACACAGCTGTAAGCATGCAGCACAATCAAACTTTTTAATGGAGCATCCAGACAGGAGAAACATGGCCAGGCCCCGGCAGCACCGGGAACGCCAGCGGGACGGGTCAGGCCTTGGCCACCTAACATTTCTTGCTTCTCTCCATCCATTTCCTTCTGCCCCAACCTGACCAGCAGGCTGGGAATTCCACAGCCGTGGAATGCCAGCCAGGGAGGGGCTGGGATACAAACCTGGAGTGGCACAGCCCCTGCAGCATCCCCGTCACAGTCACCTGTCCCCAGCAGCAGCAGGTGCCTCCAGGAGGAGATCCAGCAGGACCAGGCACGGTGGGGCTGGGGGAGCCTGCTCAGTCCTTGGGGAGCAGGAACAATCCCTGCTGGGGGCAGAGCCAGAGCCCACGGCCCCCCTGAGCCCCCAGCAGTTATGGGTATTTACTGTATGTGCTCCTATTTTCCTTTCCTGGTCCAAAGATTCGGGATTTCCTCTGAATTGCGTGAAACCACCGCAGCAGCAGGGCTGGCCAGGGACTCCTCTCGTGCTGCCCTGGATCTGTGGGGGAGTGAAACTTTGAGGAAAGCAGAGTGTTGGTCACATACTCCCTGAAAGAGCAGCCTGCGGGACAAGGCTTTGTTAAGGCAGGTGGGGACAGCTCCCCTTGGTGGGATCAGGGAAAAACCCTCCCTGTTCCCCGTCCACACAGCCCCACCCCGGTAATGACACTGCTGTCCCAGGTGTTTGTGTCACCTGGATGTCCCCTGGGAATGCCAGAGCCCTCTGCAACGGGCCATGGACACCCTGGACACCGACACAGCAGAGCTGGACTCCAGCCAGGCCAAAAAATAAATCACAAATAAACTAAAATAAATCACAAAATACAAACAGCGTGGTTTAGGACAGATAAAGCAGCAAGTGACAGAGATTTTGGGAATTGCACTATCAGTGCAATTTGCTTGTCTTGTCCTTTGCTGATTTAGGGCTGTGTAAAAACCAGGCTCTGTAAAAAGCACCCACTTTCCTGTCACCTGAGCTTTGGTGCTGTCAGGCTGCTCTTTTTTTGGCACAGAAAAAGCAGTTTGGCTGCTGAGGAGTTAAACCAAGGCAAATGGCACTTTGCTTTATGCAGTTTCCAAACAGAGGACAGAGAACTTGTGTGATGGCTCAAATCTGTGGAAAGCAATTCCACTTCAAGACGTGCTACCATTCCTCAGACTCACATCTCCCTGCACAGGAGTGATTGATGAAGGAAAAGCTACCAAATGTCCAGGTCAGCCACCATCAGATTGATCTTAAAGCAGCCTGGGCAGTGCAGCTCAGCAGAGCTCTGCCCAGACCATTCATCTGGAGAGGCCAGGTCTCACCAGGCTGGAGAACAGCAGTGACAAAGGACTTTGTGACACAGCAGCAGTGACTGACTCCTGTAAATTACTTCTTTGTCCAAACCTGCTGCTCCCCTCACATTTCTGCAGAGCTCAGGGTATCAACCCAGCCTCTGTAAAACCAGACTTAAAGACTGCTGTCTTTAGGACGAGGCACCTCTTAAGTCTTAAACCACTTCCACCCAGGGCAAACCACGCTGTGGGCAAAGGCCAGCTGCTTTTTGATTTCCTATGACCTTGCAGAGGTTTGAATGCACATCCACACCCTCTGAGGATTTACTGAATAAAAGCCATACAGCTTTTGTAAAGGTGAGCTAAGAAGAGAAGCAAATACACCAATAGATCCTGTAATTGCTTCTCCAGATGAAAAGCAGAGAATGAAACTTCTCTTCTGAAGGTAACTCCACTGCCTTCCAGGGATGGCCTGAGTGTCTTGGAGCTGATTCTCAGACGTTATCTATAAGTGAATTTAGTGCCAGGATTTGTTGTGGGAAAACCAGATCCTGGCAAAAACGTGTCTCTGTTCCCATCCAGCTGTGAAACAGGAATAAAGGCCAGAGAGGCTCTAGGTGTACGTCATGGGTCTGTGTGTGTGCAGAGCTCTGTGAGTGTGAACAAGATCTGCTTGTTTCCAGAGCTCTGTGTGTCCAGAGCTCCGTGTGTCCAGGACCTGTGTCCAGTCCCATGTGTGTCCCCAGTTCTGTGCTCACCCCTCCTCTCCCCCAGAGTGACCTTCCCAGCTCCCTCCCCAGCTGGGAGCTGTGACAGCCAGCACTGTCACATCTGACAGGATGCCCCTGACCATGCACTGCTTGCAGCACTGATGATTTCTTTATGAGACACATGTTCCTGCAAGAGCTGCACCTTTAACACGCTCTCCTGAATGGAAAATAAATCCTCCCCAGTGTTGTCTGTCTCGTTGCTGTTTTGTTGGTATCAGGAGAAGAGGGAAGTGCTCCATGTCCCTCAGACAAGACACAGGCCACTCTGGTTTTGGACAGGGAGCGGCTGGAGGGAAATTTGTGAATGTGCCCTGGCTGGGGGGATCCTGAAACAGGGAAAGCTTCTGAGCCATTTCCAGCCTGGGGAAAGGGCTGAGCACAGAGATCTGTCAGACCTCCAAGAGGTGACAAACTCCTGTGGCTCTGACAGGAGAAGGTGCAAATCTTCACCAGGATGAATTTTGCCTGGAGAGAGCTGGAAGAAAAAAGGATGTGAACATTAAAAGCATTTCAGAAATACCTTCTATCTCTTTCCTATAGCAAAGGTGGGAGGTGCAGACAAATAATGACAGTTTTACAATTTGTACCTACAGCTTTGGGGATTATATTTGTAGTTTAACAGCTCCTATCCTTCCTTAGCAGCTGACTGTGGAACCCTTGGTGGACAGGGCTTGAAAATGCCAGTTATTCCCATTTCATCTCCCCAGCACATGCAATTTCATTTGTTCCTTATAAACCAGCACAGATGGTACATTACACGCTTTGGGATGCTGCCCTGCTGCTGCACTTAGTGCAGAACCCAGTGCTGCTTCTTAGCTGCAGAGTAACAAGAAAATGGATTGTTTGGGGTGGATTGGGTTGTGTAATCCCTGCACCATCACTCAGATTGAAAGTCTCATTCCTTAAAAAGCAAAAACTGGTCTGTAACACCACGGATACACACAGGGATAACCCAGAGGTGGCTTTGCCATAGGGCCCCTCACAAACACTCCTGCCATGTCACAAACACATCACTCGCTCCAAGAGGAGCCAGAGCCCACCCTGCCCGTGGATGTTTCCAGCTCTACACAAGGTTCCTGCGTGCCAGATGAGGCACAGACACACCCGGGGCTGTCACCCTGGAACACACCCCAACCCTCCCCGCAAGAGAAGGGGCTTTGAAATGGATTTCTTTGATTTTGGTTTTTGTTTTATGCAAGCAAAGTTCAGAGTAGCTGAATGCTGGGTGGCTGGAAAAGCTGAAACCAAACAAATCACACGAAAGACAGAGGTTGGCAGCAGCATTCCCGGCCACGGAGGGCTCTTCCCACTGCTGGAGAAGCAAGCCAGGGTGGGAGCAGGCTGCAGGGCAGGGAGGGGGCTCGTTTAAAGCTGAGGAAGCCTCGGTGGTGCTCCTGCTCCCGGAGCACAAGCTGGGTGCCTGGGTTTTAGCTTTGGGTGCATTGCCCAGCCCGAGCGGATCCTGAGCTCCCGGCTCTCCATCCTTCCCCACAGCTCCTTCTGCAAACCCGGGGAGTGCAAAACGGTGGCAAATAACTCTGCTGGCTGCACCGACAGTGTGTGGAAGGAGAGGAGCTCTCCAAGGGGAGGTTTGATACGGAGTCCCATTTTGGGTGTGCTGTCCCTGCTGTTCCCTCCTCCCGAGGGACTCCAGGTACACCCCGGGGGAAACAGCATCACTCGGAGAGGTGACCCCAGCACAGCCCCAGCGTCCTCTCCACTGCAAGCAATGCAAGCAAGAGAAAAAAGCTCGGCCGGGGGCGTTGCTGAAGCAGGAGGCAAATGTGAAGCTGTGATGTTTTGAGTTCTGGGCGAATCTGCTCCTGAACCTGCTCAAACCGTGGCCCCGCAGGAGCCTTCGTGCAGCTTTGCCTCTCCCTCTCTCATTCTCTCAGAGCAGAGTTCCTTGTTCCTTTGTGGTTTTTCACTGCCCTGTCTGTCTGGTTCCCTCGCCTGTGTGGGATGTGTGATAGAACCCTGGTCACTCCTCACCCCGACAGGGAGCCCAGGGCAGAGATGGAAGAGAGGGAAGTCCTCACTGAAAAAGGAGCTGGGATTATTTCCAGCACCACGGCCCCTGTGCCTGTGGGACAACAAGCACCACTCCCAACCCTGTTCTCCTGGAAATCGCATTTTTAGGCTATCTGGAAATACACGTAAGGCTCACCTGCGTTACCTGGGAAATGGCACTGGGATTGGAGAGCCCGTGGCTTCTCAGGGCTGAGCGCCCCGCTCCTGTCCCAGGCCAGATCCCGCCCCTCACGCCCACCCTGCTCCATTCCCCGGGCTCCCAGCTCTCCTGGGCTGCTCAGGCACACCTGGGGTGTCTGTCCGCACACCTGGGGTGTCTGTCTGCACATCTGGGGTGTCTGTCTGCACATCTGGGGTGTCTGTCTGTCCACACACCTGGGGTGTCTGTCTGTCTGCACATCTGGGGTGTCTGTCTGCACATCTGGGGTGTGTCTGTCCGCACACCTGGGGTGTCTGTCTGCACATCTGGGGTGTCTGTCCGCACATCTGGGGTGTCTGTCTGTCTGCACATCCCGGCTGTCCTCCCGCGCCTGGGAGCCGGGCAAAGCAGGGACAAAGGATTTAAAGCCGTGTTTGATCCGAGCCCCACTCGGAGCAGCCCCTGCCAGGGATTCTGTCCTCAATCAATTTGCTCAGTTCAGAGGGAGGGCACAGAGCAAGGGCAGGGGGTTTTTCCAGGACAATCCTAATTTTTGGTGGCACACCACTGTATCCCACCCCATGCTCAGCCTTGGGAGAAGGGTGACCCCGCTCTAAGGAAAATGATTTAAAATGCCTTCAGATGCCTTTTCACTTCTTTTTATTTAATTCCATAAATATTTTCATAAGGCTCAGTGTCTTTACAACACTTTTTTAAACACTTTTGTTTGTTTTATACACACAACTTTGACACTTGTTTGACAGGGTCAAACAGTCCAATATAAACAAAATAATAAAACTGGCAAGTGCGGATCAGCTGGGTTACCAAAATCCTTTTTTTCTTTTTTTTTTTCTTTTTTTGCTCTTACTGTTAAAACCCCAAAAGCACTAAAATATCAGTATTTGGCTTCAAACTAGAATTTTAAAAACCTTTTTTTTTTTTTTAATTCTCTGCTACAAGTCCCTGTCGTCATAGTGCCTTTAAGCTCCTACAGACTCTTCTTTTCTTCTTAAGGAAAAATAAGCTTGGTGATGCCATGCAGAACTTACAATAGCTACTAAATATACATGTTCCCTGAAATGTAGCTGCAATGAAAAGATGACAGAGCATAAAGAGAACAAAACCAGAAACCCAAAGCACCACAGTGTACTATCAATAACATTGCAATGGACGGCTGGTGCCCATCCAGAAACTGAAACAAATTTCAAATATATTTCTCTATGTAGTATTTTCTATTTACAACTGTTAGATGCACCTAGGTTGGTTCTTGTTTGACTTTTTGGAGAGGGTGGGGAGGCGAAAGTCTTGAATTTAGATCCTCTGTTCTAGTGTCTAGGTTAAGGGTAATGCATGTCATTTACCTAGGGAAGAGGGTTTCTTTTTATTTTTGTTATATATATATATATATATATATAGATTCAGCCAGAGAAATACCGTAAACATGTAAGTTTGTTACAACTCTCTTGTTTCTGCATATGGAATGGGAAGTGGGTTCCTCCTGTCTGGCATTGGAATGAAAAGTCTGTACCAGATGCTCAGTCAAGTCACCCCCATCTGCACGGGCGCTGCTCCCAGCGCTGTCACACACACGCTCCAGCCCTGCTCCCTGCTGGGACAGCCACAGCAGGTGCTCAAGTGGGACCCAGTGCTGGTTCTTCTTTGTGCCAATGCTCCATCTCCTGCAGCACCTTGGCAATTTATGGAGGGGAAGAGCTTTCTTGAAGGCCCGAGAGCCAAGCCCCTCGTCCCTGCGGCCGCTGTGCCAGCGCCAGCGCGAGCGGCGCTGCCCCGGGCGGGCTGCCCACTTAACAAAGAAGCTGCAGTCCAACAAGTGGCCTTGTCAGATCTTGATTTATGATGCAAATAATGGTGTGGCGGTGGTGTTTCTTTTTTCCTAGTGCTGAATATTTAGGAAGCATCTTCTCATAAAAATTATGGATGTCTCATTCTCACTCTCTGAGGCACAAAACAGTAAATGAACAGGCTTAACTAATGTGCTTGTTACTTGGTTGTTTTTTTTTTTTTTTCCCTAAGCAATTAAAAAGGCAAAAGGAGTAAGTGAAATTTTCATCATGTTGACAACATTTTGGAATCTCTCTCTCTTTGTCTCTCTCTCTCTGCCTCTCTCCAGCCATTCAGAAAGAGTAAAACATTTCAGTTAACTGATGAGAACCCATCTCATGCACTGCTTTAAATACCCACTCTGCTAAAGAAACAAAACAATATTTGCCATGTATCCCATATTAAAATCTAGCCATAAAAATGCAAAGATACAAAAGAGCATAAAAATAATTTCTGATATAAAATTGGGTTGCTTCCTGTTTGGGATTCCTGGAGTTTGCCTGCTGCCTGTCACAGAGGGGCCACTCCTCCTCTCCAAAACACTAATCTGGCTTTGCTGGTTATTGATAGTTTCTAGATTATTCAAATGTATAAGAGAGATTATTTTTGGATTTAAATAAAAATAATGCTGCCCTTGGGATATGCCCTGAAATAAAGCAGGCTCCATGGAAACAATGAAATCACACTCTCTGCTCTTCCCATTCACTTGGATTTCTT
>VWZP01004610.1:316214-360507 GCA_013396995.1 Dicaeum eximium | reverse complement strand
AAAAAAAAAAAAAAAAACACAACTATCTCCACACTCTTTGTCCTGGGGTGCTTATGTGGTGGATCAGATTCCAAAGAAAATGACAAATACCATGATCAATCACTTCATACCACATTTTCAAAGGAGCTTGCAGAATAGCTCTGCAAAGATTTCAAGTTCATCTTCTAAATCTGGTTAAACAGTCTCATTTGCCCTAGGAAAAAAAAAAATCCTCCTCCTGACAATAGTCTGTTTTACAGGCTTAACCATAAGCTCCTGCACTTGCAAACAAATGTACTTAAGGCTGAAATTGTAGGAAGGGTCTTTAAAAATAGAGCTGTGAATCTCCAGAGGGAGAAAAAGAGAGAGAAAGAGATCTGGAGGGTTGGGCTGATCCATCACTCCAGGCCCATTGGGCTGACCCTGCCTGGATACACAGAGGGGCCTGGACTGGACCAGCATCAGCTGGGCCTGGGCACAGACCCACAGCCACACTGCCCAGTCACACCACAGCTCCTGCAAGGAGCTCTCAGCTCCTCTGCAGCTCCAAGTTTAACCTCAGGTGGGCACTCCCAGGGCTGGGGCGAGGATCCTTCGCTAACGGGGCAGAGCTCGGGGGACCCAGCGTGGGGTGGGCACTGAGAGCTGCCGCAGGCATCGCTTTTGGATCACTGCTCCTGCGAGTGGCAATCAGTGCTTTGTTAGGGTGCTGCTGAGCGTGGCCAAAGGATGGGACCTTAGTTCCTGAAGACAGAAAACTGGCTGCTTGTCGGAGCCTCAGAGCCAATTTTCCTCTCTGCAATGGAGGCATGAAGCCATCGGTTTTTAAGCTTTTATCTTTGCATGGAAAACAAAGATAGGAGTGGGCTTTTCAAGTATCTCAGCTTGAAAAGAAAATAAATCAAAGATAAGCCCACAGAAACAAAGCAAAAAGAAGAAAAGCCCCTGATTCTCTTTTCTCCATCTTACTCGGAGTGTGAACATATCACACCGAATTGAGAAAAAGACAAGTACTTAAAAACGCAAAAGATGAACTGAGGAAAATCCATCTCTCACTTCCTAAACAGCTGCTTGCCCTTCTGCTGGGTTTCACCTGCCCACGAGAGAACAGTTAAAGCCAGAGAAATACTGCGCAGCGGAGCGGGAGCACAGGGAGCACATTCAGACAGGCACAGTCAGACCAGGAGATGCAGGACGGGGACAGCGCCGGGCCCACCCCGGGCTGGGGACTCGGGGACAGCCAGGGGAGGGACGGAGAGGGAGGGAGAGGGAGCAGAGACCTCCCAGCACTCCAAAAAACAAACAACACCCCCCCATAAATAAAATCAAAGAAAATATACACCAATGTAGTCCATGAGGAAGTTCCATGACAGAGTCACACAAGCAAGAAAGCATTCTGGGATGCCGATGACGACTCGGATGGAAATGAAGAAAAACAGGAAAAAAAAACCAACAAAAAGAAATGTCCAACCAATGGAGTAAAATAAAATAAAACAGGTCACATGGTTAGAAATCATTGGTGCTTCCTAGTATCTAGTAGCAGATTACTTCCCAAAAACAACAAAAAAAGTTTTTGGTCCTTCTATATATATACATATATGTATATATATTATTATTCTTAAAATGTGTGTATACATATATATATGTATATATATTTAGTTGCAACAGTGCTTCTCCGAAAAAAGGTCCATCTATAAATATAATTTTATTTATTTTTATTTTTTAGATTTTAGTTCTTTTAAGTTAAAATTCTCCATCTCTCTAGGTATTATTTTTTGAATGGTGTTAACCTGCTGAAGTTTTGCCAGAATGGTGCCTGGCTGCGTCTGGGTTCGGTGAACTCGAAGACCTGGGACTGGGATATGCCATCTGTCACCATGTATTGTCCCTGATTTAATGGATCCTGGGGTGGTGGGTAGGCTGGAGGAACCGACTTGGAGTAGCTCACACCTGCATCGATGATTGGGGGGAAAAAGAAACAGATCAGTCAAAGAGCAATCGGGTCAATAGTCGTTCTTCGTCATGCTACCGCTCCTTATCGCTCCTTATCGCTTCATAACCGGGCCCACACACCACAGAGTGCCAGGGCTGGCCAATCTCCAGAACGCAGCGCCTGCCTGACCTCTCGGCTCCGAGGCTGCCTCCCTACACCAACGCTCCAAGGCTGGGACAGGATCCATTACTTTTGTTGGGCAGAGTTCTGCCCGCCCTCATGGAAAAGTCCTGTGTGAGCCAGGAGAGCCGGGACAGGCCCTGCCCCGCCACAGCCAGCTCATCCCACTCCGATTTAACAACTCCTGTTCCAAGCTCCTGCTCACCCTCCCTCCCAGCTCTCCCTGGAGAACAGCCTTGCCCCAACATGCCCCACTGACCAGCCCCGAGCACGACCCCGAGCACCACCCCGCTCCGGTTCCTGCACGGAACGGAGCAGAGCTGCTGTGGAAGAAGCCCTACCCTGCAGGGATGCGCCTACACAGAGGGACACTCGTTCTTTAGAACAGGTTAGGACTTTTCCATAGGGTTTGTTCTCAATTCACCAGTCTGGTTTCAGCCCAAAAACGGCTGCACACAATGCAGAAAAGGCTGATTCTGCTCAATCCAAACTGGTAGCAATGGATGGACTGGTAAGGCTACGCTTTTAGGGTTGAGATGTTCAATTCCCACGCAGGTGAGCCACAGCTCCCATGCAGGAACAGGGAGAGGAGATGCTGCCCTGACAGCTTTCCCATGGAACGAGGGGACTCCAGCATCCTGTTGTAAAGGATGGTGTGTAAAGGGTGGCTCTGGGTGACTGAAGTGGAACAGGAGGGATGTGTGTCACCACCGAAGCGCAGCCTACAGGGCACAGTGACATAGTCTGGATGTCCTTCCCCACAAAGACAACCCCTACTTCAGCCTCGGGGCAGCAGGGCCAGCTGGAAACCATGACTCCAGGAAGAAGGGAGGAGCAGGGCTGTGGAGCAGCTTGCTGTAAGCTCTGGCCATCTCTGGATCATGCAGAACTGCTCTTCCTTCTGCAGGAAGGGGCCGTCGCCTCCCCGGGCTTTAACCACAGCAACGAGGCCACTGTCCCCAAGCAGCTCAGTGTCCTCACCTAGACAGCGGGATGGCATCCCCCACCTACCTCACAGGAGGGTTGTGAAGCTAAATTAATTAATGTTTGTAAAACACTTTGAGCTCCTCGGCTGGGAAGGTGCTGGAGAAGGCAAAATACGGTGATTAGCACCCAGGTACCAGAGCAAGGTGTGCACAGCAATGCGGCTCCTACCACACACAGACACGCCAGCGCTGGCCGGGCACGGACGGCGGCACACGACGGGCACTGACACACAGGGACAGCCTCACGAGGGCACTCACAGAGCTCACCACACAGCTTGGCCAGGTGCTGCTTGGGCAGGCAGGACCTCTTTGGGGTAGGAGCTAAGGCGTCTTTAGGGAAGAGAATTGATTCGATTCTCCCTGCTACAGAATTTACCAATCAAGGGTGAAAATCCTCAAAAGGTTCAAACCAAATGGAGATGTCTTGAGTACGTCTAACTGATTTCTCCTTCTTTACTGTATTTTGTGCAGCTCTCTGTCCACTGTAGAGAATAACCAAGATCATTCTTCACAGTGGGCAAAAACCGCTCTGCGATTCACACTTACTAACCTGTAACGAATTCATCCCAATTAGCATTTCAAACTTACTTGGAAAGATCGACCTGGAGATGTTCTGCATCTCTACCTGCATGCTGGAATAGCTAGTCATCAATGACTCCTCAACTGTCTTCCCAAGCTCCTGTCTCCCACCTGCAGAGCTGAGGGCAGCCCCAGAGCTGTGCTGGGGTCACACTTGGGCAGGGGCAGCTGCAGGAAACCTGACACTAATTCTGCACCACCCTCACTGGTACAGAACTCCAAGGAACAGTTTGAATTTCAATCACTGTGTGACTGACACCCACAAGGGCAGGCACTGAGCTCCTCTCTGCCCACCTCTCCCACCCCTTCTCCTGGCACTGTCCTGCTCTGAGCTGCCCATCTCCAGGCTGGCCAATGTGCGGCCAGTGAGACAAACTCCAGCCCTGAGCCCATCCAGGAGTGTCAACCTTCTCCTGGAGGCCACCAGCCCTTGGCCAATTTTCCCAGCAGAGAGTGGTGAGGGATTTTAGGATCTATGGGAATGTTAGGATCTGTAACAGGTCCCTTACATAGCTAGAGTTGGGAAATAAATCTGCTTTGGCTCTCAGACTGACCACGAATTACCTCAAAGGCAAACAGTCCTCGTGCCACTAAAATTACTCACGTTCTAAACAGAAGAGCTGTGAATCTAAAGCTGCTACTGGGGCGGAACACAGAAATTGTTTTTAGCTTTGGAAGTCCTAAAAGCCACCTTGCTTTAGTGCCATAGCCCCATGGCTTTGGCATCCTGTGTCCAGGCTCTTTACTGCCTCTAAATCCATTCGAGGAAGGTGAACTAATGTATTTTAATGATGATACAAAATATTAAGAAATCTCCTGGATCAGCAAAATGCTGTGCACTTGGAAAGCTGCAGAAGTAGAGAAAGGACAGTCTGGCTGATGTCCACTGACAGTGATGGAGTTACTGCAAGGAACGGAATCCACAGTCTGTCTTCTCTGAAAGGGAAAAGGGCAGACTCCCCTGGCCAGATCACTACCAAACCCCATTCAGTTCTTTCCCAAAACTCCTGAAAAATGTCTGTCCTTGCTTAAACACACCCATGCACAGCCACAGCTGTATGTGTGGCCCTGTGGATCTGGACTACTGGCATCAACATCTTGGCTGGATGAATGCCAAAAGCTCCTGGCTGGTTCTGCTTTCATAAGCAGGTGAAGGTTTCACATTTCTCTCATTTATCCAGTGCCTTGAAGGATCAAACCTGCGGATCTCAAAGACATGCACCATCGCCATGTGTGGGACATGCAAATAAAACCACTGTGCTCTGGTAATTGCAGAACACATTTCCTTGTGGAACTGTCAGACTGTGGAACTGTGAGCACTTTGCCTTAGCTTGAGGTGCCCCAAGAATGACTTCTCCATTTCTTTTTGGACACACTCATGTTCTGGAAAACAGAAAGTGGGAGGGGAAGATTCACCTAATCTGCTCATCTTCAAATCCTAAGAAAGAGCAATTCTGGGAAAAGTCTGGCAGGCAGGTATTTTTCTGTTCTGTTCTGCTCCCTCATCAGAACTCGGGGTCATTGTGCAAAATTGTCTCTTGAGGGATATTTTTTTAATATGCAAAGCCGTAACTCCGCTGCAATTAAGCAGAAAGAAATGAGCAAAGCTCTTTTCCAAGGCAATTTTGGGCAGCGCGGCGAGCGGAATTCAAAGCGCAAAGGGAAGAATCGATGGATAAGGAATGATTTCCAGGCACAGCAGCCAACTCCACCCCACGGGCAGAGCTGGAGCTCCTTCTGCTGGTTTGTGCCTCATTCTGCAGCGCGGCTGCAGCTGCACGGAGGGATCGCTCACAGGGCGGGGCTGGGAGAGATGCTCGTGAGGAGAGCAAGAAAATTTCCAGATTCATAATTTGGCTAGACAAAACTGGTGAGAGATGCTGTGCTGTCAGTTGAAATCAAGTCTTTTTATAGCACCAGGCAACGTCATTTGGAGCCTTTAGGATTTCTCAGCTCAGAAGGAAACAATTAAAAAGATTTAAAACTGTCTTGTTCTATCCCTCTACGTTGGGTGGGGTTTTTTGTGGGGGATTTTTTTGTTTGCTTTTTTTTCCCAAAGTGTCTCTTCTCTTTGAGGTTACAACACGATTTCAGCAGCATGCTGGTAACCCACAGGCAATCCACAGGGACTCGTGCAGACGGATCATCCAGCAGGACAAGGCCCCTCCCCGGGCCCACACGACACAGACCCGGAGAACACGCACATCTCCTCCGCACAACCATGGAAACTTGCCTTACAAGCTGTTTACTCCATCCTCCACCTACGAGATTTTAGCTAATCCTTTGATCAGCAGCTATTTCCCAGGCTTTGCCCCCACCCTGCTGCCCAGATCTCATGCTACTCATTAGGCAGAGCTGAGGAGGGGAGAGTGACATTGCCACCCCTGCTGGCAGTGCTGCCCTGGCCAGTGCTGCCTAAGGAACCTTCCAGCTCCCTCAGAGCTCAGCCAACTTGCATCTTTCAGGAATGCTCAAAACCCCCACAAACTCAGTTTCCTCCTGAATACCGTAATCCCCACACGCAGGGAAGCCAGGGACAGCCCCCAGAGCACTAAGTGTTGTATGGCTAATTGCCCCTGCCACTTTAAGTGAAAGAAAAGAGCAGAACTGGCTGGGTGGGTCCAGCCCTTTGCCCCCTTCAGCACATTTCAACAGAGGATCTCAAAGCACTGCCCCACCACTGGCTGGGCCACGTGCAGGGCTGGCAAAGGATGATGTGTCTGGAGCTGCCTGTCCCTGAGGTGAGGATGGAGCTGTGAACATGAACCCTCTGCCTCCCCAGGCAGTCCTGACCAGCTGGATTTCCTCCCTTTACACCTCCCTGCTCTATCACCCAACTCTCACTTTGCCCTACTTGCCCATCTCGAGAGGAATTTAAGTGGTGCCTCAGCCACAGCTCTTTACACAGCCAGGGTTTCACTCCAGGCCCTGGTATTCCCAGGGATGGTACCAGTGAGGAGAACATGCCTTAGCTCCCTTTTCTATCCACAAACCTCCCTTCCCTGTTCAGGAGGGAGAGGGCTGGCTGCAGTTTGAGAAATGCAGGAGGAAACAGTCATCTCATGTTCTGATGTTCCCCAGACAACCACAACATCTACC
Source organism: Dicaeum eximium (assembly GCA_013396995.1). Taxonomy (NCBI): domain Eukaryota; kingdom Metazoa; phylum Chordata; class Aves; order Passeriformes; family Dicaeidae; genus Dicaeum; species Dicaeum eximium. Next base: position 353,751 of record VWZP01004610.1, on the reverse strand, counting down.
TACACACACTGAGCTAACCCGACCCTCTGAAGTCTATTTATCAAGTCTGCTACTGCAGCCTGATGTCATTATAGCAGACATTAAGATAATGATTCCTCGTGTAATAAGAAAAGCTAATTGAGGCAAGATGGAATAAATGATATTGGGGCTTTATCCATCAGAGCTGGGTGAAAATGAGTTTCTGCCATCCTGTGTTTGTACAGCCTCCCTCTCCTGCAGCACCCTTCAGGCTGATCACACAGCTCACTCCATAGGTTTCACTCATAGGAAAGGATCAGTTCAGACCTGGAATGCTGCTGCAGCTTCTGGGGAGCAACTCCTTCCTAAAGCCCCTCACCAAACTCAAGGTGCAGGAGTACCTGGGCTCACAAATTTATTTCAGTGGGAATTTCAGCATGTCATTGATGTCAACACCATGGTTCTTCCCACGAGAGCCATTAACATCTCACCAAAAAACTGTCCTGGGGGACTTGCTCAGCAAGTGTCATCCATACCATCCTCAGAGGCCCCCCAGACAAGGACTTATTCCTGATTTGCCTTAGCTTGTAGATCTGACTGGTTTCTGGAGGACACTGAGGACTCCAGCTGGATTCCAGATGCCATCAGTGGGATGGTGCTCGTGGACCCACAGCACGGAGTGCTGCTAGGGTCTGGATTTTACAAGAAATGGGGTAAACTCTGAGATTGCCCTGAATCTGTGGGGAAATACCACCAACAGCACGATCAGCTCCATTCCTTCACCTCCCGTTCTTCGAAAAAAGGGAAGTGACCCTGATTATCCGAAAATGCAAATTCCCCTCTTTGTTTTCAAGCAGTTGGGCTGGGTTGCTCAGGCTCTTGCAATCCCCTGAGGCTGTGCCTACACGTGTGAATCCATTGGGAAACAAGGCAGGGCCATGTCAATCTCAGCAAGGAAGATGCAATCAAATGGGATTAAACAGCCAGGAGAACCACGAGAGGGACCCTGGGCAGCCCTGTCCTGCCCAGCTCTGCTGTGCAGAGTTGCTGGGGCAGCCTCAAGTGCACAAGTGTGGGAAGTCAGAGAGGCTGTTGCATGCCTGGGTCAGGGTTTTCATGACATAGTTGGCTGTGAGCTCAAGTGATCAGAAAGGAATAAATTAACAGGAAAACCCAGTGATTCAGAGGGTGTTTGGTGACAGGCCAAGGCAGTTCATGCTGGCTGATGATTTAACCCCTGCTGGGTTTGCATGGCTGAGTGCACAGGCAGGTTTAGTGACAGCATCTCTCACAGGTGATGCTGACTCAATCTCTGCTTCCCTCATCCCAGATTTGTCAGGGCTGAAGGCATCTCCTGGGGGCAGTGTGCACTGGGCAGGGAGAGGAGCTGGATGTAGTGTGGGGCTCAAGAGCTCTGCTGAGGTGGGAACACCCCCAGCTCACGCTAAGGTCACGTCTTTAAATCTTAACAGACATCTCCTTTTCCAGAAGTGGGAAATGGTGCTTTAAGAATGGAGTCTCCTTCCTAGAAGGAGCTCTAATTCCCTGACACCACTGGCTGGCAGCTGCTAGGAATATGAACAAATACCCCTTCTGTGGACAGGCTGTCCTGAAAGGGGCCAGATGTGGACAGAGTGGGGGATCAGAGAGGGAACTGAGTGTTCCTGCAGACTGCAAACACCAACCCTTGGAGGGGGGAATTACAAGTGGCCAGGGAACAGAGGCACCTCATGGAGAGAGGCACTCCACGAGCTTCCGTTTTCAAATGCTTAGAAATGGAAAAATTACCCTGGATTAACCTTTGCCTACATTAAGAATGGACTGGAGATCCACAAGGGATCCATTTTCTAGGCAGTTTCCACTCCTTTAGTCAGTGACAAGCACGGTGCTGGCAGAAGAGGCCAGTGCCACCCCCGTGCTGCCCTGTCCCTCAGTGGGACCCAGGCTCTGCACAGAACCTGCCCTCCTGCCTGGCTGCAGCCTGCAAAGGGCTGCAGGGAGGGGCTTTGGTTGTTTTTGTAAGATAAAACAAATTTCTCCCATTATTTCACTATTTCTAGGAGACACCAGACTGAATTCTGTTCCCAGTTCCCACACTGCTACTGAAGGAAGCTGAAGGGCAGCAACCAAGAGGCAAAACCTTAATCAATGCAAAAGGCAAACAGCAGCAACCAGCCCTTTCCTCTGGTGCAGAGCCAGCACCACCCTTTCACTCGATGTCTAATGGACTTAAAGGAGGCCAAAAATTGGTTTAATGCTGTTTTAAGGCACCTGGTCTAATATTGTTACATTCTGCCCAATCCAATAAGGAGTGCAAATCCTGGGATATTGCCCATCATTAAGTGGGTCTGCTGCCCCCCACAGCACCCTCAGCTGGGTATCAAAGACTTCTCAAAACACTCAGAGAGTGTTCTCACTTAATCACCTGGATAAAGGTCCTGTTAGTTCAAAAAGCAGAGTTTTAAGGTTTCTTCTGCTGCTCTCAGCTGCTCTCCCCTCTCCTGCTGCAGCCAGCAGAGGTTTAAATGCCTCCTCCTCAAACACATGCCAGCCATCTCCAGAGCAATACTTCTGGGAGGTGTGGTACAACAGTGCATGAAATAAGCAGCAGTTTATACTATTTGAAAAATGTTTTTCTGCTTCACCTCTAACAAAGTTGATTGCATTTTCCATTTCACCTCCTTCACGGCTTTTCTCTCTTCCTTAAGTGTTCTGTGACAGGGGAATTACCATGGTTTCCCATTTAAGAGGTGCAGGGAACAAGTGAGATAATCTAGGAACAACTCTGTAATAGGCATCCTGTGACACAGGAGCTGGGCTGGCAGCACCTCAAGCTGATGAGCTGTCAAGCCCTGCTGCAGCCACTGAGACCATCGTGCATTTAAAGAAATAAATACTTCTATTGGATACAGCGACCTATTCCTCCTTCTGATGGGCTTCCCTTCTTTTCAGGTATAAAAGAAGTATAAGTGATGCTCCAAAAGCAGCTCCAAGCCCTTTCCCAACGCTCCGGTGGCACTGTGGGAGGGCAGAGGCAGCAGCAGCAGCCCCTGGCATGGGCACACCTGCAGCCCCAAGTGCTGCCAAGGTCTTGGCAAAATAAAATGTTGTCAATATCTGTAAAATGCATAGGGCAGGATTTAAAAAATCTGTTACCAAAAGCCAGCCCTCAGGAGTTTCCTCCTACCTCCCTCTTCTGAGCAGTGCCAACAGCTCTGGCAGCCTTGTGCCTCTCATTGGGTCTTGGGCACAAGACAAACCACAGAGTAACAAAACTAAGAGTTCTCAGTGTCAATATTTAATTTAATCAACCTGAGACTGGGCTATGATCACCACAGTGCAGGGCAAAGCATACAGAGCTACCGTTTTAATGACCCTATTTGTTGTTTTTCAGATTTCACGTCCTAAAACCAACCAGGCTGTGCTTAACTCAGTGCTGGGGTATGACTGAACTTCTGTCTGGCTCGAGGACTTAATCCCATAAAAAGAACTGCCAGTGCCACAGCCTAAGCTCGTTCTTCACTAAAGAAATGCTGACTGCTGTTTTAGGAGCTAATGAATTTCATAGTCCGAGAAGCCCAAGATAACAACCCCTCCTTTTTCATCTCAGAGAGAGAAAGAGAGAGAAAGACAAAGAGAGCAGACAGAGAGCAATTGCTGTGTAAGACACAAGTCCTGTCAGGCAGATTGTATTTGTCAGGATGCAAGTCCAGTAATTTACGTGGGAATACTGGCAGGCATGCTCAGGCACCTCTGAACTGTGTCACTTACTGGCTGAACAGTGCAATTATTAATTAATACCTCTATTAATTAATAATATAATGAACCGAACAGCTCGGAATAATTGAACCTCATTTTGTCACGGCAGTCATGCAAGTCAGGCTCTCTCATTGTGCAGCTCCACGAGCCCTGTGGATGCTCCCGTGCTGAGGGACAGACATGCAGGTGCTGAGGGGCTGTGACAGGGGCACAGGGACACTGTGAGGCACCTGGGCCTGCTCTGGGTGTGCACACTCTGAGTTTGGAACATCTGGCCAGAAGAGTTTTTAGAGAACATCTCAGGAGACAACAGAAGAAGTTAGTAGAGAGAAGACTGATGACAATGGAGAGACACAGCAAACCAAGGAGTTCACAGCTGGCCTGGCAAACTGCTCCTGGACCAGCAAAGCCAGTAGACAACACACAGGTGAGGCAGAAAGCAAAGAGCTCCTTCAACTTCTGCAAAACCCCCCAGAACAGCTGCACAGAGCGGGGACCGACCTGCCTGCACCTGACCTGAGCCAAGCCTTGAGGAGCTCTCTCCAAACCCACTTGTAGGCCTACTTGTGCTATGGTACTTTGGTAACAAATCAGTACATCCAAGACTGCGTGAAGCTTTGGAGAACTTGAGGAATGAGCTCTTTGACCTCCCCTCTGTGTTGAGTATTTCAAAACTTGTAGCTGCAAGAGTTATTGCAAGAGAGAATTAATGCTGGCTTTGGCCAGTTGAGACTCTGCCTAACACCAGGCAGGGCATTGCTCAGCTGGCTGCAGCCTGCCTGGCTGGGGAAATGAATCTGACATTCCAGAGGTACAATGTCTTTACTAAAATACTTTATTCCCTAGAGTTGATGCTACTGTGCTGTCTTTAAAAAGTTACAGGCAGCCCCAGGAAACAAGAGTGTCCCTTTCCTTTCCAGCAACAGGAAAGGGATACGCCCTCCCCAGTTCCAGCATTTAGCAATTTTTTTTNGTTTTTTTTTTTTTTTTTTTTTTTTTTTTTTTTGCTAATGGGAGACTTTGGGAATTAGCAGAACCTCTACACACCTCCGCACTCACTCCCATTTCAGCCTGAGATAAACAACTGAGATAGATTTCTGCCCCCAGGGACAGCTTCTGGACATCAGACTGGAGACACGAGATCAAATTCATCTCTGGTGCAGTTCCATTGGCTTTCAACCACCTTCGACCAGAGATTAATTTGGCCCACAGATACATTAAGGAAGGATACAAAGCACAAACGGTATTTGATATAAAAAGAGAAGGGAGGGGGAAGTTGAGGGGATGCTGGATCCTAACCCAGCAGGATTCAGCCCAGCCCGCTCCACCCTCACATCACCAGGCACAGAGCGTGTTGCCGGTTACCTTTTTGCTTACTGACTTTCTTTACTGTCATTGCCGCTTGCCGCTTTTGATTCTCAGAAATTTCAAAGCCTGGAAAAGGGAACACGGCAAACACAATTCAGAAGGTTGCTCACAAAGCCTCGTTTCCTTTTGGGGAGGGGGATGCTCTGCACTGTTTGCAAACATGGAATGGTCTGGGAAATGCAACTCTTCCTTGGCCTCCTTCTAATCTCACTTGTGCAGGGGCTGGATGAAAAGTAAGATTAGAGCCATTTTTATTTATACAGTGTCATAAATATGCCTGATGCTTTAGAGATGAGCAACAAACTGAGCCTGGACTGACACTGGTCACAATCGGTTTAGGAACTGGTGCAAGGGAAGGGCTGTCACCGACTTTGCTGCCTCCTCTCTGCATGAAACATCCTTAACCAGAGCAGGAGGATGCGGCCAGGAGACCCTGAAGGTGGATGGCCGAAGACTTCCCTCTCCCACACACCCAGCTCCAGGCTTGAGCTGTGGGCAGAATTTGTTTATTGAGGGCCAAGAAGAACAGTAACTGAGCTGGAAAGAGACCTATTTATGACTAGGAGAGCAGCCAAGGACATTTCAACAAGGTTGCACTATAATTCTACCACAAAGAAAATGTGGGCTCCTCCACCCATTGGGGCTAAATTAAACACTACCAACAACCTCCTTTCAGATTAATTTCCACATTCCTCACCTATCTTTTCATCTTCTTTTACCATCTTCCTTTCTTCTCTGAAAGCTCTAAGCCATCGTAACTTCTCCTCCAGTTTCTTGGCAAAGAATAAGTGCATTTCCTCAGTCTCCTTGTTATGCAGTTTGAAGGCATTCTTCATGCTGACATTGAAGTCATCATCTCTCCCATCTTCTATATCCACCACTTCATATTTATCCATGTCTATGCGCCCTTTGTAATACAGGATATCCCTTCGGATCAGATCCTGCAGAGGGAAAAGGAGACAGGGACCATGGTGAGATCTCATGGAGAGCCTGAGCTCAGCAGGCAGTTCCTGGGAAAGCTGAGGAAGAGAAAGGAGTGATGGTGAAACCTGTTCAGATCCTTCAGTTCCTGGGAGAGCTGAGGAAGAGGAAGAAGTGATGGTGAAACTGCTCAGATCCTTCCAGCCTCAGCTGCTTTGAACACATCTCTTGCTGGCCAAACAGGGCAGACCATAGGCAGAGAGGAACAAACCACACATCCTTGAGCTGCACAATTCAGTTTGTAGGCACAAAGCAATGTCTCTGAGTGGGTGACATGTTCCAGCATTTCCATATGGGAGACCCTGCTCCCCAGGGTGAGAGATGCGAGGCACAGCCCAGCAGGGCCCACCAGGCTGTCCCACACACCAGTCTGGAGCCATCACTGTGCTGGCAGCACAGGATGCCCAGTCCAGATCTGTTTCCCACACATATTCCCACACCCAGGAGGGGCTGCTCTCTGCCCCTTCTCCTTGGGGCCCATTTCCCATTCACACGCAGCTCACTGGTGAGAAACCACCCTGATCCTCAGCTCAAAGCACTCCTAACCTACCTCTGGTCTCATTCCACCCTGGATTTAACCTCTTGATCCAGCTTAGTTTTTTTTTTCTTTTTCCCTCCTTGATAATTATAACCTTTTCAACCAAACTTGTTCACACTCATCTCCTTTCTCACTTGGTTATTCCCTGTTTTTCAGCAACAGCTCATTTCTCTGCACTGGGAAGGGAAAAGTAAATTCCCCATTAGCCCCACATCTCTGTGCCTGTTATCTCAGATAACAGAAGATGATCATCAGAAAACAGAATGTTAATTCTCTAGTCATGGCCACACAAGGTGATTAAATTTATTTAAAACCAAATTCAGCAATACACAATCAAGATTTCCTTCCTCTAACCACTCTCTTAATATTTAGGTATATTAAATCACCAGAACCTAAATACCTTTGGATTTTTCAGAGTGTCCTAAAGATAAATGCTATGTCAAAAGATTCATTTGAGAGGAAAAATGAAGGCAATATACAGCATTTATTTATTGAAATAATATTTAGCAGTGAGGCTTTTCCAAGATAAGCAGTAGGTATTATTTTAAACAAATTAATCTTGGAAAATAAACTCTACATCATAATGATTTAGCAAACTTGCTCATAAATCTGCCAGACAGTATTAACTATCACAAGACTCGCCAGAAGCTCACAGGCTTTAAATCCTGACTCCTTCCTCTGGAATGCTCTGGGCAGGGGGAGGAATTCCATTAATAAATATCTTGTACAAAATCCTTCCTCTGGTGTAGGCCAGAAATAGTGATGGTCCAAAACATAAGGAAAAGGTATTTCAGGCTGAATAGGCAACAGAAAATCTTTTCAGTCTTGTCCTAACTTAGGAAATTGTTTTTTCCCTCGCTGCTGTGGAAAGGCTGCAAGAGCCACACGGAGCCTGATCAGTCAGGTCAATACCACACACTGTGCTTAATGGGAGGCTGGGGCTTGTTCTTAGAGAGAACATTTATCAGGTTCTCAAAAAAAACTGATACCAAATCTCACAGGAACAAGGATGTGCTCCTTAAACCAGCTGCACAGCAGCCATTCCCCTTCCCACTGCTGCTGAGAACTTCCAGAAACAACCCCAATAGGCAATGCTCCTGTGAGGATGGATCCAGTGGACCTTTCCAGGCAATTTTCTTGATTGTGGAGAGATTTATTCATAAAGATATTCAAGAATCAACAATCACAAGCTCTGAAAATCCCAGTCTCTGTTCACTGCCTCCTTCCTTACCCACACTAAACACATTTTCCCCCTCTTAGCTCCCCAATTTTGACTCAGAAAACATTATGAGCTATTTTTAATAGCTACTGCCAAGTGAATGCTTTAGCAGCTTTGTGCTTCCAGAGGACAATCCATGGGTTTGGACATGTCTGACTGAGCTGGTGCACACATCTGCCCTTCTGGGGTGCAGCAGGAGCTGCCCTCCCTGTCTCCAGTGAGGCTCTGAGGCTCCTGAGCTGCTGAGTACTGGATATGAAGGCAAAGGTGTTGCTCAGGAGCTCCTGAAGAAGCAGAGAGGAGATAATGGAATCCTACAAGTGCCTCTGGAGATCAAATGGCCCCACAGGTTCTTGCTGGTGAAATGTAGGAGTGGGGAAGCAGCAGCTCAGCTGCAAAGGCGGAAACGCCACGGATTGGCATTGAGCTGAGCAAGGGAAAGACAAGAGCACAAAGCTCCTGTCTGCCACCTCCACTGTCATTTGGAGAAGGAAAGTCAATAATGACTCCAGAAGAAATGGATCCTCTTTTGTCCCAATGCTTTCCTTCAAGAGAAGGACCATTCCTCACTTGCTGGCCATGAACTCCACACTGGTACCCTGAATTTATAAGGGACACTTCATTCCCCACACAAACATCTCATGAGCAGCACGTGCCTGGACATGGAGTACTTTGTCCACAGTTGCTTCCAGAAAGTTCAGTCTACAGATTAGCAACTGTAACTGGATAATTTCATTTTTAATGGCTCAGCATTTCCTATTATCATTCCCCCTTCTTCTTGCCAACACTCAGTGAATGCATATTATTTCCCAACTGACTAAATTTTAACACCATAATATGGGAAGCACAATAATTATTTGATCCATGGATATTTTATCACAGCTTTTAAATAACAGACACTACTGAGCTCCTTAGTGAAGCATGGCCCCCTCAAACACCTAGCACTGCACTGAGCTCAAGAAAATGCAGGTACTCATCTGGCCTACAGCAGACAGCAAACAAGCCCAAATCCTTGTTTTAAGGAGCTTTTTATGCATGTGGACAAGAGGATAGAACTTGAGAGAGCACAGAGGCCATGAAAGGGATGCTGCTTGAGTGCTCTCTGCCAGATGCAGCAGCAGTGCTCAGATAGGAACCTGCTGCTCCTCACACCACTTTGTCCAGCACCGTTCTGTCCTTTTCTCAGCATACCCATGGAGTCCAAGAAAACCTGAGATTAAGGAAAGCAGCTGTGAGCTGAGGAGGGAAATGGATTGTTCCACCAGCCTGGTGTAAGTATCGCGTGGCAGGAGGACAAAGCAGATCTGTGCACAAAAATGGACATTTATCTGCTACAGAAGCTGAGAGGAGTTCTGGCTTTGTGAGGACAGGAATGCTGCTCCTGCTCCTAGTTATCCAGGGATAAATGAGAGAATTAGAATGAGAGAAATGAAGATATTATTACTCTCTAGGATACAGCTTTGTTCACAGGCTGGCTCTGTTCATTTGGTCCTGTTTATTATCCTGCCTGTGGCTCAGCCAGGGTGACCATCAGCTGCTCTGCACTGGCCAGTTCTGAATGTCACACAAGATTACTTCTTGTAGTTAAATCAGGCAAGAGCAAGAAAATATAAAAAACCCAAAAAAATACTCTCAAAACCTTATCAGTGGGGAAAGGCCAAAGAAATGGAGCTGTATAATCTAGAAAGGCCATAACTGAAAAGGAATGTGCTGTTGGTATTCTAGTATGTGAAAGCTGCTCCTCTTTTAAGGAGGCTGGTGATCAATTATTCTCCATTTTGATTGTGGCTTAGCTTAATTTACCACAAGAGAGAACAGGATTAGAAACTTGGAAAAAAATGTTTCCATGTAGAAGAGTAGTTAAACCCTAGAACAGACAAAATAGGGAAGTCTTGGGACAGCATTCCTGGGGGATTTTCAAAAGAAGGTTAGACAAACATCCATCAGAGATGATCTGAGTGTGCTTAATCCTGCAAAGGGAACAGCTGCTCTCCTGGGGTCCTTCCCAGCCCTGCAGCTGGATGGTGTGTGAGAGGAGGTGACAGATGGAGCAGGGCTGAGAGCAGGTAGGATGAGCAGGACCTGGGGCAGTGTGGGACAGCAGCAGGAGCAGCAGTGGCACAGACCTGCAGCCTCTGCAGAGCATCCAGCCCAGCTCCAAACGAAATGGATGCATCTGGGTCATTTGCACTTATTTGTCTAAATATGATCTTTTTTACCCTACAGCTTCTATGATTTCCTTTTCTTCCCCTCGCTGAGGTTAATTAAGCTCTTCTGAATAATGCTCTGCAGTCTGTTCACGTAATCTGTACTACAGATTCACAAGGAAAAGATGAAGCCAAAAAAAGTGGTTTGACGGGAGCACAAAGCGAAGTTCTGACACGTTACATAAGCCCCCCACAGCTCTGCTCTCCGGATTCTGGGCTGGGCTTTGCGGCCATGCTCGGGGCTGGCCCTGCCTTGGCACCTGCCTGGGCCAACCCTCTGCTCCCACCCCCCATCACTGTCCCCTCCTGCAAGGGGAAAGGTGACTTCATGTAACTGTGCTTGGAAGGAAAGAAATCTCTTTTGTGGCCATCATAAGGACAGTAAGGCTGAGCTTTATTGGAAAACCTGGATACTGGGATGGGCTCCCACAAGGAATTATGCTCCTGTTGTAATGGATTTAGACACCTACAGGAAGGATTGCACCTGTAAATCACTGTTCAGTAGCTCTTTGAGTCCTACTTGTCTTCTGTACTGCTTCTCCTGCTCTCTACTTTTCACTTCTAACTTTTTTTCTGCCCCACTAGTCCAGAGCACAGCCCCTTGTGCCTGGCACTGCCTGTGGGAGAGGAAAGGTCAACCACCCCTGGGACACTCAAGGGGAAAAAGAACAATAATGACAAGGAGGGCAATCTGCAGTCACCAGTGCAAAATGACATCACAACCAAAAGCCATTCAGAGGTTTCAGCAGCACAGGGCACCCAAGGAGGACCTGAGCTCCTGAGGGGACCTGGCCTGCTCCCAGACCTTCATCCCATGTGTGCAGCATTCCAGGAGTTTCATTTTCCTCCTATTAACTCCTGAGTGTGTGGTGTACAGGGGCAGATGGGGAGGCCTCAAGCTTGGATTTAGGGTGCTGCCTTTTCTCAGGAGCTGTGGTTTACTCTGTGCTAGGTCACACTCGACTTCTCACGCATAAAACAAATCATCCGTGAAACACAAATGGAGAAGGAGCCATTTCCAGGCATGAGTCATTAGATCCCTCTTAGGAGCTGACAGGACAGGAGATGCCAGCCACAGAATAATCCATTACAAGTTCCTCACTGCATATGTAGGTTATTGGTGTTCCCATTTATCAAACCCTGCATATTCCAATGGCAAAGGAGTTTCAAAATGACTCGGGGAGGAATTGTGTGCTCTGAGGGCATGGATGCAGCCAGGCCCTGTGAGGGCAGCTCCTGGGACTCCAGGTGAAATGACATTTCTCTCTCGGCCCTTCCCCATCTCTACCATGGGATAATGACATTTATTTATTGTACAGATCAGTGGGAAGCTCTAAGTAATTGGTGAGACACACACTGGAAGGCTCTGATGGTGGATCTCTAACGGCTCAAAGCTGTGTGGGAACAGCTCAGCATTTCCCATACCTTGGGATCAGAGCTGACAGAGCCAAGGGAAGCACAGGAGGCCTGTGGGCAGCACAGCACAGCCCCTCCAGCCCTGAAAGGCTTAGGGAGGAGGAGGAACAGGCAACACAGTGGCTCTCCCAATGGGGATCATCACTCCATCCCCACCAGGTTTACAGAACATCAGCAGTGCCCTGGAGCCATGAGGGACATCCCTGTCCTGGACCCAAGGGAGGGCATTGTCCTGCTCCACCCTGGGCTGGAGTGGTCTTACCTCCAGTGCTGGGGCAGTTTTGGGCACAACAATATAAAAAAGACATTTAGCCACTGGAGAGCATCCAAAGGAGGCCACGAGGATGGAGGAAGGCTCTGGAGGGGCCTGGAGGAGCAGCCGAGGGCACTTGGTTTGTTCAGCTGGGGAGACTGAGGGGAGACCTCAGTGAGGTCTTTGACATCCTCCCGAGGGGCAGCAGAGGGGCAGCTCTGATCTCTTCACTTGCGAGCAGTGACAGCACCCAGGGGATGGCTGGAGATGTGTCAGGGCAGGTTTAGGTTGGATATCAGGAAAGGTTCTTCCCCAGAGGGTGCTGGCACTGCCCAGGCTCCCCAGGGAATGGGCACGGCCCCGAGGCTGCCAGAGCTCCAGGGGTGTTTGGACAGCGCTGCCAGGGATGGACAGGGTGGGGTTGCTGGGGGGTCTGTGCAGGGATGGAAAGCAGCAATCCCTGCAGATCACCTCAGCAGAGATGAGGTGTTCTCCAGTGTCCAGGGGAGAACAGCCAGCCAAGGATGTGGCTGGGCACAGACCCACCCCAGGCCAGTCCTGCCCTTGGTGAGCAGCTGCCATGGGAACAGGTGGTGTTGGAATTAGTGAACAGCTGGTGCTGGAATTAGGCAAAGACTAAGCCAGGGCTCACAGTAACTGCACCCGAACACCAGCTCAAGATTTGGGAAAGGCAGAGGTTTGGAAGAGGCTGAGCTGCCTTCTGCTCTGAGTTGTGGATGGGTCTCAGACCCCTCTCTGTGATTTCCCACTGGCCTGGGCACTGACTGCAGAGCAGATGAGCAGAGTTTTCCAATGTACTCCTGAAATTTGTCCTGATTTTCCTGCTTGCTTGCTCTCTCTCTTCCCTCTGCCCATCCTGCCGTGAGCAATGAGAGTGTGGCACGCTGCCACTTTGCCATGTCTTTGGGTATCTGTAGTCATGAAGGCTTTCAACATTCTCTGACTTTTTAAAAAAATATTCCAAGCCTACATTTTTAAAGTCTAATTTACCTTACAGAGACCCTTTGACGAAAGCAGCCTGGCCTGCTTTTCATGAACACCAAGGGGACAGTTTTCTGTAGCATTTGTGCATTTAATTTAACCCTACAGTGCGCTGAGTGTTCAGATGGGACAGTAACAGTGACACATGGCACAGCTCAGTGCAGCACCACACTGGGCCTCTCCTTGGTCCAAATGAGACCCTGAAGCTCAGTGAACCCTTTGGAGTGTTTTTGTCCTACATATTCTTGAGATCACAAAGTAAATCTAAGCCCTGCTAAGAGTTTGGATGCCAGAGCCTGCGAGCTTTGCTCTGAGCCCTCAAACACAGCAGCTGGGGCTGAGGGAAATGGGGTCTGCTCAGCCCAGCCAGGAACGAGCTGAAGGATGGATCCTATCAGGGACAGGATGTGAGCACCACCTCCCCAAAACCCTCTCAGCCACTCGCTTCCCACCCCAAACCTGCCAGGAGTGTCCCGGGGGAGCCGAGATGCCGGCGCTCTCAGTTTACGTAACTCCTCCTGCACAAGGACAGCTGTGCTGGGGAGGTCGGCACATCCCTGCCAAATTATTCAGCACTGTCTGTCTCCTGAGCTGGGGAAGAGACGCTTGATCCATCCTCTCCAGCTCTGTGGAGCTGCAGTGTGGGATCCGAGAGGGGAGGGCTGGAGCTGAGAGCGTTTGTGTGGCACTGCTATTTTCATTCCATGGATTTAGTGCAACAGCCCTGGCATTTTGATGCCTTGTTCCACCCCCAGCCCAACCCCTTTGGCTGCAGAGCAGCCAGGCGAGGGCGAGTGCCTTTCCAAAGGACTGATAACAGGAGAAGATGGGAAACCCTTGTGCAGCCACGTCACTGCTCTGCTGGCTTCTCCAGCTGCTCCCAGGGGCTTCACATGATGCTGATGAAAGGCCACAGCAGCAGGGGGAAGTTTTCAGCTCTGGAGGTTTGCCTGCGGGCCAAATTTACACCCACTGCAATTCCAGGAACGGTAAGTGAGGCACAGAACATTTTGCAGAGCATCCTGCAAATCTGTATGGTCACAGGAGGCTAAGCCTGATCCCTGCCCAGCCACACAGATGGTGGAGGACTCCAAATTCAGCCCTTTCTGGATTTAGCACTCCTCCTGCTGGCTCCTCCAGTCCCTCTAGACCCTGCCCTTCCCTCTCTGCTCCTCCCAGACAGTGGAAGGGCAGCAGGTTCCAGGTCAGCATGAGCCCCCTGTGACACTGTGACATGAGGCCCTGTGACACAGTGTCATGAGCCTCTTGTGACAGTGCTCAGGGCACGGCACCTGCACAACCCTGCAAAGGCTCACCGAACATTCCAGGCTGTGGGACCATTCACAGGAATGCTTTCTTCCATGGAGTACTCCTGCTTGAAAGCTAGAGTGCTGTTCCATAATTAGTTTTAATCTGTACCCTGTTAATTGCTGGACTTGCCTTCCTTGGCTATCTGCTGGCCAAGGGACTGATGAAGCATCCAAATTCCCTTCCATGCTCTGTGGTCCCACAGAAAGCTCTTGCCTGCAGACAGCACCAGCTGGGCAAGAACACAGGAGTCTGTCAGTGGGGCTGGGGAAACACTGGTCTCTAAAATCTCCATTTCACACTTTGTGAGCAAGCCACTGTGCTCTCTTTGGTCGTCTCCATGCCCACCTCACAGAATCATGGAATATCCTGAGCTGGGACAGATCCACAAGGATCATCAGAGTCCAACTCCTGGCCCTGCAAAGGACACCTCAGGAATCACCCCAGCTCCAGCAGCAGGCTGTGCCTGTCAGGACAGCACTGAGTCTCTCCTGAGCTGCTGAAACCCAGCCTGACCCATTTCCCTTCCCTGCTGCAGGCTGGGCCCAGGCCTGACCCAAAACATGGCATTTTGTGGAGATCTGTGTTATTGGGAGAAAAAGGGAAGACCTGGGAGATGCTGATGAAGTCAAAAACCCACTTAAAGTAATAAGAACTGTCCCAGGGCTGCTATGTGTTTGCAAACAAGATTTTTGGCTGGTCCCACAGGCCCTGTTTAGCCTGTAATAAAAGCAGAGCCGTTGTTTTGGTGCAAAGATAACCTCGGTGTTTCCAACAGAAACTACACGGGAGCTAAACCTTCTTCTACTGAAAAGACTCAGAAATGTCTCTTTTATCTTCCCATTTGGAAACCCGGACTGCAATGGAGTCTGACAGGATTATTTTATTTACTCCATCTCCTGTAGCACCGCTATTTCTGGCTGGCTGTCTGGCTACTGCTATTAAGCTGGTCTCATTTTGCTCCCCATCCAACCTGCTTTGCTCGGGCAGCTCAAGGGAAGACAGCAGCAGCAATAAACCACAAGCTGGAGCTTGCATTGCCTCCTGATTACAAGAGACACATAAAAAGCACAAATGAAAACTAAATGTGTTTCACGCAGTCACTGATCTTTCTGCGCTGTCAGAAAACACTGAACACGGGGCCCCATCAAGGACTGCTTGGCTATTGGTGAAAGAAAAGTGCAATTTAGAGCAGTAACACTGTTAACCCTTCCTACTTCACACTGTCATTCCCAGCCTCATGCCAAAGTGCCCTGGAGCCCGTTGAGGGAATTCAAATTATTACCCAGAACAGAAAAAAGAAGATCCTCATCTGCTGAGAACCTCGAGCATCCCCAAAGTGATAATTAATGCTGTGTGTCACAGGCCTGGATGTTAAGTACCATGATTTGCAAATCTAAAGCATCTCCGTGTCAAACTCTCTCAACTTCAGGGTGAGAAGGAAAGTGGACCCTGTGCCTTTAAGGCAACATCTTTTAGTGTTACCATCACCCAGGATTGCCTTCATTTGTTGGTAATTACGGCCAGCATCCCAGAATAGGCATTTTTGTCCTGATTATACATTTATGGCAAAGCACACTGAGGCACTGTTTGCTTCCTGCCCAGCCTTCCTTCCTGCCCTTCTGCCTTCCCAAAAGGCAGTTCTGAATTAGGGTATCCAACCAACCCTTTGGAAAAGGCACCACTTTGTCCTTATGCCTACGGCAGTGTCCCAGCCTGTGGTTCAGGAAACATGGACAGAAATTCACTTGGAGAGTTTCACACTGATCCAACAGCTGAGAGTTACCTGGCTTTGCAAGGAAAACCTGAATCCTGAGCTCTCCTAGTGGCTCTGGATCAGGAACTGTTGCATCCAAACTGGTGTTTCAACCTTCAGTTTGTTGAACCCTGATAGAGTTGACAAGATCATTTCATCTGATCAAACTCCCCACTGCCTGGCACCAGGAAAGCATTCAGTGGTGATGTTAGGAAGTGACCAGAACTGTCTCTGGTGGCAAAATCTAAGCCAAAGAGACTTATCTGTAAAGCTCAGAAACTATTTTTGTAAAAATTATGCCAAACAAGTTGCTTGCAAGGAGTTTGCCAGCAGGGAGAGGTGCCTGCCAGAGTGTCAGCTTCTCCACTTGCTGCAGCCCTTGGAAACCTTAGTGCAGCTTTCCTGCTTGGAAGGAAGACTTCAGTACACCCACAGTCGTGGAATTAACATCTGCCAAACACATTCGAGTGCAGCCCTGGGTAATCACTCATTTCCCAACCCAGGACTCTGTCTGCAGGGTGGTGGTCATGGAAATGCATTCAGGAATTCCCACTCTTGCAGCAGGTGTAAAAAGCAGGCCACAACCAGGTGATAATGTCAGGAACAATCACCCTGAGAGTTATTCCCCCTCACAGACATGCCTTGGCCAGATGTCCAACAAAAAAAGGCCCTGAAACCTTGAAACATTTTCAGACACCAAGAGAAAGGCGTGGCAAAGCCTCTGGAGAGCAGAGCAGATGGGTTTGTCTGGAAATGTGGTACCTGCTGCTGAAAGCAGGTAGCTGGACACTGGAAATACCTGCACAGCCAACAGCATTCCTTACACAGGGAACACTGGATGGGCCAGCAGGAAAAACCCTCCTCTTCCACTGCATGAACTGTAAGCAGGAACCTGCAGGGTGAGCCCACGGGGAACAAGGTTTGGAGACGATGGAGCTCCCAGGGAGTGCCAACAGCAGAATTGTCACAGAGCTCTGTGACAGTTTGATATCAAACTCTGTCCCACCAGGAACTCCTGTATCATCACAGGATCCATCTGAATTACCAAGGGATGCAAACACCTTCACAGGTCTGGAAGGAGAGGAGAATGTGCAGGTAACTGCAGTGAAGATCTGGAGGAGTGAGAGATCCTGTGTGAAATGTGTTTGCCTTCTAAAGCCCATGCCTTTATCAAACTGAAGCATCTGTGGCATATTTAAATAAGAAACTAGTTCCTTAATTCTATTAAAAATCTCTTTGGGCCAACAAAGAGATAAAAATCAACCCTAATAATTTTTTTTAAAGTATTTTCATATAGACTGTGTCATGATGAGGAATGTATCATACCTATTAATTTATTACACCTGAAGAAAACCCACAAATGCAGATTTTCTGAAGAGTCACTGAGATGTGCCATCCTCAAGATGTGCAAAGCTGCTCTCAGAGATGTATGGATCATATTCCATCCCTCAATTTTAGAGCAGGGGGGAAAGGAAGGCTGGCCCCAGCTTCCCAAACCTCGAGGTAAATGGTGCCTCCCTGAGGGGCTCCAGCTCTGAAGCAGAGCTGATCCTGCCTCTTGGGATCTGTCAGGGGGCTCAAGACAGCACAAACTACAAACCACTCACATTTATTTTATACATGGGATGTGTGGTCCCAAAATGGAGCTAAAACTCCTTTGAATTCCAGACTTGGACACTCATTCTGAATAAAGGAAGCGTGATCAGGATGGCAAAGTCCAGCTGGAAGCCCATCTCCCCTACCCCAATGCTGAAAAGCAGCAGCTGCAGTTTGATGATGGAAACAGCCACACAGAGGGACAAACTTTAGTGGGGCCTGAGCCCTGTGCCCACGGGGTCACCAGAGGGGCTGTCACCCTCTGCCTGTCACCCCAGAGCTGGGTGGGCACACACTCCACGAGGCCTTGGCAGATCCTGACACAGAGCCAGTGGCCCTGCCAGGAAGGCCCAGACCCCCCAGCACAACCCACAGGGTGCTTTCCATGCAGGCACCTCTGGTGCAGCACCTCCACACAACCAAAATGTCTTTTCCAGAAGAAAATGTCTGTGCAGAAGNCCTCTGGTGCAGCACCTCCACACACCCAAAATGCCTTTTCCGTGCAGAAGGGAGGAGGACAGCGAAGCACTAACACTGTCTGAACTGTGATTGAACCCTGCAGGCCCCCAGCAGCCCACTGCAAACTGCTGACCACTCCCACTTGTGCTGATGACCACAGAAATCCCAGCTCTCATTTTCCCAGCATTAAGGGAATGCTCAATACCTCTCTGGACCAGACCCAGTGCAAGCCAGACTGGATGCTGCCTTCTGAATTGGAAATTCAGGGTCACAATCAAAGAGGAGGAGGTCAGCATTAAGCAGGAAACCAGCTGTGTACCTCCAGAGCCATCACAGCTCTCACTGCTGCTCTGTGGCTGCTTCTGTGCAGGGCTGGGCAAGGAGGGAAAGGCACAGCAACACAGGGGGGAAAAACAAGCACAGGCATTCCAGAAGGCAGGATTTCAGTCAACCATGACTCAGGAGAAGAAAGTGCCACCCACTGCAGTGCCCGGGCTGCGGAGGGGCAGTGATGCCGCGCTGAGTCAGGAGCCACCCACATCCCCACCCACATCCCCACCCACATCCTTCCCACCACAGGGCCTCCTCGGAGGGTGCTAGGCTCAGCCTGTCCTGAGCCTAGGAGCTGGGACAGGAACACAGCCCTGTGCTGTCCCAGGGACACCCCCTTGCACAGTTCTGTGTAGCTGCAGGGAGTGACAGCAAATCCTGACCTGTCACAGCCGGGACTGAGGAGTTCTGTCCCTTCGTGTCACACAGGCATGGTGGCAGTGAGCTGGGGTCACCTCAGTGGGACACATGGGCACCGGAGCTGCTGCTGGACACACTTTCTGTAGCTCACAGCTCACCTGCTGCTATTAACACCACAGCACACCAGCAGCAGCATCCTGCACTGCTCTCACACCTTCTCCATGGGTTCCTCCAGGGAGGGGCCCTGTAAAACCCAGCACAGCAGAGACAGGAGGATGAGGCTTGAAAAGCCTCTCCCCGAGCGCCAGCACAGACACCCAGCACAGCCTGGCTGCTGCTCATCACCATCTCAATGCAGCAATTGGGCTGTCAGCCCCAGTGCCAGCTTTTGTAGTTCATACTGGAATTGCAGGGCTATCTAATCCCAGATCATACACTGCAGCCAAAACCTAAAACGAGAAGGGAGGCAAGGAGCCAAACCAGGGGCACATGAGATAGAGGCATGAAAAGAGCAAGTGGAGGCTGGGTTTGCTATGAGCACAAAAATCCCTCTATGACAGTGTGCTCCCCACCCCGAGCATGCGGGTTGTCCTTCCTCAGGGCTCCCCACATCCTCTTCTGCACGTGTAGCCAACAGCCACCGTGCCCTGAAAAACACTTTGGACTGGCAAGCCTGCCCACAGCATGCCCTTAGCTGTGTCCTTACCTTCTTGCAGAGAACCATCTGGTGATCAAAGAGAAAGAAAACTCGCTGCTGGTTCCGTCCATAAGGCTGGTAAATCCAGGACATCTCTCCCGTGTAGATCAGCTCCGAGCTGCGGTCCAAGATATCGTCTCCCTGTAGGGCACAGGGAATGAGGCTGAGTCAACTGCACTCACAAGTTTGTCTTTGCATGATGGGGAGAAGCAGCAATTTAGAGAGATTTTGGCTCTTCTGCAGCTCTCAAAGCCACCCCATCTGATTTCAGACCAGCAACTGGGATTGGGGGATAATTCTGAAGGAAGGGGAATAAATGAAGGAGGTGTGGATGCTTGACACATGGTCACTATGGCTCACATTGCAATAGGGAAAGAGCTGCCCCAGACACTGTTCCCACTCCCCTCTCCAGCTACCCCCAGACCATTGGATCTTGCTGCAGGTGCTGGTGGCATCAGGAGAACAAAGCTCCTTCCCCCTGCCCACTCCAGAGGCACTTTGAATTCAGGGCACCAAATTCCCTGCACGCCCTCCCTTTAGAACAGCATCCCAAAGCACTTCCCCTCCTGCAATCTCCGGCCAGCTACAAAAGCCTGGGACACACTGGGATATCAGATCCCCATCTCTGAGGCTGCCAGAACTCAGCCCTGGATTGCTGCCTCTCTTCTCACTCATCCAGGCACTGCCAGTCCCTTCTCCCATAGCTCATTAGAGCTCCCCACCTCCAAAATCCTGTCAGGACCACCCTGGCTCCTGTGGCAGCCCCGGGCCCCCCTGGCTGGCCAGGCCTCCCTTGCTGGCTGCCAGAGTGCCCTCACCCTTCCCTGCCTCCGGCTAACGCTTGTTTTCCTCTCCTGAGTTTTTTTTAAGGATTCATGAGCAGATGGTCTTGAAAACACAGTGCTCTCTCTCCCACTCTCTGAGAGAACAAATGCAGTCACTCTCCACTAATTGGAATGAGCTGGACTTTTTAAAAAGTTAATTAAAATCTATTTATTAAAAATGGGTGAATTCACCACCACCTGCCCTGTGGGCATCTCAGTGGAGCACCGCGGAAGGAGGCGGGATGGCTCTGCTGAAAGGTAAGGAGCAGCATTCAGGAGCAGCATTCAGGAGCAAGACAGAGAAGAATTTTTTCTTCTTTTTGGCTGTGAACTACTGCAGCTCTGACTTTGATGCCAAGCTGGAACCGATTTCTGGGACGAGAGCATCCCAAAAATCCCAGCAAACAGCTTGTCAAGGTTCAGCCAGCTATGGGGGGCATCTAGCTAGACACACACTTCTGGTGCTGCTCACACTTGCAGGTGCCAAGGCAGCCAGGAGTCCCCCCACTCCTGATTCTGTGATGAGGACTTCAAACTGCTGCTCAGGTAAATGTGTAATTAACCTCTCAGCATTGATTGGGAGCGACTGCCTGTGTCCCCGGGCCCTGTGACAACAGCAGCTTCATTAAGTCACTGCATCACCGAGCTGCAGCACAGACTTCCAAATCGCCTTAGCCAGGGCTTTATCCACCTCCCTGCCTCACTCCTGTGCCCGTGCTGTCTCAGGGGCTAATGAGGGATGAATTCCCAGAGACACAGAGGGTCACTGCCCAAAGGGATGGGCTGTGATCACCCAGTGCCTCTGTAGGGTCCCACTTCAGCCTGGCCAGAACCCAGAGACTGAGTGCTGCTGCACAGCTCAGGGGGACATGAGCCCCAGAACAAGAAACCTCTGAATAAAACACACCAGAAACTGTGAGATTTCCTGGCAACACATGAGCTTACATGAAGAAGATTCCCACAAGCCCATGGATGGGAGCTTTAGGAGAGGGGGCGAGCTTAGGAGAGGCTGGCTGCTAAAAATAGAAAGCCAGCTTTGTCTTTTACTCCTGTGGTAGCATCTGAAGCCTGAGGACACACAAAGGGCTCTGTAAACACTTCTACTTGATTAGCTGAATCCAAACTGTGTAGTCCCTGCAAGCAACATAACCCAAAAACATCCAGATCCAAAATGATGGGATTTGTATTGCATTTCTATGTGGGGAAAACAATTTCTATATCCAGTCTATAGGCTAGAAATAGCTGATTTCCCACTTGGGGTGAGCAAACTGGGCAATACAGATTGCAAAGAGTTTGAGATTGGCACGTGGCTGTCAAGAGCAGCGTGTCCATGGTCCTGCCCTGCTCCTCCAGCCTCAGCTGCTCTGCCAGTTCCCACAGTGGAGCCTCAGGGGAGAACCTCTGAACCTCCAAAGGCTTTTCTTGTCCTGACACAGGACACAGAACAGTTGTACCTCTCTGAAGAGCACAAATTGTCTTCTCCTGGTCCCCTGAGGGGCTCAGGGGGCAGTTGCAGGGTGGGGGCAGAGAGGGACATTGGCTTTTCAGCTCCACTGCCACCGTGGCTACCCCAGCACGCCTCGATCCCTGCTCCAGGCAGACTTCCCCAAATGTCTGTCCCAGTCCCACACATCCAAATCTGTACAGAAGTAGGAAAAAATTTCCTTTTTCTTCTCCATTTTTTTCCAATTCCCACAGAGGCTGGGTCATCTGTATCCTTGTGTAAGTTAAGATAAACCCTGCTGGAAAAAGAAGAGGCTGAACTTTTAGCTGCTCTGAACTGGCAGACATTGAGCAGAGCACAGCAGCAGAGTGGCCAAGAGAAGCCCTGACTCCTGACACCTTTTCCAACCTGAGTTTTGTCCCATAAGCCTCCAAAAAACCCCTCAGCCCTCCCCAGACGCAGTCAGGGTTTTCAGTGCACATCCTGCAGCATCCAGAGGGCAGCCCAAGGAAAGCTGACTCCTCTCTTCTTCACGCTGTGCCAGACAGAGCCCCAGCCCTTCATGTGCAGTAATGGGAGCAAATGGAGCCAGCTCTGGGCTGGCTGTGAGCTCCCTGGAGCCCTGCAGTGACACACTGAGTCCCCAGGCCACTCCTGACTGTGACAGCACAGGGTCAGCTGTGCTGCTCTGCTGCCTGGGAAGATGTGCATCCCCAGCTCCCCAGTGCTGCTGCAGTGAGCACCATGCTCTGTGATGGGCAGCTGGCAGGAACCAAAGAGGTAAAGAGTGTCATGAAATAAAAGCTGTTGGGAGCAGCAGCATAGCAAGGAAGGGTTGGCACTGAGAGCTCCTGCTCCTCCTCCGGGGAGCCAAAGATTTGCCTGGGCTCAGGAATGCTCAGAGCCCAGCGGAGCTGCTCCCCTGCCCCCAGCCCACCCCGACACGGCCCTTTGCTGTCCCTGCTGGGCACCAGGAGGGGATTTGTGCCCTTTCCCAGCTCCCAGCGAGCCACAGGGCTCTCTTGTGCCTGACACCGCTGTTCTGCAATTAGAGACTGACAGGCTGATTAGCACCCGGGGCTACAGTGAGATCACAAAAAGGAACACCAGCGAAATGTTGTCCTTTTCAACAGGCTCAGTTTTGATACCTTCTGTTGCTGGGGAGCAGGGGAGGAAGAAGAAGGAGAAAAAGGAAAGCTCCATTTCAGACCCTGCCATGGTTTTTTTTCCCAGGAGGATTTCTCATCAGGATGTCCTCACTTTGGTGGTTACAGGCAGCTTCCTTTCGTGGCACTCTTGGATTCACTAATGCAGTATCAGGCTGAGGCCAGTGATTATAGATTACATAATTAAGGGCAGCAAGTTTTGATTTAAAGGACCCATAAATAACAGGAATGAGAAGAATTTTAAAAGGACAATGCTCATTAAGTTTCTCAAATACATATATATTTATCCCTTCATGGAAATGTAATACTCTTGGAAGCTGTGACAGTGGCACTCCGTAGGAATCTTTGGCAGAAATATCTAAGTATCTACACAAACCAAAGTAATCTGCTTAAATAGCAAGTTCAAACCCATCCAGGCTGATGTCCTGTGCCAAACCTGGTCAACTGTCCCCTGTTGGAT
Source organism: Dicaeum eximium (assembly GCA_013396995.1). NCBI lineage: Eukaryota > Metazoa > Chordata > Aves > Passeriformes > Dicaeidae > Dicaeum > Dicaeum eximium. The sequence continues at coordinate 330,650 of VWZP01004610.1, read as the reverse complement.
TAGGGACCTCCACAGATCTCCTCCCAGGGAACGGGAGCCACATCACCTCCCTCCTGTGAGAAAAAACGGGGCTGAAAAGGAGGAAAGTGTTACTGGAGGGCTGGAGAGGGAGCCTGAACTGCTGCAGTGATTGCTGCTTCATTTTGTTTTGATGTGGTTCAAGAGCTGTGTGAAAAGGCATAAAATTGAGCAATTCCACGTGTGCTGAGGCACAGACCTGTTTTCCATCTCCACATCATCCGTACAGGGCACTCGGGAGGCTGTGCTGAGTCCTGCCCATGGGAGCAGAGCCCAGCGAGCTGGGCACAGTGGCACAGGTGGCACAGGGCTCCACAGGCTCACAGGATCTGTATGGGGGGCAGGAGAGAGGGACCAGGAGCAGAGGGGAAGGCAGGGATGTGCCTCTGAGCAGTGTAAATACAGCCCTGCCCACTCTGGGGCTGGCAAGGACTTGGAAATGATGATGGGCTTTGTGGAAATCTCTTTTAATCCCGCCCTGTGTGTGTGTGGAGCTATTCCCACCAAGCTTTGAGTGCTGGAGCTCCCTCAGAGGGCAGGAACAGAGAAGGGAGAGAGCAGCAAAGGCTGCCCAGGATGGGCTCTGGCTGCCCCCTTTGAAGCCAGCTCTGTGTGGTGGTTTGCCTTGCTGCCTTTAAATGTCACTGGTCTGAGCTGAGGGTGTTTCACTCCGAGCAAGGGGATGATGCTGAGCCAGGGAAATGGAGCTGGAACATCAGGGAACACTTCAGAACTGAAAGGCACTGAAAGGGCTCAGTGGGAGGTGGTGGAAGCCCCAAATTCTGAGCCATTACCCACTCAAAGGACAAAAGGCACTGGAGGACTGGTGTGGGCAGCACCTCTCTGGGTCTGTTTATACTCTGGGAATTCGGGTTACAAAATAAATGAGTCACACGTGGCAGCAGACCAAACCAGGCTTCTCAGGCAAGCCCACATTGCCACAAATTACACAGGAACTCATCTCAGAGTGCCTGGGATTATTACTGATTTACAGCAGTCGCTGAGATCAGAGTCTTCCCTTAAGATTCTGCTCAGTCATTACTTGTCTAAAGATGCCAAAGCTGCCAATAATTCCTTAAGACTTCAGGCATGGCTGTCCCTCATGCCAGGCCACCCTTTCCTGGTCTCACTGGCAGTGTAAACAATCAGATCCTGCTTGCAGGATTTCTTGGGGAAAACCTCTGGCTTTGGTTAACTCAAGGGTATTTACAGTTTTCAAATACTCACCCTGAAATTCACCCCCATGGGGCCATGCATGTAATAAATTTTTATCCCATGGAGGGATAAAAATGATTCCTAAAAAATTCAGTAAAACCCCTCTGCTTAAAGCAGCTTGGACACACCGTTACTTTTCCTATTTGTTTTAGGATCAGCATTCCCAACAATACCTCTCCTTGCAAGAAAATGTGCACAGATTTTATATATGAGAACATTTCAGATATTCCCTCACTAAGTATTTTTTGTTTGGTTGGGAATTCTTCCTTCTTCTTTAAAAAATCTTTTTCTGCCATCTCCTCACAAAACATGGGTAAATTTAGAAATGAAATGCAACTTCAGAGCAGAGAATCAGCATCATCAGTCTCAAGATGCTGAGGAAAAACAGATATTCCTCCAAATGAAATACTTCCATGTGCTGAAACATTCAGCCACTGAAATCATCCACGAAGTGCTAATGCGGTGGGAATTTGGGATCAGCTCTATCTTGTTCCCTGCCTAGATTTCTGGTGCAAAAAGACTGAACTGGTAATTTTTATGCCTGGTTCCTGTTTTCTTGTGGTCAGTGCTGTTTTCAGGGGGTCTCAGGAAAGCTGTGCCGTGCCTGTGCTCTGGAGCCACTTGGATGGACAGAACAGGTACAGAAAGGTCTGATTAGAGCAGGAGCAGGGCCAGGAAAGCCGGGCATTACAGCTGTGGGCTCCTCTCTCTGCTCAGGGAACTTCACACAGACTGGACAGGCCTTGTGGCAGCACAGCAGTGACAGCAAACACCAACTGGGAGCTGTGGTCTTCTCCTCAAACCAGAAATGTCCCTTCCCCACAGCCTGGAGAGGCTGGGGACACACACCAGCCTCGCCTGTACCCCAGAACTGCATGGGAGACAAAGCTCTGAGCCCTCAGGGGCTGGGTGAGGAGCCAACCCCGATGCTCCATGTCCTGGGGACATTCCTGCAGGCACTGAGCGGGATTTGGGTCTGCAGTGCCTAAGGAACACCTGCACACATCTCAGCACATCCAGGCACTTCCCAAAGATCCAATCTTTGCATTTCTCCCACTCTCTTCCTGCATTACAGTGTGGTTCACTTCTGAGTATTTTGGGTTTCTGTGCATCCTTCTGGCTCTTCCATGGACAGCTGTGCAGTGGGGGCTGGATCTGGTGATTCACAATTGCTTTAGAGGAAAAAATCAAGCAGTGAAATCTTCTGCTGGGTTCAGCTCTCATCCTCTACTTTCTCATCAAAATTCTGTGATTCTTCTTGATCCAAAATCCAGGAAAAGGGCAAGGAAGGTGTTTTCCTTTGCCCAGGAGCTGCGTTCCCATCGGATTTCTGAGCGTACCAACAGCAGGCTTTGCCAAGTTATGAGAAGCTGAAGGATGTTGCTGCAATAATGTGCTCAAAATCTGGAATAGCTGAAAAAATGCCTGGAAGAATAACTTGGCAAGTTCCTGAGGATAGGACGGAGATAAAGAATGGGTACTGCTAAGCAGGAATGAATTATCAAGGATAGGGCTAAATAAAAATGAATTATCAACTGAGCTAATGGAAGAGAAAAAGCAACCGCTATTCCACAGATCCTGTGTGGAGGTCACCTTGGCTTCCCTCTCACACATGAATATTCACTGGCTTGGAATGGATCTGTCCTTAATCGAGATTTATGTACAGCGAGGGTCTTGGAGCTCCTCACAAATGACCCCCATTAGCTCATCCCAAGGCACACTCCAGGGCTGAGCATCCAGCTGATGGTCCTGTGCCTCCTGCAGAGCAGTTTCCTCATTCTGGAAATGAGTCTGTGTGGCAGTGAGAGATGTTCCTGAGCAGTAAAACAATCAGACACATTATCTGTGCTCTCTGCTCTCCCAGCCAGCCTCAATCCCAGCTCTGATTGCTGCATTTATGTGTTTTATTGTGTGTTTTATCACCAGATCCAGGGTGATAAACCTCCATCCTCCATCACAGCAATGAAACTAATTCAGCCAAGGAGGACACAGGTAATGCACCTGTATTTCTCTCTCTCTCCTCCCAGTCTTCACAGATCTTTGCCAGAAATAAAATAATTAAAGGATTAACGCCTCTTTCCCATACACTCATTTACACAGTATGATCCCCATGAGTGGTATGTGGAGTTATTTCAGACTTCACAAGTGAGGAAGCAGAAAGGCTGCTCCATCACTCTGATTATCTCCTTGCTGAACACATGGGCTGATGACAACAGCGAGAGGATTTACAAAAACATTTGTCCTCAATCTGCTGCAAAACCCTATTTATGGATTACTTCCATACAATGATTTTTTAAAAATCAGGGACAAAAAGGAAGGGAGAACATAATTTTAGTATGGCTTTTCTTCCAAACACATGGCACAAATGTAGAGACTGAAGGCCTGCTGGTGAGGAATCCTTCTGCTGACTCTGCCTTCCCTGTGCCTCTCAGCTCCTTAATTACACCATCACTACACACAGGGCTGGTTCAGAAATATCTTTAAGTGGGATGTCATTTATAAAATGCAAATAGCATCTCCAACTCCAGTTTAACGATTTGGCTTCCAGTCATAGAGCAACCACCAGAAGGATTTTCTTCATTTTCTTAACCTCTTACAATTTCCAGGGCTTTTTGCTACGTCTTTCTCTCCGTCCTCCCCAGTGACACAGCACAGAGACAGAATGCACATGGTGTTTGCTCCACGTCTCACCTGCTACCAGCACTGCAATCACAAAAGTCATGCCAGGCTGCAGGTGGTGAAATTGGAACTGGACTCTGGACTCTCTTTAGGGCACCATTAACATTTAAGCACCACCCTGAAGTCATGATTGTGCCTTCTCCACCCCAGGCTTAACCCCAAACTGTGGGAAATGAACTACAGGGTCTTAGACAACTCGAGAGCAACCTGGAATTTGCCCTTGCCAGGCTGCCAGGCCAGGTTTACTGTACCTCCCAGTCCAGGACAGAGGCCTGCCACTGAGCTATCTTGTCGATGTTCTCCAGCCTCCGCTTGCGCTCGTTGATCTGGAGGGTGACGTTCCTCATGACGGCAAGGGCAGCGGCCACGTACCTGTAGTCACTGGACACAGAGGGAAAGGCCATCAAAGGCAGCAGGACATGCCCAGGAGTCTGTCATAAGCTCACCAGCCCAAAGGGACACGGGAAGGGGTGACCCCTCAGTGCTATGATGGGATTTTTCCATCTGGATTGTCACAATGGAGCAGCTCGATAGAAACTGGAACTGGGAGCCCAGTCTGGCCTTTACCAACCCAGCACTGGTGAGCCCTTTACAGCCTCAAGGTGCCCAACTGCAGAGCATTCTAAAGACAGGCTGAACTCTTTTACAGCCTCTGTCTTTGGGCCCCGATTTTTCTGGTTTTAAAATGAACATTTAGTAAAGGGTTCATTTAGGCAAAGACCAGAGCACACTCTAAGCCACTCCCAGAGCAGTCACCCCATGGAATTCACTCTCACTGCAGATTTCAGGTGAGCAAATCAAGCAACTCTTTTTTTCCCTTCTGCATGGCCCTTTGAGTGCAGTACAAGAGTGAGAACAGGCTCCTGCCAGGGCCACTGAGAATGATGATCAGTCTTTTCAAAAACTGATGCTGAAATCAATGCCATTGATTCCTGCCCTGTGCCTGCTTTTCCATTCCAAGGAGCTGTAATGTTCATTTCCATTGGGAAGACAGGCAAGGCCAGCTGCCACAACACCACCACAATGTATTATTAACTTAAGGGCTGCTATTGATTGCTGACTAATGAGAAAAACTGCCATCTTGGGCAGCTGCAGGGGGAATGGCTTTATTGATTATTGCTAAGGATTGTGCTGGTGACAGCTAAAAGAGGGGTGAATGCTGGGAATTAGATCCCCTCTCTATGTGTTCCCAACAGGATAAATACTAAGAAACAAACACACTGTGTTATACAAAAAGTATTATTTGCTCTTTTGCAATCCTTGCTTGGATGAAAGCTTGAGCTGAGTTTTCATTTTTTTCTTAAATTCTTATGTCAAAATTCTAGGTGTGCTTAAAAATAATCCCACAGATTCCAGGACAGCAGGACTGGGCCTTCAGCAAAATAAAGGAAAATAGAGGATGGGCAGTTTGATACATCCATCACAGAGAGGTCTGGGTGGGGAGGGACCTTAAAGCCCATCCAGCTCCACCCCCTGCCATGGGCAGGGACCTTCCACTATCCCAGGGTGCTCCAAGCCCCATCCAACCTGGCCTTGGACACTTCCAGGGATAGAAGGGATTGTGCTGCACAATGAAGAATTTCTTGTGCCTCCCTTTGTGCATCTGTGTGAGGGAGTGTTGGATGTGTAAGGCAGGAAAGGAGCCGTGCCACGGGGACATCAGGGTGGCCTGGAGAACATCCATGAGTTCTTTAGGGAAACAGGGAAGCCCCTATGGCCAGGAAAGATCTGGAGAGGCAGGGAGAGGTGCAGGGTCTAGACAGTCACTAATGATCTCCCAGCAGTGATGCTCATGCTCAGAAGGGAGCTCCTCACATAATGTGTTCCTACATTCCCAACTCCAGTTCCATTCTGCTCTGGGAATGCTCAGGATCCCAGCAAGCTGCACTTAGGATCTTCCTATATTTACTTAATATTAAGCTGGATTAGATCTTTAAGAGGTGAACAGATGTGGCTTGGTGAAAAATTCAAATGAATCAGGCTGCAAAGAGGCAGCAGTTGGAGGGAGGCAGGCTCTGAGCTTTCCCCCATCCTGCCTCCATGCCGAGTGGGACGGTGCCAGCCGTTTATCTTGGGAATGCTAATTCCCTAATTCCAGTGAGAAAACCCCAGCAATGTTTTCCTGTCATGCTGTAATGAAGAAAAGGCTCAGGACTGAACTTTTTGGGCTCCCAGCCCATGTCTGTGGCAGAGCTGGCAAAAACTTAGAAGAAAAAAAATCAGAAGCAGAGCATTTGGCCATGAGGCAATAATAGGATCCCATTAACCATGAGATGAAGGTAAATAAATGGTTTGTCAATTGTATTGGGGCTGCAGTGGCCACTTCCCAGTGCTCCATCAGAATCCAAGTCTAGATCCTTGCCAAGCATCACATGCTATCTCTGGGGAGCATGGTCTGCACTGTGGTTTCAGCATTGTCCTGACCTGGTGCAGGGAAAATCCACACCTCTGAAGGTGTGGTGGTAGTGAAAAGGAAGGAAAAAAAAAAGAAAAAGAGGATCATGTTCCTCTGTTACATGAAGCTCACATCCCTGCTTTCCCTGGCAATGCTGCATTTTTCCATTTTTTGCCTCACTCAGGGCTGGACATGGCACCGGCTCTGTGCAGCCACAGGTTTCCTCCCCGTGCTGTTGGAGCTTCAGGGGTTACTGTTCCTAATGCAAGGTGAGCAAACCTCACCCTGCCTTCCCTTCCCAGAGCATGGAGGAGCAGGAGAAACAGAGTGTCCATGGCAATCCAGTGACACAGAGCTCTCAGGCTGAGTCACCCAACTGCTGCTGAACCACAGGAGAGCTCCCAAGGCTCCTCAGAACACGACTCTGTGATTACTTAACAACGTGGTGAGTTTAAAACATCCCAAAGGAACAGGAATGTGCTCCCAAAATAACCCAACCCTGGTGTTATCACACTGCCCACATCCCCTTTGCTATGGCTCCCAAATAACTCACAGAGGGCCATTTTAACCACCCTCCTGTTGGGAAGCCACATCTGAGCTCCCAGGCAGTGCTGTGGGTCCTCATGTGGCTGCTGAAGGTACAACCCACAACTGTGGGATCCCAGAGCTGCTTTCTGATACCCCAAGGTTCCCACGAGTCCATTCCAAGTTTGACTTGGTCTTTGGAAAAGCAGGAATTGGATCTGAAGCCAAAGGCTCATCCAAATTGGCTACCCTGGGCATTTGGCTACCCTGAATCACCCAGACTTGTGGGTCAGGTCGAAGCAAATCAATGCATCTCTGCTCACATCACATTCTGCTCTGGGCTTGGGAAAAACAAGCCACCAAACACTCGCAGAAGTTTCTGACACATCTCTGGTCTTTTCTGTTCTCACTTGCTTTTAAATGGGTTTTGGAAAAAGTAAGAAAATTGGCAGGGCAGGAGCAAATCTGCTTTTACAGGGCCTGATTTTTCTTTCACCTTATTTTCACAGCAGTAAATCCCAAGTGGTATCACAGGCACTGCTCCTGATTCACACTGTCAGGCAGCCAGGCTGAGTGTCCTCAGCAGCATCAAAAGATCCTGGAAATGTTGGGAAGCAATCAAACTGTGGGTGCTCCTCTGAACCTAAAGCCCATGCCAAAACCAGAGATGGGACTGGGCTCAAAAGCTGAGCAGGTTTGGAGTTCTCCCCACATCAGGCTCCACTTGCAGATCCTGGCCCTGTACTCACTGTGTGCCCAGGTTCTCCCTGGGAGCAGGGAAGGAGCCTCTCAGACCACTGAATGCTAATTAGGTAATTTTTCCAGTGTAACTGGTAGCATCAGAAAGTACATCCAAGGGTAATTAGTTCACATGTCTGATTAGAATACAGCTGAGTGTGTCTCCATCAAGAATTGCTGCTTTAACAAGACTGAACTGTCTGCTAACCCTTTGTCCTGCTCCTGTTTATCCACGATGTCACAGGGACAAGAGCTGGACAGAAAATCCCAAACCCTGGGGGGGGGAAAGGAGCACTGGACAGAAAACCCCAACCCTTGTGTAGGGAAGGAGCCCTGGACAGAAAACCCCAAGCCCTGCAGGGAAGGAGCCCTGGACAGAAAACCCCAAGCCCTGTGTAGGGAAGGAGCACTGGACAGAAAACCCCAACCCTTGTGTAGGGAAGGAGCCCTGGACAGAAAACCCCAAGCCCTGTGTAGGGAAGGAGCACTGGACAGAAAACCCCAAGCCCTGCAGGGAAGGAGCCCTGGACAGAAAACCCCAAGCCCTGCAGGGAAGGAGCCCTGGAGCCTGTGCCTGCTGAGGTACCTGTGCTCCTGGGCCGTGTACTTGAGCAGCTCTGCCAGCTGCAGGGGGTACTTGCAGATCTTCTGCACGGGGGTCAGCAGGAAGCCGTCGATGGCGATGTCGATCATCTGCTGCAGCAGGCGGCACGCCTCGAAGAAGTGCTGGTACCTGCTGTCCTTCATCAGCTTGGAGAGCTCCATGCACGCGTCCAGGTGGTTGTTACAGTACTCAGAATAGATCCAGAAGCCGTCTTGCTGTGAAGGCAGAATGAGGAGGACAGGTCAGGCAGAGACCCGGCTGATCAATGCCACACCGGGGCTGGGAAGGGCACGGTTCGATGGGATATTGGGAAAAATTCCTCCTGGGAGGGTGGGGAGGCCCTGGGATGGAATTCCCAGAGAAGCTGTGGCTGCCCCATCCCTGAAGTGTTCAAGGATGAGCTTGGACCATCTATGAAGGTGTCCTGCCCACAGCAGGGTCTGGAACAAAATGATCTTCCCAACCCAACCCTTCCAACCCAAACCAGCCTCAGCTTCCAAGAAAGAACAGCCCAAGCAGGAGGAAGGACAGATCCTACAGTGCTCCTTCTGTTTAGAAGAGGTGCTGGGAAAGGAGTGGCTGCAGAAAGGGACTTGCACTCTGACACATGGCCAAGGTCTCTGCAGGTACAGGTGTGTCAATGTGAGCCCTGAACAGAGCTTTGCTTGTGCTCAGCTTCAAATTGTGCAGGGAGGGTTTGAAAGGCAGAGCTCTGGATTGTGGTAAGACAAGAGGACAACCTTGTTATTTCTAGAGCTGTTTCCCTGCAAGATCCTGAAGCACCTGGCAAGTGTGTGGGGGCTGGGTATGTTTGAAATTCCCTTTACCAACAGGGAACCCAAGGCACTGTGTGGATTTTCCCAGGAACAGAGCCCTAGAAAACACTAAAAACAAACAAAAGACCCCCTCACACATGGGGCCCTCCACCTTTTGGATGGGTCTAACAAGTTTTCTGGTGTCTATTTTGTTGGAATGTCCTTTTTCTGCTGCCTTCTGCCTTTCTGTCTGAGCACAGACTGTCACCTTTAACTTGGGCTTGATTCATCTGAGCCACACAGACAAGGCAATGAAAGGGCAAAGAAAGATTTCACTGCGAAGGAGATGGGCACAGCCCAGCACCACAAATTAACTCTGAGACAGCCCTGGTGAAAGTCAGGTGTTGCAAACCAGCCAGTTCCACCGAGCTGTGGTCAATGCCTTCCAAAAAAAGGACAGATTCTGTTTAGCCAAGACACGCCTGCCCAGCAATTACTTCTCAATCCCTGAGGGTCCAAACAAGCTGCTTCTCTGGGAACAGGGATCCAGTGTCCTTCCCATCCCCACAGCTGACCCAGCCATGCATTGGCAGCTCTCTCTTCCTGAAGGAAATGAGGAACAAGATGCTTTGGAGATGCCTAAACAGGATCTTAACATCCTCACCCCTCGGTTTCCCAAATGGCTAAGCAGGGACAATTTATCAGGACTTTATCAGCCAGCTCTCAGCCCCTGTCTGGTGACAGGCAAGTGTCAGATCTTCCTACGAATTGCAGCAGCAATTCTTGCTATTGTCACTATCAATGAATTGACAGCACAGCCTCAAGTCATGACATTTGAGCTACTGATTCTCAGCAAGATTTCGTACATCTTCCCAGCACAGAAGTGGAATGTGATGCTGCTTTTTGCAGGCTCTGATAAGAACCAGCCATGTTAACACCTAATGCACCTTCTCAGAGGAAACCCCAATGAGAGACCAAGGGATGTTTAAAAGATGCTGTGAAACTCTTTAGGGTGTCCTGCTGAAGTTTCAGGAAAGTTTATCAGGAGTTTCCCTGATAANTGTAGGGAAGGAGCCCTGGACAGAAAACCCCAAGCCCTGCAGGGAAGGAGCCCTGGAGCCCGTGCCTGCTGAGGTACCTGTGCTCCTGGGCCGTGTACTTGAGCAGCTCTGCCAGCTGCAGGGGGTACTTGCAGATCTTCTGCACGGGGGTCAGCAGGAAGCCGTCGATGGCGATGTCGATCATCTGCTGCAGCAGGCGGCACGCCTCGAAGAAGTGCTGGTACCTGCTGTCCTTCATCAGCTTGGAGAGCTCCATGCACGCGTCCAGGTGGTTGTTACAGTACTCAGAATAGATCCAGAAGCCGTCTTGCTGTGAAGGCAGAATGAGGAGGACAGGTCAGGCAGAGACCCGGCTGATCAATGCCACACCAAGGCTGGGAAGGGCACGGTTCGATGGGATATTGGGAAAAATTCCTCCTGGGAGGGTGGGGAGGCCCTGGGATGGAATTCCCAGAGAAGCTGTGGCTGCCCCATCCCTGAAGTGTTCAAGGATGAGCTTGGACCATCTATGAAGGTGTCCTGCCCACAGCAGGGTCTGGAACAAAATGATCTTCCCAACCCAACCCTTCCAACCCAAACCAGCCTCAGCTTCCAAGAAAGAACAGCCCAAGCAGGAGGAAGGACAGATCCTACAGTGCTCCTTCTGTTTAGAAGAGGTGCTGGGAAAGGAGTGGCTGCAGAAAGGGACTTGCACTCTGACACATGGCCAAGGTCTCTGCAGGTACAGGTGTGTCAATGTGAGCCCTGAACAGAGCTTTGCTTGTGCTCAGCTTCAAATTGTGCAGGGAGGGTTTGAAAGGCAGAGCTCTGGATTGTGGTAAGACAAGAGGACAACCTTGTTATTTCTAGAGCTGTTTCCCTGCAAGATCCTGAAGCACCTGGCAAGTGTGTGGGGGCTGGGTATGTTTGAAATTCCCTTTACCAACAGGGAACCCAAGGCACTGTGTGGATTTTCCCAGGAACAGAGCCCTAGAAAACACTAAAAACAAACAAAAGACCCCCTCACACATGGGGCCCTCCACCTTTTGGATGGGTCTAACAAGTTTTCTGGTGTCTATTTTGTTGGAATGTCCTTTTTCTGCTGCCTTCTGCCTTTCTGTCTGAGCACAGACTGTCACCTTTAACTTGGGCTTGATTCATCTGAGCCACACAGACAAGGCAATGAAAGGGCAAAGAAAGATTTCACTGCGAAGGAGATGGGCACAGCCCAGCACCACAAATTAACTCTGAGACAGCCCTGGTGAAAGTCAGGTGTTGCAAACCAGCCAGTTCCACCGAGCTGTGGTCAATGCCTTCCAAAAAAAGGACAGATTCTGTTTAGCCAAGACACGCCTGCCCAGCAATTACTTCTCAATCCCTGAGGGTCCAAACAAGCTGCTTCTCTGGGAACAGGGATCCAGTGTCCTTCCCATCCCCACAGCTGACCCAGCCATGCATTGGCAGCTCTCTCTTCCTGAAGGAAATGAGGAACAAGATGCTTTGGAGATGCCTAAACAGGATCTTAACATCCTCACCCCTCGGTTTCCCAAATGGCTAAGCAGGGACAATTTATCAGGACTTTATCAGCCAGCTCTCAGCCCCTGTCTGGTGACAGGCAAGTGTCAGATCTTCCTACGAATTGCAGCAGCAATTCTTGCTATTGTCACTATCAATGAATTGACAGCACAGCCTCAAGTCATGACATTTGAGCTACTGATTCTCAGCAAGATTTCGTACATCTTCCCAGCACAGAAGTGGAATGTGATGCTGCTTTTTGCAGGCTCTGATAAGAACCAGCCATGTTAACACCTAATGCACCTTCTCAGAGGAAACCCCAATGAGAGACCAAGGGATGTTTAAAAGATGCTGTGAAACTCTTTAGGGTGTCCTGCTGAAGTTTCAGGAAAGTTTATCAGGAGTTTCCCTGATAAGCAGTGAACAGTTGCCTTGACACAGCACAGGAGCTGCAGCACCTGTGAGCTCTGATACCCTGCACTCCTGTCCCTCCAGGAAAGCCTCTAGCTCCAGGGCTGGCATTTGTTTGACATTTCCTGACGTATTTACAACACTGGCCAATTTATCAGCTCCTGCAGGAGGTGGTTTATGGAACAGTAGGATGGGCTAGGCAAAATCCTCCAGTATCTTCTCATCCATGTGATTCAAGTGTACTGGGGGTTATCCAACTGCATATCCAAGTTCTCCCTCCTCTGTATCTCACAAAGCACATGGAGAACTGTGGAGCAGTCCCTGATATGTTACTAGAAGAGGTTCCTGCCTTGTGAGTTTTGCTCCTCGCTCCCCACCTCAAGCCCCCGAGGACAATGCCCAGTGAACTCACGTGTTCCAGGAAGCATGGTCCAATCTCACTGAGATGGGGGTCCTCGTTGTTGTACTGCTTCTCCAGGTCCCGCACAAATCCCATCTGAAATCTGTAGATGTCTTCAATGTTCCCAAAGATGATTTTCAGCTGCTCATCACTGAACATGTCTCTCCTCTTGCGGCACTGCTTTAAGTAACCCTGCAGAGCGAGAAAGAAGGATCTGCAGAGAGCAGCAAAACCCAGGGCACAGCCCCAGGGAGGTGTGTTCAGTGCTGGGAGCCTGGTCCTGCAAACCCCACTGCCTCCAACACCTCATACCCAGGTCTCCTACAAGCACTGCTGCCTCCACGTCCTTCCAGTGGCACAGCTTCCACAGAAAGCTGTGAGGGGCTGTTTGAGCCTGCTCTGATTTCTCCTTTCAGCACAGTAATCAGGACAAGGAAGCTGTTTAATACCATCATCAAGTTCTGTTTAATATCTTTAGCAACAACCTGGATGAGGGAATGGAGTGCACCCCCAACAAGTTTGCAGCATGTGCTAGAAGCTGGGAAGGTTCTTAGCAAATCCCCTCTTCCTTCCACACTTCACCTGTCAGGATGATCATCACCAAATCACAGAACTGTTAACGTTAGAATAGACCTTTAGGATCATCAAGTCAGAATGATTTAGACTAGAAACTTTGTAAGGCCAAATCTCAGATGTTGCAACAGGCCTGGTCTGTTCTGCAGCATCCTGACTGGAAAGAAACAACACAGGGGTCATCAGGAGATGACTTTGCTTTCTTTGCTTGCCTTTATTATATAGGAAGGGGGAATAATGAAGGGAAGAAAATGCCAGCAGCACCAGTGGAATGGCTAAATTTGGGAACTCAGGATGCTTAGTCACACAGCCATGCTGCCAGCTGGTGACATGCAGCTGCTGGGCCACATTGAACACTGGAACCCTGCAATGAAATGTCCTTCAGCCTCACCATGTGGTTCCTGGCAGGGAGAACCTCAAACATGAATGAGAAATGCAACTCTGGCCGACCTGGCCTGGACCCAACCTCTGCCATGTCCAGCTCAGCTCGGATGATGCCATCACCCTGAATTTTCTGGCTTTTTCAGCTGAGAAGTTTCGGTTATGGAACACCTTCTACACTTCCTAATCTAGGTCTCTCTTCACCCAGGAGCTCCTTGGTGACTCATTTCCCTGGATTTCCCTCTCTGATTTTCCAAGGCCATGAGGAATGGGAGCAGGCTGCTTCCCATGCTGCAGGACGGTCACAGGGCAAACTGAAATCCAAACTCAGGAGAAATGACACAGAGCATCTCTCCATGCAGATTTTCCTGTTTACTTGCTTATCTCAGAACAGCCTGGGGAAAAAACCCAAGGAAAAAGCCAGGAAAAAGTCCTCCCTGTGCCCATGGGGCAGTGTCCCCTCACTGTGCTCCGTGATATTCCTCTCTTCCCAAACACAGGAACATCTCCCAGCCTCGGGGTTGCCATTGGCTGCGATTCCCATCCTTACTATTCCCACCCTCCCTGTGCTGCTTCATCATTTCTCTGGAATCACGTGTCTGGAGGTGCTGAAGCAGCACAATTCTGTGCAGGCACCTCTGAAAGCACACAGAGAATAGAGGACTGCGAGGAGTTCCCCAGCCTCATCTTCTCTGTGTGTTTGAAGGTGGTTTCCAGCACAAGCCAGGAAAAGGAGACTGAAGATTCTTCCGTAACACGCAGCAGAGGAGGCTGCTGCAGAGTTTTGCCAGTAAATTTACTTCTGTTACGTAAAACAATGTCATCTTCCTTCTGTTCATCCCGTCAGGTTTGCTCAGAGAAGGGATAGTTGACTGATGAGCAGATGCTGGAGAGTGTTTTGCTCAATGAATACCTAAAAATAGCTGCCAAACTGTCTTTAAAGTACTTTTCCATGTAGTCCCTGAAGTATAGGCCAAAGTTGGGCAGAATTTACAGGAGGTTAAGTGCAAAGTTTTCTTCACCCCACAGTGGGCTTAGAGACAGCCAGGAGAGGTGGTCAGTCCAACCGTCCGTCCATCCATCCATCCATCCATCCATCCATCCATCCATCATCCATCCATCCATCCATCCATCCATCCATCCATCATCCATCCATCCATGATCCATCCATCCATCCATCATCCATC
>VWZP01004610.1:169793-316057 GCA_013396995.1 Dicaeum eximium | reverse complement strand
CCATCCATCCATCCATCCATCCATCCATCCATCCATCCATCATCCACCCATCCATCCATCCATCATCCATCCATCCATCCCTCCATCCATCCATCCTTCTTGTCTGGCTTAGAGCAGGCTGAAGGAGAGAAGAAGGAGGCTGAAGGCTGTAACTTCAAAGGCAGCTGTGATAATATTCCATATTTTTTCCTCTCTGAGCCTGTTTGGGGCTGTTTACAGTGCCCTGGAACCATCCGAAGCCAAGCCCAGTACCACCTGGGCTGTAAACCAGTGCTCTCTGTGCAGGGTTCCCAGCACTCAGGTGAGGGTGGTGCTGAAGGGTACACAACCAGAATCAGCACAAGAACAAAGCTCAGACTGTTTGAACTGGAAAGGCAAACCAGAGCCAGGGCTGGTCCCAGGCAACCAGAACTTGCATACTGATCCACGGTAAGCCATGGGAGCAGTGGGGCTTCGCTGTGGTGAGGAAATCTCTCCAATCCAGCTGCTTCCCACAGGCCTTGGCTGGCAAAGGAGATTCTCATGCTGGTGCTGGCCAGCTCCTGAGCTCCCTGCCCGGCCAGACTCTTGCCTTGGGTGTTGGGAGTAATAATATGGTGTGCAATGACACAGGAGCAGGGAGTGGAAATGCACCCTGAAGCAGAGGGGAGCAATGGGAAGCTCCTAATCACCACTCTCCAGTAAGGACCTCCCATCCTCAGGTGCCTCACTGCTATCAGGATTTGTTATTCAGTGCAGCTCAGAAACAAGAGAATAACCACATATTGCTAAACTCAGTACTAAACCAAGCTCAGCCCAGCCAGAGCTGCTCTGCCATCCCCTCTCAAACCTCACATCCTTCATCCTTTCTGGCACCCTAAAACAAAGAGCCCCAGGAAGAGGAGAATGTGCCACTGTCAGAGCAGCTCATCAGGGGCTGCTGCCTGCTCCTGCTGTGGCACAAACAACGGCCCTGGCCACCCCCCAGGGGCACGGGGAGCCCAGCCCACCCCCGGCTCTCCCAGTCCAGCCCTGCTCACATCCCGCTGTGTCAGCGCCCGGCTGACAGAGCTCTCAGAGCTTCCCCAGGCAAAGGGATTGCTGGGATTAAACTGAGCATAAAGAGCCTCTCTCCAGCAAGGCACAGCCCATCACTGCACAGATGAGAATGCCCATTTCAGTCCTCCTCCCTGCTTAGCTGAATCATTTCCTGGTGCTCTACCTGCAGGTAAGATTTCTCCTCTCAACCCCAGTGTGCATCACAGAGAGCGAAGAAAGAGCTTTCTGAGAGATATCATTAGGGGTAGTAAATCAGTGTTCCCCCACTGCAGCTGAACCTGTCTGCACCTCCTGAGAATCCCAACTGGCAGAAACACGGTGACATGGCTGGAGATGCAAGTTAAGGTTTATTTTAGTTTCTTTTGTTTTCGTTTCCAACACAAAAGTGCAAATGCAGGAAAAGAAACAATATGTGGAGAAGTGTCTGCAGTTCTTCCCTTCTCCAATGCAAAGCTCTCTGACCAAAATAGCACATTGAAATTAAGCTCATTTGTTTCCAAATTGAAATCCCAAGGCTCTTCTATATTTGAAAAGTGTCATGGATGCTTTTTGGATGGCTGCTCTGCCTCACTGGGAGAAAAGCAGCAAGGATGAAGGGAGGACGACATTCTTTTAAGCACAATTCCCAAGGGGCTTCACCACATTGACTGGGCACAGGCTCACTAAATCCTAAACATTGCAAGGGATGAGCTGAAAGCCATCTCCACACTTTGATTTCTGTGCTAACAAACTTGTGCCTCTCAGTGATAAGGACATCTCCACACACAGCGCCCAAACTCTGGCACAACCGTGTGTTCCCCTTCCCAAACACCCAGCACCACAAGCTCTGCACTTTGGGCTCAGCTCAGGGCACTAATCCTGAACCTAAGGGATTGTAGAGGTTAATTGTAACCTAATGAACAAGAACCAAGCTGGGGATTTGTGGGGTCAGCCACTGAAGTCCATTGCTTGCTAGTTTCCCATGGTGGAAACATTTTGCCCTCAGTCTTGCTAAAAAAAAAGGCAAATGGGGACCATCCTGAGCCAGGGGAAATTGTGAACCCGACATGAAAAGCACAGATGACATGGGTAACTGATTGGTTTAATTACAACCTAATTTCCTCAATCACAAGTTCAAAAGTAGATGGCATTGGGTTTTAATTAAGAGGACTGCTTGAAGGATCTCAACCTCATCATGTTTTAGTCAAAGAGCTATGGAATAAAGGTCAGGAAATCGTACTTTTGGTTAATACAAACTAAAGGAATTATCAGATCCAGCAGGAAATTCTCAGAACTGTCAATACATATTGACAGATGCTGCTCCT
This sequence comes from Dicaeum eximium, assembly GCA_013396995.1. NCBI lineage: Eukaryota > Metazoa > Chordata > Aves > Passeriformes > Dicaeidae > Dicaeum > Dicaeum eximium. The sequence goes on along the minus strand of VWZP01004610.1, from coordinate 313,715 downwards.
CCATTAGACAGCGTCCTCAGACACTTCAGCTTGTTCCCAAATCACCCAAGGACAAACCCATGCTCAGCCCTTGTCAGCCTCCCACCATGGGCAGGTGTGCCAGCCCCAGGTACCTCACAGATGTCCTTGAGGTGTTTGATGCAGTGGGGACAGGCCGGCCTGTAGGGGTGCCCCAACCCCAGGTACCTCACAGATGTCCTTGAGGTGTTTGATGCAGTGGGGACAGACCCAGGCCAGCCCCCAGGTGTGCCCCAGCCCCAGGTACCTCACAGATGTCCTTGAGGTGTTTGATGTAGTGGCGCTCGGTGCTCATGATCTCGTTGATGACATTGGCTCTCATCTGGTCGCGGTTCTGCACGGTCCTGCCCAGGCACAGGCAGTCGGCGCTGGGGTCCAGGTGGCCGTTCTGCACCTCGCTGGTTCCCTCCTCCACCCCATCCTCCTGGTTCACCCATAGCTGCAGGACAGAGGGGACAGCAAAGGGATTATTCCCAGCAGCAGCTCAGCGGGCTGGCTCAGGGCTGCACGGCTCTGGGAGATACTGGATCTACCCCTCCTCACCCCAAGGCAGGTGAAGAGCTCCCAGCCCACACTGCCCAGTTCCATACTGGTGCAACCAGCCCCAAACGCTCCCCACATACTCTGCATCTCTGAGGGGATTGCCAGTGCTGGCTGCTTTGACCCCAAACATAAAATCATCCTGTGACAGGGTGAATGAATGCTGCCAAGAGCTTGTTGCAGTCTGGGTTAGCTCCTGATAAGGTCCAGGGTATGGAAGCAAGAGAGGCTTTTGCAGGGTATCCACAGATGTTTAACTTAGCCACATGGCCAGATGTTCAGGGTCCAACAGCTCTAACTCGTGGGGAGAGATCAGGTTTTGTATATCCAGGCTGCTCAAGGTATTGGGGCAGTCTCAAGGTGAGGGGCCAATGGGGGAATAGGGAGGGAGTGGCCAAGGGGAACAGGAACAAGGGGAGGGAACCCACAGGGTCAGACAGAACTGGGTATCTTACGAGGGAAGCTTCTTGTGTCTCCCTAACCCAAGGAATGCCTCCACAAGAGCTCCAGACCAAGATGGACATGAGTAAAACAGAGCAGCCTGAGGAAAACTGCAGTGCTGGTGGCAAGCACTGCTGTCCCAGCTCCTGCCACCTCCAGCTGGGGTCTCTCTGAACGGGAAGATCCTCTGGAGCTGGGATAAGCCCTTCCCAGGGGTCTGATTCAAAGTGGAGATGTGGCTGGTTCCGAGATCTGAAATGCACACCAGCTCTGGGTTGTGTTTCTGGAGCTCTGTAAGCTCGCAGGCCAGGGGCTGTGAAGGAGCCCTGACTGCAATTCTCAGCACCTTTCCTCATCAGGGACAGCTCACAGGGACAGCCTTTCTAGCTCATGCAAATCCCCCATCTCAGCATCCCAGGGCTGGGATCCCCAAACCATGAGATCCCCAAAGCACACGGAATGGACACACCTGAGCAAGTCTCCTAAAACCTGGGGCTGAGGGCAGCTTGGGACAAGTGCACTGGGCACTGAAAATTACAAAAAGCCGTTCAAAAGGATCTGTGTGTTTTCAGCATACTGAAGCTTCCTTCCAATATCAAATAAAAAACATCTGTAGAAATTGCAAATTCCAACTCTGTCCTATGTGTCTGAACCAGCATGTGCTCTGCACACACCATACGGATCAAGGGCTCCTTCTGTTACCTTTTCCCACAAAACCTGCTTAAAATAACTCTGATTGACTCCAATTTGGCTCAGGGTAGCTTGTAAACAAATATTAAATAAAGCTTAGAGCTGACAGAAATACCTCTGTCTTTCACAGACCACCTCAGCTGTGATGGAAATGAAGCAACTTCTCTCCTCAGAGTTTGAAGTCCCCAAATCCTGGGGACTTTCAAACCTAAAAATACCTTTTCCTCTGAGCAGTGGAACTGTCCACACACAGAGTACAAGGAAACCAGGCAGCATCATTAACCTGATCTTCAGGCTTCCTTTCAATGTTAATAGTGTTTCCTGCTTTCCCATTATTCGGTTTAAACTGGGCTTTGCACAGATTGGAAAGGGCAATGTTCCTGTAAATTAGGAAAGTAAAAACCTCCAAACCTGCCCCTGCTCCTTCCCTGCATTCCCAACCAGCAGCTGTTCTGCTAAACCACCTCTTGCAGCTCCCATATTCTGCCCTCCCACAGGGAGCTGTAAAGGCCAGAAAAAAACCAAAGAAACACCAAAAAACCCAAACCCATCTTTTCTCTAGCGGGGTGTTAATGATGCTGCAAATCTGGGGGATAAAAGAGGGGTTTTGTAGGATTTCCATCAGCACTGGGAGGCCTGGCTGAGCCCTGGGTCACTGTGAGGGAAAGTAGGGAGCTGGTGATCCAATCCCACCACATACAGTGGAATCCAGCATGGAAAACCTCTCCTGGCATGCTGAAACAAATGTCTGTTATTCAGAAAAACAACTGAAAAGCTGGCTAGAAGCTTTTAAAAAGCTTTGGTTCAGCAAACTAAGCTTTGGTTCAGCTTTTAAAAGCTTTGGTTCAGCAAACCCACCCTCCTCTGGAAGAGGTTTGGGCTCCACTGAGGCAGAGCAACACCCCATGAACACAAGCAGTGGTTTATGCTGAAAAATAAATAATAAAGAAATAATAAATAAATAAATAAATAAATAGAATAAGTGCTGCTGCTGAGCAATGTCCCTGTTGGGGTAAGTGACCTTGGGGGCCAGCTACTGACATCAGTGCCACCAATTCCAGTGCTGGGAAAACCTGGGGGCACCCTGAGAAGGGAAAATGGGTCCTGGGAAGGACAGAATGGCACAGGGAGTCCTCCAAGGGATATGTCCTGGGGACAGCTTCATTGGCATTCAAAACCAAACAGATGTGGAAAATCCAGCAGGACCAGTGTGGGGATTAAACCCTGTTGGTTGAAGTTTAAAATAACTTCCCACCCTTCTTTTCTTCTCCTACAGAAAGGGATTTTGCAGCCTTCCCAAACCCAACTGGAACAGCTTGTTACCAAGCTTGATGACATTCCTGCCAGTTTGGCAGCAGAGCATGTTTTTAAAGCTCTACCTCCCAGAGTCAGGTGATCATGAGAAAAAATTTGATTTTCATTTAAAGAAAAGCCAGAAAGATCTAATCATTACAAGGCATGTGTGTGTAATCCTGGGCCATGAATCCAAAAGGCTTTGAAACTCCAAGGCAGATAGCAAACTTACAAACTTTCATGATTCCTCAAATTCAGGCTGCCTTTTGTGCACAGCAGGAACACTCCCTCCTTCCTCATCTGCGAATCTCAGGAGTCCTGCTTTCTTCCTTAATGAAATTTTTGCTCCTTCCTGCTAGGATCCATGTTCCCAAAGGGAAAAAATATACAGTTTTAGTCTAGATGACTTCTGCCTTAGATTAAAAACAAATGCAACAATTTTATCAGCTCCAGAGGAAGCTGAAGGTGTTTCCACCCTGCACTCTCCAGCCTCTGCTGCTGGAAGGATGAATCCCACTGTGTTGTTCTAACACTCTGTTTCCATCTAAACCTCTGAAGTTCTCTGGAATTCCAGCAAGGATCCTTCTTCCAGGGCATCATTTGAAGTTGGGACCATGACTAATAAAAGTTGAGGTGCAGTGGCAGCTCTGGTACTGACCTTGGGCCAGTCCCTGCAGCTGGAGGAGGTTTCCTCAACCAAACCCAGGGATAATCACGGAAAAACTCATGGAGCTGTTGAAATATGGTCTGAAATGCATGACCAAACTTATTCTCAGCCATTAGCAGCACTCTGCTGAGACAGATCTGAGGCTGGGTTTGCACCCTGCCTCTCGGCCCTGGGGAGGAGCTGTGCCATGCTGGGCCAGGGGAAGGTGGCACTTCAAGGGTTAACTGTGCTCCCTGTCCTAGTGCCACCACCCCGGGCTGGATCCTCTGAGCCTCACTGACAGTGATGGAGCTGCACCACTGCATCACGACGAGGTGGCACAGCCACACTGGGGAGATGCTGGCCTTGCCCAAAAACTTCTGCAATGTCAGACTGAGCTGATTTGAATAAAGCTGCAAACACTCCTGTTTTAGCCCTGCACCTCTAACAGGGCGATCCCTCTGTTTCACACACAGGGGGCTCCCAAAAATGCCTGAAATGCCTGAATTTCCCTCCTTCCTGTGGGGAACAGCTGAGATCACACTCGTGGAAAAAGGTCTCTCAGCTCCCCATCTTCCCAAATGGACACAAATGCACAGCTGCCCCTCCCTCTCAGTGCAAGTATCTCCATTTTTAGAAAAGAAGCTTCAAAACTCTTGTTTTCTCCCAGTTTCATCCCATCTTTCCAGCACTCCCAGCTCGGGATGGGTGGCTGCCACCCCTGTGGGGATTTCCAGGGAACCCTACAATAATAAATCCAGGATGTCTTTAAACACCTCTGCCATAGAAAACATCAGGGGCTGTAAAATAAAACAGCACTGGGAGGGCTTCCCCCAGGCCATGAAAAAGGCCCAGCAGCCAAACCACCGAGCCCTGAGAGCCATTTTGAGCACTCTGTATCAAGAATTAATTAAATCATTGAAAACTACAGAAAAAAAATCAAGTTGCATAATGCTGGCCCTACATGATGTTTCCCATTGAGAGGCCCCTCCATGTGGAGAGGAACAGGCTTATCGTGAGGCTCCCAGCCCTTTTTCAAAATTCAACCCTAATTGGGAAGTCATGACCAGCTCTTGCGTAATGCAAGAACTTGCAGAGGCAGATAAAAGTAAAAGAATCAAATAAAAAAGGCCCTTTTCCCTAAGGACCAGTTTTGGGAGCCAGGGAGAGCTGATGGCTGCATTGTGCTAATTCATGTTCTCTATGACTGATTTCCTTTTAGAAAAGGAAAAAAGGAGATCAGGGAACCACAAACCAGGCAGGCTCACCTCAGTGCCCAGCAAGAACATGGAGCACATTCCTCGAAAACATGTTCAGGCATGTGGAAGACAAGGAGGTGAGAGCCACCACAGCTTCTCTGAGGGTAGAGTGTATCTGACACATTCAGTGACCTGTGACAAGGTGGTTACAGAGCTCAGACCCCTTTCAGGGCCTAAAGGGACTCCAGGAGAGCTGCAGAGGGACTGGGGACAAGGGATGGAGGGACAGGACACAGGGAATGGCTTCCCCCTGCCAGAGGGCAGGGATGGATGGGATACTGGGAATTAGGAATTGTTCCCTGGGAGGGTGGGCAGGCCCTGGCACAGGGTGCCCAGAGCAGCTGTGGCTGTCCCTGGATCCCTGGCAGTGCCCAAGGCCAGGCTGGACACGGGCTTGGCGCAGCCTGGGACAGTGGGAGGTGTCCCTGCCATGGCAGGGGTGGCACTGGATGGGCTTTAAGGTCCCTCCCAGCCCAAACCAGTCTGTGATTCTATGACATAAAATTTCTATAAATACAATTTCTATTTATCATTTATCATATTAATTGTAAACTGAAATTTACAATTTATCAGCTTGCAGCTTTGCCCAAATGGTGCACGGAATCACCCAATGGCAATGGGCCAGCATCACTGACCTGCAATGATTGCAGATTTACCCTGCTCAGTGCAGGCTCTGGATGGAGAGGACTTTTTCCTTCAATACGAACTGAGGCCTCATCACTTCATAATGATCAGAAATCACAATAAAGCACACATTTTACCAGCCAGCTAGATTATTAACCTGTTTCCACTGGATGTTCACGAGGACAAAACCAGCAGATAATGTGGCATTCTGGATTCTCACTCCCAATTAACCATGTGGCAGATTAATGATACAGACACATCCTTCAGAGAGCTGCTGCCATTCCATGGAGTCTGGACTGTACAGGACAAGTGTGGGCAGTGCAGTGGGTTACAGTGTCAGAGGCTCCAACAGCCTGCAGAAATCCATGGAAGCACAGAGCCTCAGGACTCCCTCCCACCCATCCACACTGCCCTGCTCAGCGCAGCAGCTCCATTCCTGCAGGATCTGCTCCCTTTCCTGCCTCCCTGAGCTGGTTCCAGGGCTGTGTCCTTGTCTGCAGCCCTGTGCAGTGTCACATTCCCACTCTGTGCAGTGTCACATCCCCACCAGTGCAGTGTCACATCCTATGCAGTGTCACATCCCCACCCCGTGCAGTGTCACATCCCATGCAGTGTCACATCCCCACCTGTGCAGTGTCACATCCCATGCAGTGTCACATCCCCACCTGTGCAGTGTCACATCCCATGCAGTGTCACATCCCCACCTGTGCAGTGTCACATCCCATGCAGTGTCACATCCCCACCTGTGCAGTGTCACATCCCATGCAGTGTCACATCCCCACCTGTGCAGTGTCACATCCCATGCAGTGTCACATCCCCACCTGTGCAGTGTCACATCCCATGCAGTGTCACATCCCCACCTGTGCAGTGTCACATCCCATGCAGTGTCACATCCCCACCTGTGCAGTGTCACATCCCATGCAGTGTCACATCCCCACCTGTGCAGTGTCACATCCCATGCAGTGTCACATCCCCACCNATCCCATGCAGTGTCACGTTCCCACCCCGCTGGATGAAGATCAGTGGCTCGTTTGCAGCCCAGGAGGGCCCGTGGTGCAGAGCTTTGCGGAAGTGAAGCAGCAGCAGCCTCCAGGCTGAGCCTCTCGCAGCTCTCAGGAGGAGCACAGCCTGTCCTGGGCTCTGCCAAGGTGTTCTCCCTGCCCAGCCTCCACAAGGAGTGAGGAGCTGGCAGGAGCTGTGTGTCCCCTGGAGCTGTCCCAGCAAGCCCCGGCCTCTGCCCAGCTGTGGAGGGCTGGGAATGTGGCTGGGATGCAGTTTGCTGGGAAGCACAGAGCATCTCCTTCCAGGACAAGGAATAGGACATTTGGCAGCAGAAGGAAAGGCAGCCGAAGCAAGTTGCTTTCTCCTCCTGTGGTCCTACCACTCTTTTCTTCCACTGCCTGAATTTCTCCCTCAGTAACCTGGCTGCAGCCTCAGTGTCCTTCACACTTCCAGCCCACAGGCTCTTTGATAACTTCTCTTTCCTCCCTCCAACTCCCCAGAGCTTTAGCAAAGCCTCTTCAGCTCTTCCTCTCCTCTCTAAAACTCTCCATTCCCAGCCTCAGAAATTCCCTTTACCCAAGGTGAGAAACAGCCTTTACTCATTTCTGGAAAAGGAGAAAACAGGGGATTCTGTAGGGACAGCTTCAGGCTCTGTATCCCTGAAAGGTGAACAAGAACAGCCCCAGAGAACAGGCCCTGCATTCCCTCCCTGTTCCCTGCAATCCAAATGCAGATTCCCAGGGGCTGCAGCTCCAGCAGGAACCAAAAGCTGCTTGGACACTGCAGCAAGCTGGATGTGCTCTACTAAATCCATCAGAGCACGGGGAATAAGGGCTCAGCCCTCCCATTTCCCAGAAGCCAATCCCTGCTGGGTGCTGGTACTGGGTCACACAGGTGGGAAGAGCAGAAGCTCAGAGCTCAGAGCAGAGCCCTGCCAGGCTGAGGAAGGGCAGGGCCAGGGAAGGGGGTCTGCAGGTGTGTGCCTGGAAGGGACTGTGGAGATTGGTGCCTGGTTTGCCTGACTCAAAGAAAGGCCTCAAAATTCTGTGTTTGAACCTCCAAACCAGCTTGTCCAGGGAAGGGCACAGTGCCAGTGTGTGACTGTCACTCTGATTTTCAGCCTTCTGACGTTTTCTTTTTGTGATAAAATTTTTCACGCTGTTTCATGTAAACACGCAAATGTTTTCCTAACTGTTTGTTTGTTTGTTTGTTTTTCATTAATTTCTCCTGGGAGGAGAAAGGTTTTATAAACCTTTTCATTGACCAGTGTGGTTGGAGAGGGGTTAACTTCACCCTCCAATCGATGGTCATTCTCAAAAGTCTACATAACATAAAAATCAAAATAAAGCTTCCTTCTTCTTCTTTGCCTTATCCCAGGCTGGAGTTTGCTGTGTCTCTGTGATTTGTGTCATGCTCTATTGTGACATGTGACTCTTTGGGGCACCTGTCTGAGCTGCAGGTGGCACAGGGAGCCCTGGGATGCTGAAATGCTCCCTGCCTTCAGGAACCCCAAACTCTGCAGCTCAGCCTGTCCCCAGCAGTGCTGCCCGTGCTGGGCCCTACCTCCAGCACAGCTATTTTTAAGCTGGATTTGTCATGGGGGAATCAAATCTCCTTTACAAGGCTCTGACTGCAGCAGGCACTGCAGCACATCCTGGCTGTCCACCCAACAGGTGAGGACACCTCAGCTCCAGCCTCTTTCTTTGGGAAATCTGATGCCTCTGGCTCTGAGGTAATGCTAATGTAAGGGCTGCAGCAGGGGAAAAGCAGGTGAGTGATGAGCTCAACAAGATACAATATAGATTTTACAGGCAAAAAGAAGCAGATGGGGCAGCAAAGTGGGGAATTACACTGCAATACAGAGCAGGCACAGCTAAACCTAAATGTGCTGCCAGGGACTGGGACCAGGCTCTGGGTTCAGAGTTTCCTTCTCCACAGCACCTTAAAAGCTCACTCCAATTTATCCAGCACTTTTCCTTCAGCAGCAGAAGATAAAGTGGGTCAAAGGCAGCTTTTCAGCAGGAAAATCAATCTAAAATTACAGCACTTGGGGGAACCAAGGCAGTGGTGAGGAGAACACAGAGCACTNGCTTTCTCCTCCTGTGGTCCTACCACTCTTTTCTTCCACTGCCTGAATTTCTCCCTCAGTAACCTGGCTGCAGCCTCAGTGTCCTTCACACTTCCAGCCCACAGGCTCTTTGATAACTTCTCTTTCCTCCCTCCAACTCCCCAGAGCTTTAGCAAAGCCTCTTCAGCTCTTCCTCTCCTCTCTAAAACTCTCCATTCCCAGCCTCAGAAATTCCCTTTACCCAAGGTGAGAAACAGCCTTTACTCATTTCTGGAAAAGGAGAAAACAGGGGATTCTGTAGGGACAGCTTCAGGCTCTGTATCCCTGAAAGGTGAACAAGAACAGCTCCAGAGAACAGGCCCTGCATTCCTTCCCTGTTCCCTGCAATCCAAATGCAGATTCCCAGGGGCTGCAGCTCCAGCAGGAACCAAAAGCTGCTTGGACACTGCAGCAAGCTGGATGTGCTCTACTAAATCCATCAGAGCACGGGGAATAAGGGCTCAGCCCTCCCATTTCCCAGAAGCCAATCCCTGCTGGGTGCTGGTACTGGGTCACACAGGTGGGAAGAGCAGAAGCTCAGAGCTCAGAGCAGAGCCCTGCCAGGCTGAGGAAGGGCAGGGCCAGGGAAGGGGGTCTGCAGGTGTGTGCCTGGAAGGGACTATGGAGATTGGTGCCTGGTTTGCCTGACTCAAAGAAAGGCCTCAAAATTCTGTGTTTGAACCTCCAAACCAGCTTGTCCAGGGAAGGGCACAGTGCCAGTGTGTGACTGTCACTCTGATTTTCAGCCTTCTGACGTTTTCTTTTTGTGATAAAATTTTTCACGCTGTTTCATGTAAACACGCAAATGTTTTCCTAACTGTTTGTTTGTTTGTTTGTTTTTCATTAATTTCTCCTGGGAGGAGAAAGGTTTTATAAACCTTTTCATTGACCAGTGTGGTTGGAGAGGGGTTAACTTCACCCTCCAATCGATGGTCATTCTCAAAAGTCTACATAACATAAAAATCAAAATAAAGCTTCCTTCTTCTTCTTTGCCTTATCCCAGGCTGGAGTTTGCTGTGTCTCTGTGATTTGTGTCATGCTCTATTGTGACATGTGACTCTTTGGGGCACCTGTCTGAGCTGCAGGTGGCACAGGGAGCCCTGGGATGCTGAAATGCTCCCTGCCTTCAGGAACCCCAAACTCTGCAGCTCAGCCTGTCCCCAGCAGTGCTGCCCGTGCTGGGCCCTACCTCCAGCACAGCTATTTTTAAGCTGGATTTGTCATGGGGGAATCAAATCTCCTTTACAAGGCTCTGACTGCAGCAGGCACTGCAGCACATCCTGGCTGTCCACCCAACAGGTGAGGACACCTCAGCTCCAGCCTATTTCTTTGGGAAATCTGATGCCTCTGGCTCTGAGGTAATGCTAATGTAAGGGCTGCAGCAGGGGAAAAGCAGGTGAGTGATGAGCTCAACAAGATACAATATAGATTTTACAGGCAAAAAGAAGCAGATGGGGCAGCAAAGTGGGGAATTACACTGCAATACAGAGCAGGCACAGCTAAACCTAAATGTGCTGCCAGGCACTGGGACCAGGCTCTGGGTTCAGAGTTTCCTTCTCCACAGCACCTTAAAAGCTCACTCCAATTTATCCAGCACTTTTCCTTCAGCAGCAGAAGATAAAGTGGGTCAAAGGCAGCTTTTCAGCAGGAAAATCAATCTAAAATTACAGCACTTGGGGGAACCAAGGCAGTGGTGAGGAGAACACAGAGCACTGCCACCCCTGCATTTCCCACTCCTGCACCTTCTCCTGGAAGAGGAGACCATGAAGATTTTATATCCCCCCCTTGCTCAGGCCTTGGCAGGACCATTTCTTCCCTTCTTCAGTCACCAGGCACTACAAGAAGCTGCAGTAAAAGCTTCTCAGCCCCAGTTCTGCTCTGTACCTTGGCTTAGTAACATAAGGAAGGGAGACTCAGCATTGCTGAGGTGAGAAGAAATATATTCTGCAAGCTCAGTCTGGTATCCAAAGAGACTAAGGAGAGCTTTATACAGGAATAAATCCCCTTCTCTGCCCAGGACAGGGACACTCTGCCATGTCTCTGAGGAAAGATTCCACTGCACAGCATCCATAAGCTTTACTCTTTGTATTTCTCTTGCAGTAGAAATATGTCAGAGCCCAAACACGAAGCCATCTGATTTCTGTGTGTGTGTGTGTGTGTGTGGAGTGTCTCACTTGGGCTGTTTTGGAGCCTTGATGAGGGGCTCTGCAATAAATTTGTTTTGAGGCTTGCTGTGCTTTCTAAAGGAGACCTCAAGGTACAACAATGGATCCATGGGCAGCCCTGGACTGTTACTCTCTGCTATAAATCCTTCCCTACCAACACTGAGCCTGTTTTTCTGAGCCAGTGCCAATGTGCTGGTTATGCAAAAACTCATCTGTAGCCCATGATGTACAGACAGCCCAAGGTTCTGCCATCCACAGAGGAGAAAAAAGTGGCATTGCCACCACAAGAATGTGAAATCTTGTTTGAAATTCCTGCTGGTTTTTTTCAGCTGTACCTCCCAACCTGTCAGACCACTGGAAGCTGACAGGATGTTCAAAGACACCGTGCAACAACCACAGCTGCACCCTTAGGGTGTCCAGTGTGCTCAGAACAGGCACTAAAATACACCACAGACACCTTCATCTGTCTAAACCCAGCTCGTTGCTGGCTCTTAAATTTAGTTCTGGAGTTCTTATCCACCTTTCTGACTTAGGGGTTTTCATAACCTTTTCCATGAGCGCAGCAGCTCCCTACAGAAATCATTCACCATTCCCTGCTGGCTCCAAATTTTACTTCTCCTATGCTGTGCTTTCTCTTCCCCCTCCAAAAAAACATTGCTTTATCTATCCAGTTTCTCCTTGAAAGTTCCTGAGCTCCCAAACCTCCACGGTTTCCTCTCCCCACCTTCCTTCTACCCAAGTCCCAAGCCACTAAGAGGATTAGTGCAGGTGTGAGCAGGGAGACAACAATTGCTGTGTGTGCAGGGAATTCAGGAGCATTTTTGTTTGCCACCCCTGGCTGTCATGTAAAGGAGGCCAAGGGAATCAGCAGGTTCCTGTTTTCCTCTCCACTTGCAAATGTGAAGTTCCCTGCTATGAGATTTCGTGAGTGCCAAATGCTTTGCCAAAGGTTTTCAGATGATCTGGCTGGAGAGCAAGAAGTGTCAGACATCTCATTGCATACTGGGTTCCCAGCCCAGTTTTGTCCTCAGAAGTGATTCAAAGGACTTTGAGAGGAACCCAACTGTGCAGTGATCTTCTCCTGCACTCCTGTTAGTACTTACAAGAGGCCTGAAGTCCAAAATATCCTGAAATTAATCCTATTTCGCTTTATACCTGTCTGGTCTGTCTGACATCCCTCACTTGAATGCTATTCATATTCTATGCAACATATTGTTCCCTTTTCCTTCTGTGCTGGCAGAATAGAAATATAGATATAAAGAAAAGCAATTATTTTGCAAGTAAAACTAGAAACACCCAGGCTAAATCAGGCAGTTTTCTGGCATCATCTTAAAAAAGCAGGGCTCAAAGTACAACAGAGAAAAACGCAGCCTCCTCATGATGTGAGTGATCATCTGCTCTTCTCACAGTTCTTTCATTCCTTATTCAGCTGCTTTGGAAACCTGAGGGGCAAATCTTTCCCTCCAGCCCCCCTTCAAGACCTTCAGACAAAATGGGCCAGAACTCTTGTTTTTAAATATTAATCCTCACTAAGGCAGCACAGCCAGGTGTTGCTCCCGTCTGGGAGGGGAAAGGGCAGGTGTCTGGTCCCTGCCTGCCCTCAACAAGCCATTCCCAGATGGAATAGCCAAGCCAGCCTCCTGCAGAGCTGCTGGAAGGATTGGTCTCACTGGGATACTGCACAGAGCACGCAAGAAACCTGCCTGGTCAGGCTGTTGTGATCCTCAGCACCAAGGATGAGGATCCAGGATTTGTTCCGGCATTTGTCTGAGATTCACTAATTCCTCTCTTCTTTGTTCCCCACAGTTTCTAAAACCATCCTCCCAGCCTTTGAAAAGCGTAGGGAGAGATGGGAATTCAGCCAAGATGATCCATGGGTTGGGGCCCTAAAGACACTGGTTCATTTGGGTTTTTGTGTGTTTTTAAAAAACAGGACAGTGTTTTCCAGACTATTCTTAAATCTCCCATAGACAGTTTGTTTGTGACACCACATGAAAGGGCTGTTAAATCTTTTTCCCAGAACCACAAAGAAATCAGCACTGGTTAGCGCACTGAGAGGTTAAACTGGCCCAGAATATTTCAGTGTTTAAATTGCACGAACAAAATGAGATTTGTTCCCGTTCAGCCTTTCCAGCTGCAGCACAGCGGAGACGTGTTAGTGACACAGGTGAGAGTGTTTCTGCAACAAGGTTTTCACCTCAATCACACCTGACACAAATCCATTTTCCAGACTTTTGCCACCACCGGCTGCAGGGTCAGACTCAAAATACCAAACAAAACCTGGGGTAACAGGATAATTTGTTATCCCAGGCCAGAGTAACAGCATTAATTTTTTTGGGCAGCCCAGCTCCAGTTCCAGTCATGGATCTCTCACTCTTGGCACTGGCCAGACCTGGGAGAGAGACAAGAGCTACACCAGAGGGGAAAAAATTGTGTGCTGGGGAGGGAGCAGCAAGCAGAAACCTTTTTTGGACAGAAAACAGGCAAAGAAGTAGGAATCATCATCAGTGAGAACAAACACAGTAAAAACTGAGGAAGAGCTCAGTCCTTGATGTCCTGAGCAGGGGCTTCCTTAGAGCAGTAAAAAGCAGAAAATCACTCACCCTCACGAAGCTGGCGGGAAACCATCCTTCCTCGTCGTCGATCTGACCCCACCACCAGTCCTTGTTGGAAGCATCCAGGACCTTGATGACGTCTCCTGCTTTAAACGCCAACTCCCGGTTGGCCATGGTGACGTGATCCCATACTGCCTCAGCACTGACAATGGAACCACCAGTGATCAGCTTGGGGAGAGAAAAGCACAGTCAGGGCACGCCCGCAGCCCCAGCCCCACACATGCACAGCAGCACACGCAGCAAAGCTCCCAGCCAAACAACGTTTCCGTGGCAGTTCCACCCTCACACCGCGGCTCTGGCCATTCCCACTGCCCTCATCCTGCTCCCAACCATGCCAGGCAAGCTCCAGGTGCCATGTCTGGTGTCCCCCAGGGCCTGGCAGTTCCCCTCCCACCTCCATACATGCACATCTGCCAGGGACAACTCCACTGACATAGCACGTGGTTCCCAAAGCACCAAAAACAAGCGATGCTGTCCCACAAAGGAAATTTCACTTCAGTAGAAAAGTCAGAGGCTTGGGGAGACTTTCCATGCAGATCCAAGCAAAGTTAGTGCATGTATTTAGAAGGGTTTTTTTGAAACTGGAGGCTGCCTGTTTTAGTGCTGGTGATGTACTGACACCCCTCCGTTCTGACCTGCCCCAGCCCTGGCCCAGCACAGCCCAGCCCATGCTCTGCCCACAAGAATCCTGCTGGGCCTGGCTGTGGGGACAGGAGCAGATCACAGACCCTGGACACCGGATGAGGCCAGCCTGGTGTCTGACAGGACCTCGGGAACATCTCTGCCTGTGGAGCTCATGGAGCCTCAGAACTGCACCAGCACAGCCCAGCTCTCCTTTGTGACAGCCCAGGTCTCCTCCTGCTCCGTGCTGGCAGCAGGGATCATCCCAACACTGGTAGCTTCCACACCACCAGCCAGCCATCCATGCCCAGGACACTCCTGCTCCTCTGACTGACAGCTGTGTGGTTTTTAACAGAGAAATAAATGGTGTTTATGTTTTGCCCACTGCAGGCATTCTGCTGAGCACTGAGGCTGCCCCAGCAAATACAGATTTTCCCCATATGCTAATCAGCCTGTCAGAGCCATCTTGGGCATCGTTCATTAGTTCTGCCACTGAGACACCCTGACAATGGACTTGGGCTCCCCCCAAGTCCCAGTTTGAGCTCACAAGGACAGAGCTCAACTCTGCGACCATTCCAGACCTTGTTGTGGCAAGGCTCTGAGAGCCTCAGTGTCCCCTTAGCCCAGGGAGGAACACAAAGCACACAGACAATAACCCCTTGCTGTGAGTAAGCAAGTGTACGAGCTCTTAATGGAAGTCTGGCATCCCCAAACCCCTGTTAATCACTGCCTGCACTGTGAGAACTTGAAGGAGACCTTCTAGCACAGCTTCAGGTTCTCAGCATCAACAGAGAACACCAAAGTCATCCAGACAATCCAGTCAACAGATTAAAGGGCCTGATTTACCATTTGCCTTGGACTGGCTTTCCTTTAAAAAATCTCCTTGGGTTTGGTACAGTGAGAGCTGCAGTTCCAGCCCTGCAGTTGTAGAGACAGGCACACAAAGCAGCAAGACCTACGAGGCTTAACCTGGCAGAGCCTTTCATCCCCAGAACCCAGACAGATCCAGTCAGTGGGCACCAAAGTAAAGCTGTGTTCCTCCCATTTTCACTTTAACAAATTGTCCCTTCTAATTCAGAATCAGCTGTAGAAGAAACCTGTCCCCTTTGTGTGTCCTACAGGGCAGCTGTCCATGCAAGCCTCACGAAGTCCTGGGATACCAGGCAGAAAACCAAGGCACGGAACAAGCCCTCAGGTGATGGCTGAACTCGTGGCAGAGCCCCCTCCTACTTCAGTGAGGGGTCATCCCACATCTGGGCTCTTGAGACAGAACTGGGGGCAGCTGGGCACCAGAGGGTCCCACCCAAACCAGCAGCAGCTGCAGTCAGACAGTGACAGACCTCCAGCTCACCCCAGAGCTGGGCTCAGCAGAGCAGGGGAGACACATCTGGAGAAGTAACAGTTCCAGAGACTGATTTCTGATCCCAGTGCAACAGCTGGATGCTCAGAGGTGTTTCAGTGCCTCCTCACAACCCCTTGCTCTGCTCCCAGTCAGAGCTCCTGGATGCTCTCATAAATAGGGATCTATTCAAAGCACAGAGACCCCCAGGACAGATCTGGAAGGGATGAGACTTCAGAGCTCAAGAAACCCCACAATATATTTGAGACCAGGTACCATTTATCTGTTCTTCTGCCAGGACAGAGCTCTTTCTCCTTCACCAGTGCTTCCCCTCTGCCATATTCATGGGCACTGCCCAGGAGTGGTTTCCCAGGTAAGGAAGTCCTGCCCTTCCAGCCCCCAGCTTTTCCTTCCCCCAGGCACTTCACCAGCTCTTTCAGGCTTCCACGTACCCGGCCTGCATTTTTCTGGAACACAGATGACCAGAACTGCAAATACTATTCCCAAAGGGACCTTGCCAGAGATCTGTGGAACAGCATGAAATATTTATTCCAGTGTCCCAGAGATCACCCAGTAATACCTGACATGTTCCCCTTTCCCATGGCCACCTCCCACCTGTGGCTCACAGTGATGCTGCATTCAGCTCCCATCAGTAAATGCAATAGGGTACATTCTCTTTGGCTCGAAAATCAGTTTTCTTGTCAAAAAATGAATCGGGTTGGCCTGACACCTGTTCCTTTTGTTAATGCCATCGGGTATTTTAGTCCCTTTTGCACTGATGAGGAACCAGGAACAGAGCTATTACGCAGGAGCCGTGTTCCTGCTGCTTCTGCTTCAGCTGACAGAGACTCTGCTGTCACTTCACACACAGCCAGTTCTGGGCACAAACTGCCACAGAAACGTCACTGAGCCCAAACTTCAGAGGGACTGTGCTTCAAACCCTCCCAGCCTACTTTGCAAAAATCCATTGCCGAGCCCGAGGCACAAATCGCAGCTCTGAGGAGCAGGGCTGGGCCAGCAGCGAGGGCTGCCAGGGACTGCACAGGGACACAAAGGGACAGGGGGGCACACCTCGGCCTCTGTGCTGTTAACACACAGCTCTGGAAGGTGCTCTCAGGGGATGTCAGGAACTGGGGTGGCTTTGCAGGTGCTTCTTGATGTCAAGGAGAAAGGCTAAGTCCTTGTCTTTCACTGATCAGTGCCAGCAGGGGCTGGTCCTGCCCAGCCCCTGGTCCTTGCTCTCAGCTCAAGCAAGGGATCCACATCCTGCAAGCAAGCCTTGGCTTTTTGGAACACAAATCCACCTCAGCCCGTACCAAAAGGACAGCAAGAACTGGAGTTCCAGCCATCCCACATGCTGAGTCCATTGAGAGAATGTCAGGGCCTAAAATGAAAAGATCCAGTTTAATTTATCTTGCAAGACATCTTGCTGCATCCGTGGAGTTGTCCAGCTCTCTCAGGGCAGGGTTATGGAGACAGAACCTGACATCTGCAGCAGCAGGAGATGACAAACTGGAGAAAGGTCAGCATGAAATATTATTTTCTCAGAGAATTCAACACAGGAGCTCTTCACTCCAGAAAGTTCACATCTCTCGGCTTCAAAGCTGGGCTTAGTGCTGTGGTCAGAGATATTCAGCCAAAGACCTTGAAAGGAACTTCTCTGCTATAAAGTCAGATTCTCCCACACTGCAGCTGAGGGAGTCATCTGGACTCCCTGATTGCCAGTGAAGAGAAAGAGACACATCTGGAGTGTGATTCATCCCAGCTATTTCAGCAATCCACCTTCCAGCCAGGTGAATCATGCCCTAGAAATCACTCTGTGTTTAACTGACTGAGGCAGAAGTTTACATTTCCCACATCTTAATGTTCATCCCATCTATGATTTGGCCCTTGCTAAAACCAAAGAACGGAATTTAAGAATAATAATCACTGTAGGAATAACCGGATATTAAAGCACACTCTCCCAAACACAGCAGTTTTCTGTAGGGTGAAGGCTGATGGAAATAAGGTTATGTTCTCTGTGCCCACCAGAGGAATTCACAAAATCTTAGCCTTGTAAATTTACAAAAATTAGAACTTAGATATTTGAGAAAGTGTTCTACCCATAGGAAAAGAGAAGCAGCGACAAGACATGCCAGCAGGTGACAAGGACACTCAGTCTGACATCCCCTGAACGCTGCCTGTCTGCCAGGTGAAATCCTACTTCCTATTAAAATCAATTATTCTTGTCAGCTGCTTGTTCGAAGTAAAGAGCCCAAAGAGAAAATTCCTCAATGCCTTCACCTCGTAACATCAGCGCGGAAATGCCCAGGAGCATTTGGGAATTACAGACCTGAGAATAATGTTTCCTGCTTTACAGGAGCCTGCAGAGCATTTTCTGGTGTGCAGGAAAAACTTCCTCAGTGGGCAGAAAAGGAGATTAACTCTTGGGATGTTGTGTGGGCTGGGCACCAGGCACTGGACCAAAAAACACCTGGCCATGGGCAAAGAGAAATTCCAGGGCACAGAGAGGAGGGGCCACTTCCACATCCCAGCACCACAAATGAATGAATTTAATGAGGAAAAGAAAAAGGGTAAAAAGAAAAGGCTCTCTCTAATTCCATGCACAGCTGTAAGCACACTAAGAGCAGGGTGTATTATCCCTGAACTACCAGGACCACAGCCTCAGCCTTCCCAGGGATTTTCCCCACAGGTTTCCACAGCAAACCTCCAACAACTCAGTCACAAACCCTCCCTGTACAGATGCTCCTTCAAGACACCCCCAACACTCCAGCACAACAGGTGAGCTTTACAATAGTGAGCAAAGCCAGCAGAAAGAAATGAAACCATTCCTGCAGAAGGGCTGGGAGGATTTTGCTTTCTCTTCCCATCTGGTGTCCTTTCCAGGATGGAACAAGGCCATTGGAAATACAGAATTACATTAGAGGTGCTGCCAAAATAAAATGACAATGACAACAAGCAGTAAAACCACGGTTTCAGGGGACCCTGCAAGGCCCCACCTCTGCCAGCATGTGCCAGGGATGCTGAACTCTGTCCTCACCAGTGCTGGGAAAGCTCAGAAAAGTCCATCTGGCCAAAGATCCCCACTGTCTCCCTCTCCCCTTGCACTTTCCAAAGCCAGAGGGCTTTAATGTGTCATTAATGCCACATGGGAGCTTCCAAGGAATACAAAGGAGGTGCTCAAAAGTGGAGTTTGACTCCAGATTTTACAATTTTCTTTTCCAGCCATGCCTTTGTGGCACCTTTATCAAGATCAAATAAATGTCCCCATCAGAGTAAGCAGGAAAATAAAGAATAAAAGAAATAACAGGAACAGCTCCCTGTTACAGGACCTGGTGGAATCTGTCTCTGTTACTGGAGCAGGTCTGGAGCAAATCCACAAGAGCCAAAGGAGAGGAATGGAAGGGGAATGCCTCTCACAGTCTGTATTCACAGCACATCCTGATGAAAAAAGTCCAGAAACACCACCTAGGATGGTTTCCCAAAGCACATTTACAGAGTGACCTCTGAGCCAGGGGTTGCAGCTTCTCCCAGACCACTGCAGGGTTTAAATCTCTGAGCCATGACCCAGCCGTGTCCCTGCAGAGGGGCTTTGCTCCAGCTCCACATGACAGGACCAACTGGAAAATTATTCTGGGGAATGGGTGAGTCTCTGCCTCCAATCTGGTGCATTTTCCCTGGCTCTGCTCATTTTCCAAGTCAGGATGCACAATTGGACAAGAACATCTGCTCCACCTCAGCCCCTGCCTGCAGTGAGGCAGTCAAGGATTAAACATCTTTGAGTGAAATCAGCCACTACTGCAACATTTTGCTAAATATTTCCAACTCATCAACACTTACTGGCTTCTTATGGGCCAACTTGAAGAAGAAACCAGGGGCTTAGTGGTGCATGGAGACTGAAACGTGCACAAAAGGGCCATTCAAACCACTCTCACCTGTTCATACCTCTTCCAGGGATAAATAATCGCTGCAAGCCCAAAAGATTTCAAGATCCTTTTCAGCACAGAGCTTCTCACTAATCCAAAATGCACTTTATGAAGAGCCACATTCCCAAAAAAACCCTAAATGAATCTATCATCATTCACCATCTCCTTAGGTAACTTCAAGGCCCTCAAAGTTTCCAGGACCATGGTCTCTGGGAATATGAATAATCTTAAGGCAGGAAAGTGTTTCTCTATTAGATCATTTATTACTGCATCAGTAGAGTTGTAACAGTAAAAAATGAGAGCTCTGGGTAGTTCCCTTTCAAATCAGCGTTACATAACCTGTGTCCTCCTCCACAGGAGCAGGATGCAGGAATAGGAGCAGGCTGTGAGGGGAAGAGGGAGAAATGTGGTGAGTGGATGCCATTTGTTCAAATTGTTCTTGTACAGAGATGCCCTTTATTCAGACAACATAAAAGCCCTGTAAAATCACAATAGCATTTCCCACACTGTGTTCACCGGCCCTTCCACAATGGAGGCAGCCAAAACAGCCTCAAAGAAGGATACACAGAGCTGGTGTTCAAAGCAATCACTGCTCGGGGGAAGGACAGGACACAGCAGAGCTCCACACACTCCCAGCCAAGGGAGAGCACAGCTCTGCTCCCCGTGCTCCTGGAGGGAAGGCATCTCACACTGCTTCAGTGGCAGCAACACAGCACAGGCTGCTGGGGCTGGCAATCTGCTGCGAGCTCCCAGATCCCCCCACAGCTCTGCTGGGATCCACTCCCATGAATTCCCAGCACAGCCATGCCCATGGAGTGAGGAGGGGAGCAGTGCATCCCATGTTTCAGCCCCACATCCCTTCTCCCAGCCAGGACAGGGACACTGAGCTGATGGAGGAGACAAAGGGAGGAGCACAAGAGAATGTCACCCCAGCCCATCCCGCTGCACTCCTGCTCTTGCATAATCTCCCCAGAGTGCCTTTGATGGTGTGTTTATTTTTAAACCTCTCGTCAGGAATTATACAAAGTGAATAATGCCCAATCTCAGTGAATGGCCCCACGGCTCATTCACCAAACACAGGGGACGCAGCTCCACTTGATTTGCTCATTCTCTCAAGAGGTGCAATCACCCAAAGGTTAAGCACAAGTCAAAGAATTTCCCTTTCTGATTTCAAGCCCGTTGATGAATCTAAGTAATGACTAGATTTCAGCTGAAAGAGGCTGATTGGAGTGAGAGTCTCCCATATCCCATATTCTGGGAAGGCTGCCACACTTGGTTGGAAGCTTTATCTATCTTTTATTTATCTATATGTTATGGGGACAGTCAGTACAGACAGAAAGGTTCCTTAGGACTGAGTTGTTCTGTTTTTCATTGATTTACACTTTCTTGAGAAGATCTCACCTGGCAGATAGGAGATCACCTGGCCTCAGCCAGGCTGCAACAGCAGAGCCCAGGGGATGGCATTAGTCTCATTTTCCACCTTATTGTGATTATTGCCCATGTCATTCCTATTAATAACAGCAGCCACAAGGCAGAGCCATGGATGGAGAGCTGAGTAAAAGCCTGGCAGCAGTGAGGAGGAGAATGGAAGGTGGTAACAAGGCAGAGGGACCTCACTGGAGCACAGCCCATGCACGTGTTTGGATGGAGCATATGTCACCCTAATCGCTTCCCAACCCCTCCTGTGCGTGGGGCACATTAAACCTCCCTTTGCCTCGTGACATTTCTTTCATGTAGAGTAATTACAAATAACCACTTGCCATCATCTTTTAACTCAGACAAATTATGAGATTGGGGCTGGAAGTCCAAGTTTGAACTGCTCCAGGGCAAGCAGCACCTTCAGCAAGCAGAGCCAGGGCAGCTGCCATTGCTGTGGACTCGGGGCTGTCAGCATGGATCCCTCATCGCAGCACTCGGCAACAAACAATAAACACTCTCCAAGATCCAAACCTAAGATACTCACACAGATCCCAGCCTCCTACCCCCAGAAGAGACTCCTGACATTCCCAAGCCAAGGCCACAACAGCCTCAAAGAGCTGGAGTTGTACTGAAATCCCTCCTGAGCAGGGGGCTGGGGCTGGAGCTGGGCTTTGATTTACACCCAGCCCAGTCTCACTGGTGAGCCTGCAGGATGCTGGGTGGGTGGGCAGCAGTCAGGATTCCCAAGGGGTGCTCCCAGTCCCATAAAGTCCCAGCCCAGCAAGCACTGGGCACAGTAACATGGAAGTTTGTGCACAGCCCACGGCAGCACCAGGAGGAACGTGGTTCTCTGAGTCACTCAAGGGGCAGAGTCAGGCAGATAAGCAAACAGAATATTGCTAAATAAATATAAATATTACAAAGTAGATATAAATATTACTTAATAGCTATAAATTCAGCTCTGGGAATGTACAGAGAAGGACAAAATGCTGTTGGGGAATGCTGAGCCCTGGGCTAAGGGACACAGCGAGGACAAACAGCATCGACACCATCCTGAACATCCCTATGGATCTGGCACAGCCAACCCACAGCCTCAAAACCCCTCCATGGATGACCAAGACTTGACTGGAAATGTCAGGAATGCAAAATCCAGGCTCATTTTACCCCAAAAGCCTGTCCTTATTCAAATTGGAAAGCAAACAACTTCCCTGCCATGGAGCAGACTGTGGGAAAACTGAGTTCATCTGAGCAACCGAATGGTTTTTGCAAGGAGAGGAGATAAAATTAGCACTGCTCTGAGGAAAGCATGAGTAACCCTTGTTTTAAGGGATATTTAGGTTAAAATGTACATCACCTGTTACTCTGGACATGGAAGTTTCCAAAGCAGAAAGGAATTAAGGAGAAAATCGCACAAATGACTCCCAGTGGATTGACTTATTTAACACAACTCCTTATAAAGGGAACAACACACGGATCTGCTCATCCCAGATGTGGGATCTGTGTCCCTGGAGCTGCAGAAGTGCCACCAGCCAGCCCAAAGCTGTTGACACACAGCTAAGCTATGCAGCTGTCCCCAGCAGGAGCGATGGCACAGGGACACACACCAGGAGCACCCAGTGCAGCCACTTCCCTCACCCAGAGCCAGGAATTCCCAGGGAAATGAAGAAAGTGACAGGAGCAGAACCCACAAAACTCTGTGTGGATGCTTTGTCCTCTAAAGGCTGACACAGTTGCCCAGGTTTAAAAATCATGGAAGGAAATTAATTCAAATCCAGAGTTATTAATACAAACCAGGAACATCACTCCTGGATGGCCAAGAACAGGGAAGCAGCAGCAAGAGCCCCTTTGTGACTGAGTCACTGCAATGTGTTCTAAAACCCCATTTAATAATGAAGCAGAGGCCTGGATTATGTCATGTTGGACCACAATGTATTAAACACATCCCCAGGAATCCTCAATAATGCATAGCTCTCATATATAGGTATTGTAGTAAGAGCCCAACATGATAATATTAAAAAAGGGGTATTTTTAGTGCTGAGAACTTGGAACTTAAAAAGTGGTGGCTGTTATTAGTGCAAATCAACGCCCAGGCTGGATTAAAGTCCAGATGAATGTATTACACTGATTAAATTCAGCACCAGGGCTCCTTATTTGCTGTTCTCATCTCCTGGTTTCTCAGGGTAAGTCCCTGCAGCTCCCATCTAACACAGTCCAGGAGGGGCTTGTTGGCAGAGGAGGGGAATGACATCTACAAACTGTTTCACAGACCCTGAGCTCACAGAAAATTTAATTAAAGAAAGCTCAAAAGAAGCAATGGCTGGAGAAGCAACACCTGGCCCCAGGAACCAGCCTGGGCTTTGGGTGACTGCAGGAGTAGTGAAAGCCTTTTCTCCCAAGCCAAGGGGAAAGAGAGTCCATCCAGTTGCTGTTGTGCAAACCAAGAGCCACCCAGTGAAAAATCCCACTGATTCCACTTCCAGTAGCAAAAGGAAAAACCAGGATGAGCACCCAGAATAAGAAATGGGCAGACAAAGCTTTTTGCCCACCAAAATGGTGATATTCATGAGAATTATTCCAGCAAAACCACAAGTCTTCCTCATGATTTCCAGGATTCCAGCACCTGGACCAAAAAGCAGCCATGGGCATCCTGAGGGAACACAGGGATGAGCAATCCCTGCCATCCAGCACCCCCATGCTGGCAGCGAGAGCACAGCAAACCCAGCTGGGCACAGCTCAGGTCCTCACAGCAACCACATCTCACATCCACAGCTCACCTTCCATCCCCCAGCTCCTGAGAGGGCAAACAGCCAGGACTTCAAAGAGATAAAGCCAGGAGATAAGAGGAAAGCAGCTTCCCCCCTTAAGACTCTTGTTGAGCCAAAGCCTGTGGCATCCTCTGGCTCTCCGAGGTCCTGGACTGGCCCCAGAACATTCCGCCCCATGCCCTGCCTCACTCACAGAGATGGAAAGCACTGAACATCCCCAGAGCAAGCCCTGCCCTCCTGCTTGTTTGGGAAGCAGCACCTGGGGCAATGGAGAGCACAGGGCTGGCCCTGCAGGGCTGTGTCACACCCCCACCTTTGTCCCTGGGTTCCCAATAGCGACGCTCCAGGTGGGATCTGATCACGTTCTTATTCCCATAACTTTTCCCTCCTAAAAGCTGAGGGGACAGTGCTGGCTAAAAGGCTGTCTCATCAGGAGGGTAATGACTGGATGCTCGTTAGAGGCACGGGACTGGCCCACAGATCGCCATGGATCCTGTAAGCCTGTTAGAGGGATTGGCCAGATCAGCACACGGACATGCAGCCTTCCACCTCTAAGCTGCTTTCCTCACTTCAGCCTAGGAATGAATGGACGTTGCTGGCTGATGGCTTCTCAGTTTTTATGGACAACTGCCACAGTCACAATGTCCCCTTCAACAGGAGTAATGCAAGGCAGCCATGGTGACAACCTGCTACCTCAGCTGGGCCACAGCCTGGATGTCACTTCCACAGCATGGAAAGGTAATACCAGGTGTGTTTCCAGGCCATCACCATATTCTGACCCAGGAGTTCCCCCCAGCCTGCTGGGCTGCTCAGGGAGCCAGCAGCAATCCATGCACAGTGAGAACAGCCATGAGCATCCACATCTGCCTGCTCTCATCTCCCAACCCCACAGGTGCTGGCACGGCCCCACACCCTGCGAGCTCAGAGCTCTGGCAGGAGTCCTGAAAGCCCTGACAGAGGGGTGGGATGGGCAGGGACTCCTCCAGGTCACGTCAGTGTCACCTCATCCATTGTGTAATTGTCCCTTTCCCCTCTCTCCAGGTCACGCTGCACAGGACATGAGCAAGTGCTGTCCCTTCCCTGTCCCACCTCTCCTCGTCATGAGGCCACATTTGCTGCCTGGTGCAAGGAAATGAGCACCTGGATGGTGCTGGAGAGATCAGCTCTGTACCAAGATAATTCTAGTCAAAGTCTAGAGGGCAAAGCTGCCACAGATGAAGTATGTCTGTGTATTATCTGTTGGCAAACACGGACGTAATGGCAGCCACTCAACTTAATGGCTCGAATTCCAGCTCCTCCAAACGAGCCCATCACCGCTGCATGTAATCACAGAATGTATTTAAAAGTATAATTTCCATCCAAAAGGACCAGAGCTGGAGCAATATGACTCATGCAGCTCCCTGTGCATCGGGAAACATCGTCAGGAAGCCTGGGAATTTGTGAGCCCGTTGCCATCTGTGTAGAAACTGGGCCATGGACATGATTCCTCAAACCATTCCTCTGGCATCCACGGGTGTCTGGAGGCTGCTGAGCCCCCGAAGCTGGGCCTTTGCCTCTGCACCCAAGGGAGCAGAAACACTCAGTGAAGCTGCACATGAAGCACAGGGATACCAATACTAAAGAGAAAGGCAACGGAATTAAAAGGCATCTCTCCCTATGTACCTATTCCAGCACTCCAGAGCTCCACAGTTACAGCTGCAAACTCAGCTCCATTTCTGCCATAACAAAATCATCTCCACAGCATAATTAGTGTGCTCGTGTTAAAATGGGTACAAATGCAGAGAAAGAGGCATCCAAATATGATTTGTTTTTCAAGACAACATGATGTTTTCCCTGGCTAATAGATTCGATTCATTAAGGAGTAACAAGAGCCAAGCACCACTTGCAGCAAACCTTGCTGCTTTTAGCAGTGAATTATCCATCCCCAGACTGGTTTGCACACTATTCTTTTTTACCTGCTATGACTTGACAACCTTTTCTGGTCTAACTTGCCTACACATGGCTTACAAAATATCTCTTCTGTAACTACTGCTTAAAATCCTGTTTATTCCTAATTTCCTTAATGGCTCAGTTAAGTCTCCTGGCACTGTTCTGCTCTGGGACTGGATGACTTCCACACTCACATGCAATTTTCAAGATTGTTGGATAGTTTGTGAGAGCGGATATTTGCACTAGGATTTGCAACACTCTCTCAGGGCAAACATCTGAGTTGTCTAAACGGGTTCTGAATGAATAATTTCCCGTGTTATCCACCTTCCTCTAGAAATAACGCTCCATCTGTTCATGAAACAATTCCCTTCTCTTACCGAGGCAGGATGAAGGTCACGCAAGGGAAAGAAGAATTTGCACATCCCCAACGCCCTCCAATAAAACACAAGGCACGTACCTGGCCAAGGTCATTAAGCAGTCAGGGGAAGAAATACAGCTGTCAGGTTAAGGGGAGTGAGTAATCACCCAGTGCATCATTGCTGCGACAAGCACCCCAGGACACGGGCTGGAGTCACAACATGTCCTGTGCAATTAATCACTAATCACTACGTGCTACAGAGAAGTCAAATGGCAACTCCAAAGGTGAACCAAAATGTTACTTTCAAAACACCTAAGCTTAAAAAAACCCCGAACCTGAAAAAAGCCTCAACTGTCCAAGCTGAGTGGAAAGGCAAATGGAGTGTGTATAAAATCCCTAGCAGCCTCTGGGTGGAAAGCAGCTCCTTTGGGACATGATTCACCCCAGGAGAACTGGCAGCAGCAGAGCCCATGTGAAGCTAATCCATGGCTGTGCTGATATGGAAGATCTGTCCTTTCCCTGGCCTGTCCCACTGCCTGATCCACAGAACTCTGCAATGGTTTCCATGAGAACAGCAGGGCTCTGTTCATCCTCCCTGGCTCCCTGTGCAGAGCTCCTGCCTGGACTGGGCACTCTCCTCCCTGCATGTTTGGTATAACCGCTGGCAGTAAATTGGTCACTCACAGCAGCTGGATAGCCTTTGACCCAGGAGCATTCACAGTCCCAGAGTTACCAAATCATTAAGGCTGGAAAACAACTCCAAGGTCACCAAATCCAACCTCTGACTGGATGCCACCACCCCACAGAGTACCAGGAATGAGCAGGTTAAATGCAAGTCCTGCTCTGGCTTCAGTTCAGAAATGATCCATGAGCCTCACGGACAGCTGAGCTCCTACTCTGAAGAAAAGCAACCACTTCCTTCTCAGTCAGACCTCCAAAGCACCTCGACTTGGCCTCAGGTGGAAAGGTGCCTCCAGGAGCAGCACTGGATGGGCAGTGGCAGCTCTTGGGTGGAGGTGATGCATTCCTCGGCTGCAGCAGAGGGCATCTGATGTGGCATCTGTGGCACCCTGGACAGCCCAAATTGCAAGAGGTTCTTGCTGTTCCCTGCTTGGACAGGACTGGGAGAGCCTGGGATTTCCCTGTAATCCTCCTGCACCCGACTGAGCACAGCCAGCCTTGTGTGAGGCTTTGTCCTTAGTGAGGAGTGACACCAAAGTCCATGGGAACACCTGGGAGCCCACGTTCATCAAACACCTCGGATTCTTCCTTCCAGGAACACACAACCCTGGTGGCTGATGGACAATTCCAATGCTGCTTTCCATTTTTAGAGCAAAACTGGAGTAAAGCATGAATGGCAGCCCAGCAGGTTGGCACACACAGGTACAGAGAGATTTGAGAGCACACAGAGCTTGGGTCTGGATTGAAACATGCCCAAATGGAGCTGTTGAGTCCAAGGAATTCCCATCCAAGGATCCACTCAGGCTCAGCCTCAACTATTCCATATATTACTTGTCTGGCAAGCAGTCTACATTCAATTAGATCCAATATATAATTATTATTCCTTTCAGACATAGGTTTTCCCAATGCAGAACATGGAAAGGATGCCTTAAAGGACTGGTACTTCTAGGACAGGAATATCCAGAAAAGAGATTAAACAACAATGGTGGGAGATTCTGACCTAATGGGAAATCTCCAGCTCTTCTCAGTGATTTTTTTTTTTTTTTCAGCTAAAAGCAGAAGTTGAGTGTGTGAGCTTCCCTCAGATGTTCCATGTGGTGGGCAGGTCATACCAACCACACTCTGGATGGAACAAGCATGGCAAAGGGATCCACCCAGGGAATTCACAGGGATTTTGCAATGCAGTACCACAGGAGATTACACTGACTGATAGTGAAATATGCCCAGATCTTTGAAACAGAACTTTAGCTAGAGTTATTTTGACTAATAGCTGAAAATCAGACCATGCACCCTCACTGCTCTGCAGCCCTTTCATTCCTCTTTCTATCACTGGAGCAATTTCCAAAAATTCCCAAGGCTATGCCAAGTCCCGCCCCACTATCAAATGTACCATCACTAAGAAGTGATTCTGCTCTTTGAAGGTGTCCAAGATGTTCTCTTCAGGAAAGTGCTTGCTAAGTACCCTCCTGAAGACATCTGTAAGGAACTACTGGCCTAGATATTTACTCCACCTGGAAAAATTAAGTGGCTCTAAGGAGTTGTTGAAGTACTTCAACTTTTAGTGGAAGTAAATCCTCATTTAAACAAGCTCCAGGAAAATGGACAGGGAGTTGTTCCAATTGCCTCATTTGCTTTTGTTTTATGACCCACTCAGAAGAAAAGAAACAGGGAAGATGGAATGTGATCTCCCAGGTTTGTGTTGCTATTCTGTACCTCACTCCTCAATGCTCTTCTCTCCTCCAGCACTGCCATGGAAACGATAAATTATCCTACTCTCACAAATTTGCACAACCATTTTTATGGTCAGCGTTGCTCAGAAAGGAGCTGCCTTCCTGGAACTGCCCAGCTGGGGCAGGCAGGGTGTGTATCCAAAAGGAAGAACCATGGAAAAGAGCTGGCATGGGAGAAATGTGGCCAGTGGCAATAGACCAATAGTGGCCAAGGGGTGGGATGAGCAACTGGGCAAGTGCCTCCATGGTCAGGCATGATGGAAAGAAACACTTCTCCTTCCTACTTCATCTGTAATAGCTGGAGTCAGGGAGAACCTGGACATCTCAAAAGCATGGAGAGGTTTTTCCTTGGGTTTATGCTTGCTGGGTGGGTTTCCTGGCTCAGATCCTGTTTCCCAGAGCTGACACAGGTGGGAGGGGCTGCCCCAAGCCTGCTGTTACCCCACAGGAGATGGAATTGTTTCCACACCAGTACGATGGAAAAAAGGATAATTTCCCCTCCAGTTCAGCTGCAGTCTTTGATAACCTGGATCACAGCCTGAGTCTGCTGTCACACAGGTTTAGGATCCTGTGATGCAGCATAAAGCAATTAAAAACAAGTGCAAAAAACCAAAGCCAACATTTGTTGCGGTCTTTGATACCTTTCCATCTCCACTGCAATGTGGAAGAGGTGACACCCTTCCCTGACATTCTCTGCTGATATCAAATATGCAAACCTTGGGAATGCATCTGAGAACTGAGAAACATCTGATAAACAGGAAGCAAACTCATTCCAACCCCATATTCAATGGGAGAGATGCTCCCAGGGCAAGGAATCACAGGAGCAGTGGTGGCAGGGAGTCAGAGAGGAGTCACAAATGCACTGAAATGAGAGCAAGATCCATGGGAGGCTGTTAACATTCCCTCCTCCATGGCTTGTTCTGCACCAAGCAACTCATTCCAGACAGATATCGACAGCGTGGGAGGCATTCAGAGAAAAAGCAACAAATTTTATCAGAGGTTCTGGAAGGATTAATACCCAGGAAAAGATTAAACCCGTTAAAAGCTCAGCTAAACTCCCATTTCAGAGCCTGCTAACACAGCTTCAATAGTTCCAGAGAGGTATTAGTTATGTATAATGGGGAGAGCTGGGAGTCTGAAATGGAGAAAGGCTCCATTTTAACCATCTGAAAGGAAAACACCAACAAAGGATTTCAAACAGAGGATCAACAAGGTGAGAAATATAAAATAAATTAAGGAATTTTCCGAAGGCAGTCCAGGAAGGCTGAAAGGAGCAGAGCCAGGGGAGAGCCCCTCTCTGCACCAGGAACCAGAATTCTCCAAACCATGAGACCTTTGGATCCACCTGCCCCCAGCAGCCCCAGCCTCCCTGCTGGAAGGAACACAGTGCTGCCAAAAACTTGGGGCAATTCCTTCGAATCCTTCCACACTTTTGTGCCAACAGCCTGTGGCTGTTCGGGTGTTCAGCCTCACCTTTTCCACTCTTCTGGCAGTTCACTTGTCCCAAAAGGTATCTAAGTACTTGGAAATATCCTCTTTCTCTCCTTAAAAAGGCAAAATTAATCCCATCTCTGTCATTTATTACACTCCTTGGAAATGCAGTTCCTCAAACAACTTTTAACAACTCAAATCACCAGCCGGTAAATCCAGAGGACATTTGTCAATGTTTCAAAGCACCTTAGTGCCCAAAATAGCCCTAATTAAGTAAGAATATATCTATAAATACTAAGAATATTGCAATAACGGTGTCTGCACTATCACTAGTGCCAGCTTGGAGCACGGTTGCACTGGACAAAGCCCCTGAGATCACTCAGAGGAAGAACTGGGAATATTTTTTTGCACTTAGAGCTGGAGGAATTAAAATCCAGATTCAGTGCTGGTATCAGGCTTTGGCACAGGTGTATTCAGAGAGCAGCAGCTATCCACGGGAAAGGGAAGACCTTCCAGGATGCAGCATTCCTGTTTCACAGGGGCAACCATGGAAAGAGGAAACAAATGCACCTACTTTTCTGTGAGCTCTGGACACTGGGAATGCATTTTCCAGGAGCTCCTGTGTCCATCCAAACCTGCTGTCTCAGGTGTGCACAGGCTGGAGGAACCTGTGGCTAGCAAAAGGGATCGTGCACGCTGTCACCTGGCACAGGTACCTAAGGACAGACTTCCCAGGAGAGCACAGATCTGTCACAAGGAAAGGCACAACCTTGCAGTGCCCAGAGATCAGGAGAGGCTGAAGTCTCATGGGTGAATCTCCTTCAGTCCTTATCCTGTTTGTCCTGCTGCAAATGTGGGGAAAGACCACTGTTCCCACTCAGTCCCTGCTCTCCAGCCAGGGACATGCACCAGAGCAGCCAAATCCATCACCAATCAGCCAAAACCAAAGCTGCTCCTGCTGATGACATCCCAAATTCTCCTGCAGTAGCCCCAGCGTAACAACCACTCTGTCCTGAAGCCACAGCCCCAGGGAAAACCCCTCGGTTCCCCTCCTGCAAATGTCTGAACCCCCCAGGTGCCAACAGCTGAGACTCCAGGAGCTCTCAGTGCTGAACCCAGCAGAGAGTTTGGAAACCTCATTAGAGAGCCCTAAAGTAGTATCATTATTTCCTAAGGCTCCTTTTGGCTGCAGGTAATTGCTGCAGGCACAACAGGACCGAGGCAGGCAGCTGTGGGATCACAAGCCCCCACCAAAGTTGGCAAGGTCGTGGCCATACCACGCAGGAGCTGGTGAGCCACAGCTCCAGCTAATTAAAACTGCGGGAGGGGAGCATTCAGCAAGTCTGAGGACAATTATCCAAGGAAGAATTTTGCCAGGACACCGTGACTTAACCCAGTGCTTTGTGCATGAAGTGCTGAAGGAGTTTAATTGTCACCGCTGATGGGAATGCACTCCATGACTCATCTCCAGCTCACAGGGGCTGCTTTTCCCACTCCTGATTTACCTCCGAGGCCACCACTCCACCACCAGGACCACACTGGGAAGGGGCAATTTCCTTTGCATTTCAGAAGAGCAGGCTGGATCCATCGTTTCCGTCTGGGCCCCTCTCTAGCAGCTACAGCTACCAGGGGAACTGCAGCGAGAGCCAGGAGAGGGGGCTGGAACTTGAGGATTTTTCCTGACATAAAACAATGTAGTCTTTAGATGTGCATTTTCTGATTCTTTCAGGCATTTAACTTCTAAAATTGACTCGGGCTTTATTTAATCTTTTAAACACCAAAAAAACCCGAGTTAAAATGTCATAACAAGAAGGAAAAAAAAAAAAGAACAAAAAAGCGTAACTGCTTGAGTTATGCTCATAGACATTTGTCAGGATAATTTTATTCCTTCCAAAACACAAACCCTTTCCAAATGGTGAGCAAGGTTTCAGTTTGAAAGCTGCAGGGTCAGAGTACCATAGGTGTGTGTTATCTGAAGCAGTGCGAGCTCCCATCCCCGCACACACCTTTGGAGTGGCCATTCCCAACTCTTCCTCCCATATCAATCCTGTCAAATTAATTCATCAGTAAGGACAGATTTTTTTCCCTGGCTACTGTGCGTTAATTAGCGCAAGGGTTGCCATGGGAACCCAGCAACACTCGTTAGCACCACTGAATTCACCATGTTGGAAGTGAACGTGGGCAAGAGCCCCGCACCAGGCGCAACAACAGGCGTCAGAGCTGGGGACATGCTGCAGCCAGATTGGGCCTCTGATGGAGGCTTTGACGTCTCTCTGCACAGTGTAACTTGGAAAAACTCCGAAAAACCTGGATATCGCAAGGATCTGGGGTGATGGGACAAGGGGGAATGGCTTTAAGCTGAAGGAATGTGGATTTAAAGGGAATATTGAGAAGAAATTCTTCTCTGTGAGGGTGGTGAGGCACAGGGTGCCCAGAGCAGCTGTGGCTGCCCCTGGATCCCTGGCAGTGCCCAAGGCCAGGTTGGACATTGAGGCTTGGAGCAGCCTGGGACAGTGGGAGGTGTCCTTGCCATGGCAGGGGTGGCACTGGGTGGGCTTTGAGGTCCCTTCCAATCCAAATCCTTCTGGGATTCTGTGACATCAGGACCAGTTACTGTGAGGGTCAGTCTGAGCACAGGCTCCATTTTCCTGATATTTTAACAAATACAATTCAGGATCCTGGCAGGAATCAAAGTGAAGCAGAACAGGTTAAGCTGAGAGTGTATGAAAAAAGCTCAGGCATGTGCCCAGCCCCAGGCACTCACTGCAAATAACTATCAATAATTATCAATAAACCTTGTCCAGCTTAAAACCTGTGGCACAAACTGCTGTCAGCAGCAGGGTGAGCCATGGCAGTGAGCAGGCTGCTCTGGAGGACTCCCAAACACACCCTGCCTGGAGGGATCTCCACTCCCAAGCCTCTGTCCTTCTGGATTTGCAGCCCTGTGACATCCCAAGGAAGGTTTCTCCATCATCACAGTCCTGCCTGGTGATCAGACACTCCTCCTGAGAGCCTGGATTTTGCTGGGATCATCCTACACTTGCTGGTTCTTTCCCCTGAAGCAGTTCTGCTCAGCAGCTCTGTCCTCAGAGCATTCACAGAGCAACTCCTGCTCCACCAGAACCCTGCCAGACCAGCCAAGGCTCTCTGTGCTCACCTTCACAGACACATCCTTCATTCCCCTGTCCTTGTCCCTGTTCCAGCTCCAGCACACTCCTGTGGAATGCTGGCCATCAGTCTGCCCCAGTCCGAGTGAGGCTGCACCACTGCTGGGATAGGGCATTCATCTCTCCTGGAAATCCATTTTCTAATCCATCCTTGAATTACACCTTGTTTTTTCTGGGCCATGTCACACTGTCAGCTCCCTGTCAGCCTTTGATCCCCTGCTGGAGGCCAGGCTTTGTCCTGGGCACGGGCTGGAAGCTGCAGCAGGCACTGCTCTCCCTGGGAGCCTCACACTGCTGCCCTGTGCTGCCAGGGACCTCAGACCTGCTGGCTGCTTATCTGGAACCCTGGGAATATTCCACATCTTCCTCTGCAGGAGAATTACTCCACTTCCACTATCTGGGTAAAACTGGACCCAAATCTCAGCACTGTAATAAGGAAGGTATTGCAGAAGCAGAACAAGATCCCAGCTTCCTCCAGCCAACAAAACCTGAAATAAAGCAGGGATTTGCCTGCACTTTGCTGAGCCAGATCCTGAGGAATGCAAGACCAGGTGCTCACCAGCAGGTCAAGGCAGATTCCCCTCTCTTCCACTCACTGGAAGAGAAAGAATTTTGGCTTTTCCATCATGTGAAATAGAAGAGACCCCAGGCAGAGCCCACCCTGCTGAGGGCAACCACCTTCTCCCTGCACCTACAAACACTTCACTGGGAAGGAGGAGCCAGATATGACATTTTCAACCCTTTTCCCTTTCTTTCTCTGCAGAAGGATGCACATGGCTTGTGTCAAATCCTAAAGGAGGAACAGGGAACCAGCCCTGAACACGTCTCTGCAGAAGGTGTGGTGGCTTCCCATATAATCCCACCTCCAAACACCTCCTCCTACTCCAAGACTACCTCCCACTCGGCAGATCCTCCTCTCTCACACCGCAGTACCAGCCACTGCCACAGCTCAGCACATCTGTGTAATGAGAACCAACCCACATACCTCTGGATTTTAAGGAAAAGAAAGGGACGTTCAGGTTCACCAGAGCAAGTTATGTGGGCAAGCTCAGCTTCTCCAGGAGTCTCCACATTAAGAAAATTTAATCTCACCAAGCCATTAAAGAAATCAAGCTGAGAAAAATCCCCATTGCCAAGTTTCTCCAGCCCTTCACATCATTTTCTAGCAATCCACCCGCAGGAGTTTTTCTCATCTTGAATAAATAGTCATTTTTGCACCTAAGGGAAGATGAAAACATTTTCTATACTTTCAAACCTTCTCTGGCATCTCCATCAAGCTCAAATCCCTCCTCAAAATACCCTCCAAACTCTGGGGGAAAACATTTGTGCCTTGTGCTAAAAGCTACAGAAACTTTCCTTCACAGGCTGATGTTTCTGCAGTGACTCGCTTCCCTCTTACATAATTCAAGGACCCAAAAAAGACATAAACAGTGGGGAACAGAAATGCTAAACCAAGGCTGGTCTCCAAAGCCCAACTGAATGGGAAACTCAAACCAAGAGAGACTCAGCTTCTGGAAAAAACAAATTTTTGACAGCGCAGAGCATCTCCCACGCCCCTGTGCCCGCTGCTCTACCTCAGGTCAGAGAGACTCAGAGCTTTCATGTCACACAGTCCAAGTGGAGAGAGCCCTCCTCAAACCAAGGGCACTAATTGTATTAATGAAGGCTTAAGGTCAGTACATCCCCATCGAGCCCAAATTGCTGTTTCCTGAATTAATAGTTCTTCATCCAGTTTCAAGCAGATGGGAATCCAGAAAGCACCAGCAGAGCTGGGAAATCAATGTCAATATGCTAAATCCAGTAGATTTAATGTTTGGGTTTTAGGAGAGTGAATGAGATCAGGATTGGGTCTTCTTGTGCCAGGGTAGGATTGGGTTGCCTACTCCTGCAGGATTCCTGGTAAAGGGAAGAATAACAAGGGAGATCAAGAATTAAGAGGAATGAAGAAAGTAGACAGATCATCCAAATTTGTAACAAGATGTGACTATACTTGGATAATTCCCAGGCATTTCGTGAGTATCCAAACCAAAAAATAATCCAGGAAAAAATAATAAACATGCACAGATCCCCAGGGGCCACAGCCATGCACTACCAACTGTGTACATGCACAGGTGAAGGTACAGCCCACACACAATAGTGCCGTGATTTGATTCCAGCTGCTTCAGGCCGTAATTCCTTATACAAAGTGAAGCTTATGGACTTTCTCTGTCTTTATTACAAAGAGAGCCCAAAAACTCCTGTAAACTGCTCAGTGGGTGTGTGGTTCTGCCTCTCAGAGCTGACCCTGGATGAACCCAGGGGCCAGCAACACCCTGCTCTGGACACACTCCCCTGCCGCCCCTGGAGCCAGAGCTGTGTCTCATCCACGGAGCTCTTAGGCCAGATGGAACTGCTGTGACTGAGGCCAGGAGCTGCTCAAAGGAAGGGCTGGGGACAGGCAGGCAAAGGTTAAAGCAGAGGAACACGATGTGAGGAGCTGGAGGGGCCATCACTGGCAGAGGGGCCATCACTGGCAACTCACCAGCGTTAAGATCAATGACCTGACACGGCACAGCTGCTCTGGGTCCTCAGCACAGATCCGAGGATCTGCCTCCCAAGAGAAATCTCTTCCCTCCTGTAACCCACTGAACAGCTGAGGAGTGCTGCTGTGTCCAGGCTCCTGCAGCTCTGGAACATGTGGAAATGTGGGAAGCTCCAGGCCTGCCAATCTCCAGGAGTGATTCTTGCTCCAGTATCTAACCTGGAAACACTGAATGCCACCAAAACTAAGCAGCTCAAGGAGACAAGGGACGTGCTTGGGGAGGGAGCACTGAGAAGCAGCAAGGCAAAACCAGCCACATGCCCACAACGCTTCCCTGCAGCTCCTCAGCTCTGCCTCAACCACTACTGCTGCTTCAGTGCCTCTCAGAGCTACCAAACATGTCTGCCAACCTCCACTGCAAACCTCCTGGATAAGAGATGAAACACTGCCCTGATCCTTCCCTCCAGGAGCCTTTTATTTGGCCAGATTGGATGCTCTGCCAGCCATTGCCCCCCTCCAACCCCCCGTGCTGGGCAGGCACAGATGTGAGGCCCCCGAGCTGGGGCTGCAGCTCTGTGTGTGCTCCCAGCTCAGCTCTCCTTTTATTTCCCCGCTTTGCTCACTGCTCTTCCTACATCTTCTCCCAGCAGCTTTCATCTGAGCATTGCCTTGCACTAGGAGCTGCAGTGCTCTTGTTGTCAAAGCTTTCCTGGGCAAGGCAGATTTATCCTGATGCATGCAAAGGATGCCAGCGTGCAGGAACTTGCTTCGGACAGAGCCGGGAGTTTGCAGTGCAAGGCTGCTCTGGAAATGTCACTGTGCAGGATCCGAAGGGGCTGCTTCCACCACCTCCTCATTGCCAAGGCCATCAAGGTGTGTGCAACGCTTCCTCCACCTGGGTAAAAATACTCACAGAGTCATCCATCCATCCATCCATCCATCCATCCCTCCATCATCCATCCATTCATCCATCATCCATCCATCCATCCATCCATCCATCCATCCATCCATCCATCCCTCCCTCCCTGCCTCCCTCCCTCAGACTCCCTTCCTCCTTCCAGGCTCACAGAGAACATCCCAGCCACAAGGCAGCAGCATCTTGCCTGTGTCTGGCCTCCCTCAGGGCTGCAGAGCATCACTTGGCATTACTTATCTATACTTTCAACCTCAAAATCCACCAAATTTCTCCAAAAACGTGCTGAGGTACACAGCTCAGCAGGTCACAGATGCACGAGTTGCTACCAACCCTGTATTTTCAGCTTCTGAGCACTTTACAGCATCTCATCCCAAATTCCTTGCTTCAACTAGCAAAGTCCTTTTCTCCAGCACCTTGGATTTTTAACAGAACTTAAGCTCAACACAATACAACCTTCTCCCATGCCCTCCTAAACTTGTTTTTTCCCCCCTGCAAACCCAGTACAGCGGGGCTGACAAGCACAGAGTGAACCTAAGAATTCTAAAGACCTTCCAATCAACTGAAGAAAACCTAAAGAAAAATGAAACTGAAAACTGGGTTCCCACAGCTGGACAACAAGGAAAGCACCTGGTGTCCACAGGACAAGCTGTCATAAAAAAAGCTGTCAAAGCCCTGCAATTCCCTCCCTGCAGTGCCCCAGGCAGTACCAGGAGTTTTTAAATCACTGTTACCTCAACCATCCTCTTTTTATTTGGGCCTTGTAGAAGGGAGATTTCTCTCTGTTATTTTTAAACTGGAGACCTCAGAGATGCCAACCTTTGTAGACCAGCTGGCAGCTGGTATGGTGCCTGTGGGAAGGCACCGGAGCCATGCTTAGAGCCATGAGGATGCTCAGCCTCCTGTGCCACAGCTCTGGATGAAAAGGAGCTTTCCTTGCTTTCTCCGCTCCCCAACCTCAGTGCTGGAAAGAATTCCAGACTCAGAGGGACCCAAGGGACATTCTGCAGAGAAAACCATGGGCATCTGATACATCAGGGTAATTCTGGAAGTGAAAGCTGGAGGGACTTTCCTTTATTTTGGCTTTTTTTGAGTGTTTTCTTAGTGTCCTGCATGAAATTCTCTTTCTTTCAGTGGTGCCTCTGGAAAATTAGCAACAGAGATTTGCTCTGAGCTTGTAAGCTCCCGTCTGCATTAATTTGCAAACACTGATAGAAGACTTTTTATGTCTGTGTGTGCCTTGGTTCTGAAGTACCACGAGTGGGATGAAGGTCCCACAACAGTAATTCCTCACTCAGCTTCCATTCACTGCTTGAGAGTTTGGCACAGAATATACTGAGGGCCCAAAGAAAAGGTGCACACACCTCCAAAACCTCTGTTCCACCTAGATCTGCCCTCTTAGAGCTGTGCTGCTGACATAGAAAGGTCACGGCCTCTCCCTGCAGCAGCCACAGACATCAGCCACAAGCCTGGTGAGGGGAACAGAGCAGCCTCACAAATTATTAAACTTAGAGGAAATAGTGCTCAAATCCAGCTGGGAGACAGAAGGACAAGGAGATGCTGAGGTGGTTGGTAAACCAATCAAAAATGTTGGTGTTGTGGTGAGCACTAGGCCAGGCTGAGAGGACATATCCTCCATGAGGGAGGAACAGCAGCCTGGCCAGGGCTCCCTGCAATCTTAGATTGATCTTTCCCATTTTCCATCACCACAGGATCTCACAGTGTGCAGCATTCCCCACGGTGGAAGTGCAGCTCACCTCAGAGCAGCTCACCATGCCCAGTCCCCTCCCCCCTAAACAACCTGGCCAGCAGGTTTTCCTTGGCTGGACAAGTTTTAATGAACATCATTTAATCACTGCTTCCAAACCAAGGCTCAGCTCCCTGGGCCAAGCTGGGATTGTCACACTGACTCCAGAGGACGTGGATAATTCCCACAGCCCATGCAGGTGAGTTAAGCAATTGAAAAGACACTGGGAATTGGAATGAACTAAGCAATTGGAAGACACTGGGGTTTGCAGTAGCACCAGTATCCATCCCTCCCCAGCCTGGCAGATCCACTTCTCCCAGGAAAGCATCTCTGCCCGAACAGGCTTCAGCCCAAGCCACTCCTTTGATGCTGTCTTCCAAACCTTGACACCCAGGATCATGGATGTCAGGAGAGGATGGTACCTTAACTGAGAGAGAAGGTCAGCAGCTTCTGCATTTCCATTTCATTTTCCATTACATTTCCTACCCATGTCCTTCTGTGGGCAGCCCTGTGGCATTCCTGGGAACAGCTTTGGGATAACCACAACCAGACCCAAGTGAAATCACTCTCCCTTCTTACATATTCATACTGACTTTCTGTGTTCTAAACACACACCAGCCCTGAGCAGCCACTACTAGATGGTGAAGGCTGCTCACTCTCTGCCTTTGCAAGGGACCAGCTTCAAGGATGGAAGGTTTGGAGGAAGAAAGTACTGGAGCAATGAATTCTCACTTCAATACTGAATAGGCAATACTGAAAAGAGGGAGGTGCTATGGGATCTCTAAAAAACCTCACATCTGCATGGAACAGCAAGGAGTTATTCCTCAATTAGGGGAAGGGTAAATACCAAAAGCTCCTGTGGGACAGGGTCCTGCAGCCTCTGAGAGCTCATGCGAGCTTCCTGCAGGAGAAACACAGCCACATGCTCATGCCACCTGAGGGAATACGGTGTGTGAAGGAAATACAGCAATATTCATTCTGCCTGCTCCTCCCAAGTGCCACGGACAGGTACATAGAAGGGATGCTGCTCACCCTGTAAACACACAGAGATTTGGGAGCAGAATTCCAGGGAAGACTGCAGGACACAGAGCATCTCACCTACAGAGAGCACAGCACCAACATCCTCTGCCTGCTGCAGCAAACTGGGCAAAGTTCATTCAGAAATAAAGAGAAAACAAGAGAAAAGACAAGCCTGGCATCCCAGAGGAGGAAACATCCCAGAGCCACAGAATTCTGATGTGCACCAGCTCTCAGTTTAAACCGTTAGGGGCTTTAGATTTTCACACAGAGTGAAATTCCAGCTACAGAAAAACATCCCTGATGCTGCATTTTGGGGTTTCTCTCTAGGTCTGGTAAAAACACTCTGCCACCCCCCAGACATCAGGAAACATCAGCTGTAAACAAGTGCCAGGTCTCCTCTTTATCCACAGAGGTTTATATCCCCTCAAACTCCCAAATAACAGTATATTTCATTACACTGGCCAAAAATAACCTTGAAAATATGCAAAGAGTTCTGATTTCTGACCTTCAAAATATTGTAGTTGTGACATTTCACTTTGTTATTCCAGCCATGGACAAATGGTTCTGCTAAAATATCTGTCACAAAGTAGTCCCCTATGCCCAGACCACAATAATCTTTTTTGCCAACTAAAAAGGTTCTGCTAAACCATTATGAACTTAACTCCAGCCAGGAAAGAAATGGAAGAGCTGGAGCACCAAGGCAGCAACTATTCTTGTTAAATTGGTCTCAATTTTTCAAGGATCCTGTTGAACATTACAGAGGTCACAGCCTGCGCCACTGTGAAAACCTAAGAAGTCTCTAAAACCCACAGAGTTTAATAAGGAATGCCATATTCCAAAATTGCCTCAAATGTTTTACAGGGTATTATGACTTCCAGTTTTATAGATCCAAAACACTAACCAAATAAAAAGTCTATTTCTTCCAGATTTTCAAGGTTCAATTTTTAAAAGGCCAGAGGCACAAACTGTTCCTGTGAGCCAGGGAAGCCTCAGCCATCAGCTTCTATCACAGATCCAGCCATCCTTCCCAGCTCCCAGGCTTTGTCCTCCCAGTGCACAAGAGCTGATTCCCATGTTAACCTGGTGCCATTTACTTTTTTCAGCTTTCCCCATCCCAGAATCATGGAATGGTATGGCAGCATGCAGCTGGGCTGGGTGCATCATCAAAGGAGGAAGGATTGCAACGGAACACTTTGGGTTGGAAGGGACCTCGATGCTCATCTTGCTCAGGCCATGGGCAGGAACACTTTCCACTATCCCAGGGAGCTCCAACATGCCCTTGGACACTTCCAGGGATCCAGGGGCAGCCACAGCTGCTCTGGGCAACCATGTTCCAAATGTCCAAAGCTCTTTCTGCATTTTTGAGATAAAACTTCTCCTAAAAATCTGAAATCACCTGTCACAGGACCCTTCAGGCTGACCAGCATCAGACAATGAACCTCAGGACCCCAGGGAATCATGGTGCCCACTTTCCTGGGCTGTACAGTTTCCCTAAATCTCCTCCATGTGGGTCCCTATTTCCCATAAGCATGGTCTGAATGGACTGAAGTGGTTTATCTTTTTCTCCCTCCTCCTGCCCTCATGGCCATGCTGTTCTTCCCTGGCAACCTGAAGCCCTGCCCAAGGCTGTGCCGTACCAATTTTCTGATGGGCACCACAGGCAATCCCTGGGTTCAAGGCAGCTCCATCCCTGGCCTTGACAAATATCTGCAAACAGGGACCAGAATTATGGCAATGATGGTGCTGGTGGCACCTGTCCAGCTGGACTGAAGCTGTGACATTCCTTGGGGTCAAACAGTGGCTTTCCAGGCACTACCAGTGAATTTACACTTCTCATCTACTCAATGCTGGGGCTGTAAAATTTCATCTTTCTTTCTGGGCTGCCCTTCCCTCCCAGATTAATTTTATTAACAGCTCTTTTTATGGACACTATAAAGCACCATTCCACTTTTGGGCACTGTTTAAGAGGACAAATTTCTACAGGGACCTTCTGGGATCTGAGGGTGACTCTTCAAGCACATTCCTGGTTTTCCTCACTGGATCACATCCTCTTTGTCCCCTTCAAAGGAAGCCTGACCTGTGACACACCCCGTCAGGAATTGAAATATTGCAGCTGCTTTCTCTAGGGTGCAG
Source organism: Dicaeum eximium (assembly GCA_013396995.1). Lineage (NCBI taxonomy): Eukaryota > Metazoa > Chordata > Aves > Passeriformes > Dicaeidae > Dicaeum > Dicaeum eximium. Next base: position 272,615 of record VWZP01004610.1, on the reverse strand, counting down.
ATATTCAACATTACCACCCCCAAAATGCACGCAAAGATGCTCAGGACCCGTGGCCTTCAGGTCCTTCAGATCAGCTCAAACCAGCTGCTGGAAAACCTACATAAATGTTGTTTCTTTGGGCTTTCTACTTTACTTACCCCCCTTCATGTTTCCCAAATAAAACCCAATGTCTTATTTCCCACTGACTGACAGCACTGCGGCTCAGCAAATTAATAAACCCATGCATGACTGTGCCTTGATTACTCCCTCTCTTTTATTATGAAAGAAAATGTCAAATCCTTTCATTTGACTCTTTCAGGAGCTTTTGAGCAGTTTAGGAGCAGTTTCTCACCTTGGAAAGAACCAGCTCACAGGGGCTGTTCCACACACAGCTCCAGATCCCATTGCTGATCCCAGCTGAGCTGCAATCCAAATCCTGCCAGGATGACTCCCAGCAGTGAGGCCAAATCTCTGCTGCCTGGGACTGAAATTCTTATCAGATATGGAGACTTTAGGCCGGATTTTCATCTTGATGCTGAGCTGCAAACAGCAGCTCTGGGTAAGCCAAGCTCTCCAGAGACACCCATCCAGCTCAGGGGCCGTTGGTCACTGCCATCCTGCCACCTGAGATTAACGTGTCACCACAGGCCAGCCTTAAGCACCTGCCTCCCCACTAATGTTACAGTCCCAACACATTTTTTACTCTCTCTGAAGCAGCCTGGTCCACCCTGTCCCAGTGCTGGTGTTCCCAGCAGGCTGCACAAAGCCATGTGGCTCCAACTGAACATATTCATGAACTTTTGATGGAGCATTCGGCTCCTGCCAAGTCCTGGGGGATATTTTCCAGGGACCAAGTGAGCCCACGCTGGGGGCTGGGGGCAGGGGGCCAGCCCAGCCCCGGTGCTCAGCCCTGCCAAGAAAGCAGAGCCAGCAGCACAGTCCTGGAGTGTCACTCCTCCATCCATCCCTCACCACGGAGAAACATCCTTTATGATCCTTGCACAGGGCTAAAATGCTGCTCTCCTCATTTTCCAGCCCTGTTTAGAGCGCTGCAGGTTTGCTCCAGCCACAGCCATGCTTGCTGCTAAATGTTGAGCGTCTCGCTCCTTCCTCCCTTCCCTTGGAATTTTTCCTCCCCTGTTCCAGCCAATCATGCAGGGGAAAATTCCAGCCTGAGCTTCATTAGTATAAGATATAAAAATAGAAGTGCATTATCTTTTGTAGTTCTCTCAGTTGATTCAGCAGCAGTGTGAAGGTAAAATAATTAAATGTTTGTCTGGTGATAAAAACAAGCCCAACAGGAGAGACTGGGCTGGGCTTTTCTGGAAGCTGAGCGTGGAGATCTGGGGGCTCTTGTGCTCCACAGACTTTGCCCTCCCCACTCTCCATAGCTACCAAAGGATGATGATGCCTCCCTCCCCCCTTCCCTCCTCCTCAGCTCCAAAATAAACACAGGATGGAGGCTTCAGGAGAAGCTGGTGAATGCCTCTGCTGCAAAGCACAGACCTCCTGCAAGAACTTTTCCTACCATCCCCCCAAATCCTGTCTGGCAATTCCCTCAGCATCTCCAGAAGCTCTCCTGGAAGCAGGAGGGCTGAAGGAGCGGGCGGGTGTCTGTGTGGACCAAGGTCAACACAGGAGATGTTCAAAAAACATTAGTGAGTTGACTTGATCCTTCATCAAAATACTTTCTGCTTTTCCTTCCTAACACTTCACTGCCCACGACGTGGCAGGCTGAGCCGATGTGACAAACTGTCGAAACACATTTTTTTTAACAGAAAAAAATTAAACCTAGACTTTAAAGGTAAAACTGGCCCCTCTGAGTCCCTCTATCATATGTGACATTCCTGCAGGAAAAAAAGGGCTCTGAGAGCAACTTGCTGGGAAAAGGCTCCAATGAACTGGTATGAGCTCCAGTCTGCAGGGAGCTCCTGGGCTTCACCTTGTCTTTTAAGCTCCCATTAGTTAACAAAGCAACCACAGAGGTGCAAAAGCACCTGAGCATTTGTCAATCCCCAGACACAAACCTACGATACGATGCTGTTCATTGATTCCATAAAGTAACCAGTAAAAATTCCCTAAATCATTCTGCTGGCACCAACAAAAATACCTGCTACCAAAGGGAAAGGACCATCATTTCTCCCTCTCCAAATTCCCCTTCTGTGCTTTATTCCTGCTGTTATGTTGGTAATGACCTATTTACCACCAGGCTGTGGAGGGTGGCAAATTCCACTCACCTCCGAGTTCCCTGCTGGAGCCTGAGATTGCTATTGATGAGCTCCATGGTTTGATGGAAAGGAAATTAGTTGAGGGCTGCTGGCACTCTCTCTGGAGAAATGCCAGGGAATTTTTAGACAGTCTTCAACCCAACAATAAAATGCCATGGATGTGAGTCAGAGTGGATGTGAGCATCTCCGTGGGAATCTGGGAGCAGCCAGCTCCGTCCAGACGTGCAACATCCCTGCCCAAAGGAGCCACCTGAGAGCCCAGGTGTCCAAATTCACTCATTTGGGTCTCTGGAGCACAGCTCAGCACTCCCTGCATGCACAGAGGGTCACCTTTACACTGTCCTGGGATCCCCCAGCACTGGGGCAGGTCATTTCTGATGTGTGGGGCTGCAAATCAATGTCTTGCTCACACTGCGTGTGTTTGCAACATGTAACAGCCTATAGAATTTTTACATCCTTAGCTTAAAAATACAGCAGGTAATAAAATCCAGCCTTTTCTTGGGGTGGATGGGTAGCCAGCGTGTGTAGAAAGCAGCTTAGAAATGCCTGGTCATATCCATTAATACAGACTCCAAAGAAACTAAACCTTTACGTTTGTCTCCACAAACTGGTTACATATTTACTTTCATTTCAAAAGGATTCTCCTGGAAGTGGAGTGGTTTAAATTATTGGTATCTTATATCAGTGCATGACAGTGTAGGACAAAAAATTTAAAACCTGATAGGTGAAAAAATCTTGTGACTTCCTAACACATTGGAAAGCTCCAAAGTCTCAGCTAACCAAGAATCCTGTTCATGATTTTAAAGGTCTTGGGCTCATGGCCAAACCCCAGAATCTCCCCTGTGTACTCCACTTTTAGGTCCATCAGGATAAGCAAGATCCATGGAGTTCTAGCTCACAGATTTAAAATGGCTGGAGCTACTTCAGGGAAAGAAAATGGGGGGAAAGTCCATTCTATATTTATGCACCAACATCAGGTACGGAGAGGTTCTGAATAAGTAGCATAGGCTGGAACAGAATTATCTAAGAATTAAGGCCTGTTTTATGTTAGAAGAAGAACCCAGTGCTCTTGGTAATGAATACAGGAGCCTTTTTAAAAATGAGACCTTGAAGCTGCTGGACACAGATAAGGCTCTGTGGCCTTGGCTCTGCAGCACTCCAGCTCCCCCAGCACTGCCTGTGCTTCCTAAGGTCATCCATAAATCCAGAGCACTTCTGGCCACACCACACACACCAGGAAGGTTTGGGCCAGGCTGCTGAACTGACACAATAAATCCTGCTCCTGCTGTCAATCCACCTCCATCAATCTTCTCAAAAGCAATAACCAAAACACTGATTTGCAGGATCTCACTTACTTGTTTCTCCTTCTTTAGGACCAGTGCCAAACCCAGGACTTATGTGCAGCTCCTGGCACCTCTAACCACAGTCTGCACCAAATCACCACCAGAGCAAACCCTGACCTTTCAGTCCAGAAGGCTCCTAAAGCACTGGTGGCCACGGGACACTTCAGCCAGGGACAGATGGATGATGGATGGATGGATGGATGGATGGATGATGGGTGGATGGATGGATGGATGGATGGACGGATGATGGATGGATGGATGGATGGATGGATGGATGGATGATGGATGGATAGATGGAGGGATGGATGGATGGATGGATGATGGATGAACGATGGATGGATGGATGGATGGATGGATGGATGATGGATGGATGATGGATGGATGGATGGATGGATGGACGGATGGGTGGATGGATGGATGATGGATGGATGGATGGATGGATGGATGGATGGATGGATGGATGGATGGATGGATGGATGGATCCACTGCTCAGCTTTCCAGCACAGCCAAACTGGCAAATCCTCCCATCTGTTAAAGGCTTGGATCCACTCCAGGTAATAACAATAAGACAACACTGCCTTCCCCTGCTCGAGCCTCACCCATGGCCCATTTCCAGAGCCCTTCCACTCCTGACTCCATCTATCCTGCTGTGGTTTGCTGCCCCTCTTCACAATTATCATCAGAATAAACTCTATTTTGGGCACATCCTGCTGGTGCTACCCCTCCATCAAGCTGTGCTGCCCCTAGCTGCCTGCAGGAAAAGCCGTGCCTCTCAGAATTCTAGGGGCTCCAAAAACCAGATCTGAATCCTCTGTTCTGCTCACAAGCCAAAGGAAGACTGTGACTGTTCTGGTATTTTCTCTAATCCCATGAGAACTGCTCCATGTGAAGATACTTCAGTTATTTTCCAGAAATACAAATCCATGGCCTAATGGAGTACATTTTCTGCTTGTTCTAATTTGTCCTGACCTCCAGCCCCAGATTTCCCTTTATAACACACTCCTCTATTCTTAGTTTTACCTCCTGCATTGTATCCTTGCCCCTCTTCCAGCTGCACTCTCTTGATTTGGAAAAGCCTGAATCTTCCTTTTCCCTGCCTCCTTCCCAGACTGAGGATGGTTCCTTTGCATGCAATCCCATCAGATTCATCCCAACTCATCCTAACCTGCTGCAAACTCTGTTCCCATTTCTCTCTGTTGCTCCAAGCCAGTATTCTAAACACAAGCCCGTTTAATAGCCTGCAGTGACAGCCTGAGAGTGACACGGGGAGGGGGACACGCTTGGAAGCCAGAAGGAAGGTCAGGGGAGATACTCCATACCTGGAGTCCACTGCTTTTGGGCCATTCTGCTGGGAATGAGAGTGTCTGGCTGTCAGGAAGCTCAGCTGTTCCCTTGGATTGCTGTCTCAGAGCTGTCTCACCTGTCTGAAGCTGATCTTTGAGGAGCCTGGCTGCCTCCTGGGGAACTGGCCTCACTGCCTGACCCCATCTCCAGGCAGGACAAGAGGCAGGAGCAGAGCAAAGGGACACTCCAAAGGCCATGGCAGCACAGCCTCCCTCCCTCCAGGAGCACAGGGATCCTCCTGCAGCCCCAGCTCTGCCCAGACACATCCCTGGTCACTCTCCACACGGCCCTTACCAAAACTGGATTCAAAGCAAGGCATCCTCAGCAGCCCCAACCATGATGGACCAGAAACAAGGTAAAACCTCCCTCACAAATGCCACCAAATCCAAAAGAAATGTCATGCTGGCCTTTCAGGAGACTGCTGGCAATGACATGGATGACATCTGTGAAAGTCAGGACTTAATGGTGCCGAATTACCAGAAGCCTTGAGCAAAGATGGACTTTCACCAGTCTCTTAAGCTGGGAATGCATTTGGTGGAAGGAACTTCCAGATGGTGAGGCAGCCCGTGTGCCTGTGCTACACCACCTCATCCCATGGATTTAAAGGAGCTGGTCAGAGACAAGAGCACATGGCCTTAGCTCTACCACTCACACAGAATTCCTGTCCAGGGAAAACTCCCTGTGAGGGGACAACAGCCCGTCCTGACCCTTCAGCCACGCCTGGGAGATGTGGAGTGATCCTACAGAAACCTCGGGGCTTCCACATTCCAACACCCCGTTCTCACCACCAAAACCACTCCAGGGTGTTCCTCAAGACACAACAAGAGGCAACTTTAGAGAAGAAGGCCCCGGGACAGCCCTCACTGCCATCTGCCACACATCAGGGGGACATCTTTCCCTGGCCACTGTGAGGAAGGAGGGACTCAAATAAACTGTGGGAGGAAGCTGAAAATAACAATCCAGAAAGCTGCAAACATCTGGAAGGCCAATGCTTTGCTCTACAGTTCTGCATTGATTTCTTGCCTCAAATAGATTTCTAGATGGATTGCAATTAAAATGAGTTACACAATGCTGGAAAAACATCACTCATTTCCGCTTCAGATTTTATTTTTGCATCTTTGCTTTCTAGATCCTTTTGCGTTTCAACAGCCACTCCTTGGATCTTAACTTTTTTTTTTTTCTCTTTCCACTCTTGGCCAAATTGCTCTGCATCCATTTTTACCTTTTATTCCAGCAAGGATGCTGCTGGTGGTGGCTCTCGCAGCCCTGGAGCAATCCCCTGGGCAGTGGTAAAAATCCCCACTGTGAGCCCTGACTGCAGCTGCTGAGCAAACCCACAGAAACCTCTGAGCATTTATCAGAGGCAATTCTTTTGTGAGCTGCCCTGAGCCCTCAGGATCCCCTTGTCACATGCCTCCAGGATATCAATTTCCATCTATTGTCCTGATTCCTGCTCAGAAGCCACAGGGAGGGAGGAAAACGGTGAGGAAGGCTGGGCTACAGGAAAAGAGATTTACTTTGCTGGAAACCTTGTAAAGCCAGGCCAGCTCCCCCTGAGAAGGGCAGTGCTGCCACTATCCCTGCTCCAGCCCTTTGCTGGCCATTCCTGCACGGGGATGGATGTGAAAACAAGATGATAAAACATGGGATTTCCATCCAGCCAGCAGCAGCGATGTCCGACGCCAAGCCCAGCTCTCCTGAGCAGCAAGGCTGAGTTTTACAGAGTAGCTGGGACAGGTTAACTAGGGACCAATGAGAAAGAGCAGGTTTAGAGGGGATATGGGGAAGAAATCCTAAATCCTTCCCTGTGAGGGTGGGGAGGCCCTGGCACAGGGTGCTCAGACAAGCTGTGTCTGCCCCTGGATCCCTGGAAATGCCCCCTGGATGGGGCCTGGAGGAACATGGGATAGTGGGAGATGTCCCTGCCTGTGGCAGGGGTGGAATAGGATGAGCTTTAAGGTCCCTTCCAACCCAAACCATTCCATAATTCCATGATTGCATCATTATGAGCACAGCAGTCTCTTTGCACTTAGCCAATACAACCTCAGTCTTGAGATGCTGTGAATAATACAGAAAACTGCTGGTATTCCCAAGCCTTTGATCTTCATTTGACTTTTGAGGGTTTTCAGGCACCATTTTCATTTAAAAATAGAAGAAGTACTCAGGTATTTATACAGCACAAAGGCTTTAAAGGCTTTAAAACTTCAGAAAAGATTTTTAAGATGCCAGAATGAAGAATGTCAAGTATTATTATCGCTCGAATTTCAACCTGAGTTGGAAAAACCCTGCAAAGGTAAAACTGCCTGCAGAAGAAACAGAGAGGTAAAAAGGGCAGCAAAACCCACTGCAGTGATGGGGAGATGTTTCCAGCTGTGGGAGACCTGTTCAAAGGAGGAGCAGAAGTCTTCCCTGACCATCTGAGAAAACCACTACAGACATGTCCTGCCTGTCCTGACAGAGCAGGAGGGAACGTGCCCCAGGGAACAATGCCCTCTCCTTTTGGGGAGAGGATGGCCGAACACAGAAGCTCGAAAAGGAAAGATTTGGGAATTAAGACGTGAGCTTGTGTCACTCAGTCAGAGACAGCACTTCCAGGCCATGCCAGCACCCAGAGCATGGCTGGGCTGCCTTGGGTGGCTTTTGTGCCATTCCTTTGTGCACCATGAATGAGCCTCTCCTGGCTCTTCTTGCTGGCTTTGGGGTGGGAATTGTGGATACCCCAAGTGGTTCTTCCCCAGAGCTTATGCCACAAGAGGCTGAACTACTAGGAGCTATTCCAAAGCTCCTGGTTTTACTGAGGTATTTGTACTTAATGCAGATTAATTTCTCGACAGCACAGAAATACCACAAAAGGCTTAGAGAAACAAAAAAGCCTCATTTAGATGAATTAATAACAGAGAGCAAGTGTATTATTATTGAAGGCTCTAACGAGGTGCAAAACCCTTCTCTAGCTGCAGAAACAGAAGGCTGAGCTGACGCTGCATATGCAAAATATTTGAGGCCGAATGAATCTTCGGTGGAGCCCTGCTGACATCACTGTTAGGATCTCGGGTGGAATTCAAGATGTTGCTTTAAATTAAAGCAGGGAGCTCCTGGGTTGGAGCTCTGCTCTGCCAGGGGCCCCCGCAAAGCCCCAGAGGGTGAGAGGCATTTTTCATCCATCTGCTCCAATCCCACCTGCCTCCAGCACAGCACTTTTCATCCTCACTTGCCAAACCCTTGAACAAGAAAGGGCAACTTCCTTCTGTGCATTTTACAGAAAGAGAAACAAATATGTAGAAAGATGAAACAGCCCCTGTAGCATTACCCTGGCTGCAAGAGGTGGGGAATGGGGGGCAGTTCCCCCAGATCCCAGCCCTAAGAGGGCCCCATCATTCCCCAGTTGCTCCAAACACTGAGCAGACACAGCTCAAACCAGGCTTTTCAATAAAACATGGAGAGCCCTTATGGATGGTGGACAGAAAAGCCCATCCCCTCTGCTGAGCTCATTAGAATTTCTGGTAGTAACAGAGACTTTCGTGGTTTTAAAAATATAGAAGATTTAAATTCTCTTGTCTCCAAACACCAGAAACTTGAGAGCTAACAGGGGTGAAGACAGAGTGCTCTGGATAAACAGGTTATTCCCTTACCATCAATTCTTGAGTCTCTCTCCATCTGCTCCGCAGCGAGTGGCTCAGACACTGTCCCAGCCAGGGCATGGACAGTTGGAGCTGCCTGCACTCCTGCTCAGCCAGCCTGGCAATTTACAGCCTCCTTGGGAAGGCTTTGATACTGGAAAACCACAACCGAGCTTTCTCTTTGCTTGAAAGGCACCCACGGGCTCAGCCACTGAGAAAGCGTTTGCACTGCCCTGAGAGATCAAAGTGGCTCAAAACCTTTCGTTTTTATCGGGCAAATTAAAAACAAACAAGGCATTTCCTTCCGTTCCTTTCACTCTGCTAATGCCCATTCCCCTCCCAGGCTTTCCAGGCATCCTGCAGGAATACAGGGATTCGATGAGCAGCCTGGAATTAAGCCTGGCATTAGAGATGGAGGAGCAGAGATGCAGCACCATGGAGAGCTGAGAGCACCCACCTGCCGTGCAGGGCTCCATGCCCACTGCTCCCATCCCTGCCCGTGCCAACGCTCACATGGATGTGCCCAGGATGGAGGATTCAAACCCCTGACATTCCTGCTGTCTGACTTCCTTGGATTTTTGTTTGTGCTCCTCTGTGTGTCCATAATTGCTGCTCCTCGCTCGCTGCCCAGCCAGCACGGAGCAAACCGCACATCTCCTCCCGTCCCTGGTGCTCCAGCATCATGCTCCCCGAGTGCCAGCAGGACCAGACAAGTGCTCATCCAGCTGCAGGAGCCTTAAAATGGTGATAAAGCCCTTCTGGATCCTGTGTGGGCAGGGCAGGCACGGCAAGGAGAGGGGGAGAGCCGAGGAGCAGCAGCCCGGGGCTAAAAGTGGATGTTGACTTCACTCTCCCATTTGGGAGTAGGTGGAGGAGGTGGGTGGCCGTGAGCAGAGGGGAGGTGGAGGGGGCAGCAGCTATTTCCAGCTGCACTCATGTGCCATTTCTCTCACTGCTGAGATTCAAGAGAAAACAGCAGGAGGTGGGGAGTGGGGGGAACCAAAAAGGAAAATCACAGACTCTGTGCAGGAGAACATGTTAAGGAACAAGAGAAAAGTCGTTACCAACAGCACAGCCCTGAGATTCTATCAGTACTGGGGGGTTTAAAAATATAACAAAATCCAAGGCTGCTGGGACTGCTTCCCTGCATTGGACACAAGAGGATACGATGGAAATGAGGCCACTGACTGAGGGGCTCAGGCCAATGTGTGGCCCCAAAATGATGGTAAAAGCTGCTGCTTGCAAAAAGCCTCCCTCCTAATAAACTGTGAGATTTTCTTGGCTCCCAGAAATTATGTAATATGCTCTTGCCTGCTGCTGCTGCTGACTCATATTTTCCAAAATATATCTGGGAAGGAAAGCATATGTACATGTGTTTTAATCCATAGGTTTCCCTGCCCATGTCCAGAGTGACCCCCAGGGAGGTGCAGTGCTGCCTGCACACACGTGTACACATGTGTGCCCTGATGTGTGCAGGGAGGAGGGACAGGGACAGCCTGGCAGCTGCTGGAAAACAGAGATTAAACCAGCACTGCTTTCTGGGGCAAAGCATAGCAACTCTAACACAGCGCAGGAGGGACCAGGGAACAGGGAAGCCAGGGAGGGAGACAGCAAAGGGAGAAGCAACGAGCACACGCTGCCGACAACCTCCAGCCAAACCTGGGCTCTGGCGACCAGACACAGACTCATTCTGAGCTTCAAATCCAGCTGGGAAAATGAGGTTTGTGGCAGCTGGGGCCACAGTGACAACCTGCAAATGGCAGTAGGCTGAGAGGGATAGCAGGTTTGGCCTCAGCACGTGGCTCAGCAGCACCGACCCCTGCAGAGGGATGCTGGGGGCAGCAGGGCCAGTGCTCCTTGAATTCCATAAATCTACAGTCTGGCTCCTGTTAATGCCTGGGAACACACTTCCCAGGCTCTGGGTGTGCACTGAAGAAGCCAGCCTTCTCCTTGCTGAAGATTTCTAATTCTAAGGCAGCCCATTAGTCTTAAGCAAATTTGTTCCCAGCCTGCAGGTTTGGGAGGTTTAGCTCTTCTGCTCCATGCCTGGGTGCACTTTTAATTCCTTAACAAAGACTTTTTGACAATTCTGCAAAGCCCTCAGTATGCAGGAGATTGGATCGATCTGCTGCTGGGCATTGGAACAGAGATCCATCTCCCCTGGACCAGAGGAGACTGAAAATCTATCCAGATGTCAACCCCTGATCACCAGATCACGGCACAAGCTCCGCACCGACAGCAGCCCGGTTTCCTGGCACTGCCTGCGCCTTGTGCCTGCGTGCTTGGGCAAAAGCAGGAGACAATTCCCCACACAGGGACAGGTGACAGTGCCTCTGTCCCTTCTCACCTTACACACACCTCTGGAGAGGGAAACAGCCCTCTCCTTCAGCCCTGCATCATCCTCATCCCTGTACAAGGGCACTGTTGATATTCCCTGCCTTACACATCCAGCACAAGAGTTAAGACAATTCTATTTTAACACCTAAAACTTCACCAGAGCCACCTGCTCTTTCTTGTTTTAGAGCAACTTGAAAATGTTTCATCTGCATTCAAAACCGGTTCTATAATTGTTACTTTTAAACTTAATTCTCCTAGAACTTCACAAAAGAGTGAACATCCAGCATGCCTAAAAGGCTTTGGAATAAACCTTAAAAACAAACATTAAAGATTGATCACGCTTTTTCAAGATTATACTGAAACTGACTGAAGCTCAACTAGATAAGGAAAGAGAGTGCATTAAATTGATCAGCACCTTATCAAGCCAGGAAGAAAGAACTGTAGATAACAAGCCTTCCCTAAATTTGGTATCAGAACAGAAACTTCAGTGCACGACGTACTGAGAGAACCTTGTCAGATTTACTGAACACAATACAGGGGAGTGGAGCAGCAGAAATAGCAGGGGAATGTGGTCCATAGAAATGCTTTGAAAAAAACCCTGTTTTCTGATAATGCCAGCAAGAGCTGATGCTTTTGTCAAATGGAACAATTTTATTTGACAAAACTTTTCCCCAGATATGCCCAGCAAATTAACCCACTCTTACTGGGGTAAAAGACGGATCCTTAGGGGTTTGCTCTGTAGTCCTGTTTGTGTAGCTGAGCCAGACTGCATTTGCTCGATTACAAGGGAACAGTTCCATACACAATTCCATCCTTTCTGCTCTCCAAGCCCTGGGAGTTGGGCCGATTCCTCTCCCGACATTTCTCGGCGTGAGCTGCAGCCACTCTCACAGCTCTGAGCTCCCGTGCAGGGGCTCGAAACTCCCAAACCCGCAGCAGCTTAACCCTTTGGAAACTTTGGGGCAAACATCCCGATTACTGGGAGTGAACAAAGCCAGCCAGCAACACCCAGGGATTTTCGCGGATGCCTGGCGAGGCTGCGGGCTCTCTGCAGCACAGGGCAGGACACCCTGAAAACCAGACAACTGTCCTCACCGCTCCAGGCAGGACAGGAGGGCAGCAGGGCTGGGCACAGAGGCCTTGGCAGGCAGCAGGACAGCCAGGCACGCTGCTTTCCCAAGCAGGAGCAGAGGGAAGGACATTCCAGCCTCAGACCCCCTGGCAAAGCACAAAGCCCTGGGCACACCGGGCAGTGACAGCCTCACTCCAGAAGGACAGAGGACACTGGAGCACACACCAGTGACCAGTGACTCACCACAGTGACCAGCCTAGAAATCCACTTGGGGCTTTATCCAGGGACAAAAAGGGAAAACAAAGAGCCGGGCTGCTTTAACAGGGGAGATGCTACTTATTGGGACTGCTCTGCCTCCCTGGCACCCAGGGCAGGGCTGCCGGCTGTCCCCAGCACTCACAAGGGTCAGTGCCCACCCTGCCCATCCTGGACAAGTCCTGGAGGAGGGGAAGGGGCTGGGGAACAGCTCATCCCTGGAAACTGAGCCCAGCCCGGCGAGCAGGGCAGGCTCGGCGTGGCCCCAGCTCTGCCGAGGCGCAGATGCAGCCCGAAAATAACCCCACGCCGGCTGCCAGCAGCCCATACATTGTGTTCTATATGTCTCAGCTGATGCAAAGGAAGGGGCAGGCGCTGAGCCACATGGCCCTTCGCATGGGCACGGCCACACTCTGCTGCTCCCGGCTTCCAAATCCCCCAAACGCATCCTCTGCCGCCACGCTGCAGCAGCTCAGCCCACAGCGCCCAGCCTAGCCCCCTGACACTGCCCCACGGCAAGGTCTGCAGAAAAATGAACCAGCCAGACCCCAAACATGGTGCCAAACACCCTCCCCCATTGATGGGCCCCGCATCCTGCTCCAAATCCCAGCCCCACTAACCCCCATCCCAAAATGTGCTACTCTGCAACCACCACGTGCCTCAGTTTCCCCAGCTCTGTGACAGCACAAGGGGTAGCTCTCCAAAGCAGAACACTCTTATGAAATTATATCCGTGAGGATAAACTAGAGTCAGTTGAGATCCAGACCTAATTCTTTAAATCCTTGCATGCACGCACTCCCTTCATCCCCCAAATTCTCTTTAATTCAGATGGTGAAGCTTTCAGGCTGCGCAACACAGTCCCCACCAGCATAGCTCTGGGGGCTTCCTGCCCTTGTGAACATGCCATCAAGGTGGTGTTTCTGACAATGCCAGAGTAATTCCCAGGAAAACCAGGAATAAGGAGCAGAGGCCATGTGGCCCTTTGCTGGTTAGAGCCAAGCCACCCGTCTGTCGGTGCTTGCAGATTAAGACTCATTTCCACTCAGGAAAGAAATTCAACCACAACTAATAAAGTAAAGACAATAAATCACAGCTCCTCCAGCAGCTCTTCCTCCAGGAGCATCTATTTTTAGTGTGAAGCATCAATCACCACAGCTCCTGCTGTCTACACCAGCTCCAAGAGCAAAAGCCAGGTAGGCAGAGCTGGGACAACATGGGCACACACACATCCCCCACCTGCACTGCCACTGTGCCCCATCCAGAAAGGGGACACACAGGAGAACATCAGGCATGGCTGCACCTCAGTACTGCGTGATATTCCTCTATCCCAGATGGAAAAGGGAAGCCACAAGACAACAAAAGAACAAAGGAACACGCCAAAGGCCGTACAGTAGATCAGTGGCAAAGCCAGGACCAGCAGAACTATCCCGTGCCAGCCCTGGAAACCCTGCACAAGCATCCTCTTCAAACAGGACAATTCTTACACAATTATTAACATTTGGGAGTTTTCCTCAAGCTTCCCAACTTCTCCTCATTGGAGATTCTGCAGCTCCGAGAGAAATCCTTGCGTTTTACCAAAATAGCTCTCCCAACGTTTCACTGGGGAGACACACTGAGCACGATTGTCACACCCAACTGAGAAAATCCACATAGGAATGTAAATTCCAACCCAAACCATCATTCCAACACGGAGCACACGGGCACGGCAGCACACGGACACACATGCAGGCAGGCACGGCATACGGAGCACTCCAGCTCACTGAACACACAAACCAAGCTCCACAACAAAATGAAATGACAACACAGACAGGGGTTCTAGTCACAAACTGAAACTAAAGCAACAACAACAACGAAAAAAAAACCACAAAACAACTAAAAAATAAAAACAAAACAAAAAAAACCCAACCAAAAAACTTACATGGATTTTTGGCAATTTTCCTTCAGACATTATACACAGCAGATGGGCTGTGTACAGAATACCTGATCCAAAAAGAAATATAACCACATTATGCAAACAGATGGGGGCAGGAGTCAGGTGAACATGCAGCTCTTAATAACAGTCATCTACGGGCTGAGAAAGCACCTCTGCATTCCCACAGAAGGGCTCGCATCGGGGCACATCTTCACTCCCTACACAGCAAAAGCCAGGGCTGTGCTGCTGCCATCCCGGGGGAAAAGCCAAATGGCAGGACAGGGCAGAGCCACCGCGTCACAGACCTCGGAGCTGTCCCATCCCCTCCAACTTGTCATGTGAGGTTTTAAACAGAGGTGGGAAATAGCCAGGGTGGGGGAGGAAGCCTTTAGAAATCCGAAAGGAAAGCACTTTATCTGCCTTAAAGCAAGAGCATTAAAACCACCGTGCAGGCAGGACAAGCTGGGATCATCCGGACACTTCAGCTTTCTGGGAAGCCCTCGGAGAGGGGCACATCACCCTTTCCCCATGCCGAGGAGGGTGCCTGAACCTTTAAGACGGCAGATTGCTGCTCGGGAGGAATGGACTTTTTATGGACTGTGGGAAACAGGGTTGCTATGATACAGGCAGAGGCATTTTCATGAATCCTGTGGCAAATAACATTGAATCCTGCTTAAGCAGACAACAGCAAGGCACGTCTCCCATCACCCAGCCTCAGAAAACACACAGCAGCAAGCACTGAAAGAGATTATATGCATCACAAATACGCTTTTTGCAGACAAATTCTTTTTTTTTTTTCCTTTGGGGCCGTGTTTTCTAGAGGGTCAGCACTTTAATTCCTTTAAAGGAATGATCCTTCTGCCTCATTGGGTTTGAGCATCCCCACAAAGGTGAAGAAACGCAGGGCAGTCATGGGGCTGTAACACCCCCAGGGACCCAAGCATTACCCGGATAGTCCCACGGAGCTCTGGGACACAGAAAGTTCCAATCCCAGGGAATTTCACAGCGTGCAAATGACACCCGGAATGCTGCGGGCACAGTCACTTAGGGGCACAGGGAGCCAGTGGGGACGGGCAGTGCTGTCACCCCACAAAGCTCCCAGTGCTCACCACGGGTTCAGCCCAGCTCGGCAGGACCGAGGGGCTCCCGCAAGCCTGGAAACGCCAAACTGCAGCTGCCAAACTACAAAACCGGGGCTGGGGCAAGGGCTGGAGAGGTGGTCACTGAGGCCTGGGGTGGGAAACAGAGAGCAAGCTAAACAAGCAGCAAGCCCAGCCCTCGTTTGCTCTTTCACTTCTCGTTTCCTCTCTTTCCCCGCAAAATTCCAACAGGGAGCCTGAGATAACGACAAAGATGCTGCTACAACAACAAAGTTTGCTGCTGCCAACTTTTCTATTGCTCTGCATTAACTTTCCTCCTTTAACTCCACCAGCCTTCAGGACGATAAAAGGCAGAAAGTTGTAATAAAACCACATGAATTCTCCCAAGCACGTTCCGTGATGGGAAGAACTCAGCTCTCAGCGCTCCCTCCCAGCAGCTGAGCGTGCACAGCCCCTCGTGCTCCCCATGCAGCCCCAGCACTGCCCACTCCAGCGATGGAACCAGAGGGGCACTGCAGAACGAGCCGTGGGGCACGGCAGGAACATCCGCCACCGAACACACGTAACTCCCAAATATCTCCCCAGGAGTAAAAGCTCTGATCAAGGAATGCACCCAGGAAACCGCGGCAGGTACTGGGCATTCCTCGTAGAAATCATATTGAAAGGTAAACCTCAGTGCCAGAGAGCCCTGAGAAAATAAACATTCAGGCACAGCCACAGCCCATTGAAATTCACTGGTCAGTTTTGGCGTTGGGTTTTTGCTCATTTTTCCACCCTTTCTCCTCCAAATCCCTTTGTCGCTCAAGGCTGTTCCCCGGAAAGGATGATTTTGGCTGCTGTTTGATCAATTCCCTCTCCATGGTGATCTCAGCTCATTTATTACCTTTCCAGGAGATTCTGCAACCTATAAAACTAATGACACAGGATGGCCAAGAGGCAAATAGAGCAAATTTGAGCTGTTTGACAACCCAAACCATCGTCAGCATCAATTTTATTCACTTGGTATTTTTAGGGAAGAAGATTGACTCAGTCTCCTGCGAAGTGAAGCAGGTACCTCTTGCAGATAGCTACAAGTGAAGAGGGCAAACAGAGCCAGCAGGCACCAGAGCATTTTCCTGGGCTTGGATCTCTGGCTCCCGGCTTTCCTCCCCACTACAACGGGCTACTGCCCCATAACACTTTTGGGGACAACTGTTCCTACCCTGGGAGTCAGGGAAATTTTTTTTTTCCTCTTTAATTTAGACCTAAAAGTACTTTGAAAGTACCAAATTTGCCGGATTTAACTCCGTTTCCAATCATGCCAGCATCGAAAAGCCATCAGTTCCCAAGCCCTGCTCGGCATTTAACTCCCAGCACACAAACCCTCACTGGGAAATAACTCCGTGTCTCCATCTGTAACCTCCAGCTTTGCCTTTAGCCATCAGTTATAAGATTTTTTTTTTTCAGAGGACATCAAATAAGTAATACACAGCTGGAATAAGCATGAACTAATTAAATTATCATGGCAATAAAATTCCAGTGACCATCAGCAAAGATAAAAACATTTTCAAACTGATATTTTTGTTTGTTCTAAGCAATTTTGATTTTTCTGGAGGGGGAAATAATATATTTTAAAAAATCCCAAAGATCTCTAACAGAAGCACAGAACAGAGACATATTTTCCAGAGAAAAAGGCATTACTCTTTCCAGACATTCCCTTTGTATTCTCTCCAAACTTCTCGTGCTGCCACTGGAGTCCCCAGCCAGCCCTGCTTCCAAGCTGTAAACATGGCAATTTCGGGCTAGAAGCACCTCTAACTGCTGGACACCATTCCAGCAAGCCCATAATACACAACTTAGCACTTCATTTTCCAGAAAATCAATGTAAATAAAGTCACGCAAAGCAACCCATCTCAAAAGCTCATTATCCTTGAGGTGGGCAAAGATTTTTCTTAGATACATTCCCCAAAATTTAATATATATATACACACACATGAAAAAAAGAAAAGAAAGCCAAAATCAGATTTCTGGAAAATCAAAGCAAAACCCAACTCCTCCATATCTGTTGCTTTAGTAAAGAAAAACAAATCTTGCATTGCCCTTTCTCCTTTGATCTTTCCTTCCCAATTTGCAGAGACAGAAACCACATACAACCAGAATAAAAAGCCAGCAGGTTATGTTTTGGTCCTTCTCACATCCCTAAAAAAGGAGCTGGGTTACATCAGTGTGGACATAGAATTTGGAGGCTTTGAGGCTGAATCATGAGAAATCAAATCAGATCATCAAGACAACACAGATAAATACTAAATACAGTACGTAGAATTTTTTTTGTGGCTGAATGTTATTTTAGCCAAGATTTAATCCTTTAATAGGATTTCTCAAACACCACCCTCCCCCTAAAAAATGCCCATAGCTCGATTCCATTGCACACACCAGCACCTCTCACCTGGCACCTACATGGTTACTCTCACAGACATTGCACATTAACTGCTTGCTAGAAATTGCACACAAAATGACTTATTATTAACTTGAGCCTCTATTTCAAAGGAAAGCAAAACAACACAGCCAGTGCTCACCACAGACAGATCATTTTCACTCTGCTGCTGCCTAAAGAAGCACAGCTCTATCTCGCTAGCACAGAACCACGGAGTGGATCGCTATTATTATTTATCACATTCAAAACCCCGGCAAAAGCAGCTACACTTACAGGCATACTTAAAAGACAAGACATGACAAAAGATTTAGGGAGAGATAATAATACCAACGTCATACATATCACAGCGAGGCCATGTTGAAGCTCAACGCGTTTCCCCCCTCAGTAAGAAATCTCTCTCTCTCTTTCTCTCTCTCTCTCGCCTTTCTCTCTCTCTCTCTCCCGATCGTGCTCTCTTGTTGAATTGCTAGTGGTAGTAGTAGCCCCCAACAGCTCAGGAGAAAAAATCCATTTAACGAGTGCCCAGGAAGAACATGAGTATGACATTCACAAGCAATAGCACCACAATCACTGCAAAAACGACCACCGTTTGAACATCCAAGGTCATGGTGCAATGCAGAACACTGTAGTGTTCGAGGTGTGGGGCTGGCAGATTTGGAGAAGTCAACCTCTGCTCTGTAAGACTGTCCATACATCCACCATGCTAGAATAGAGGAGAAAACTGTTCCTGGTTTTGGGTTGGTTCGTAATGCTTTGTGCTCTGCCTTTAGTTTCTCCCCTGTCTGCTGTCTCTAGCTCATTCTGAGCCCGCTAAGTGAAGCATCATCACAACCAGTGAGCACTCGGGATGCAAAATCCTTCCTTTAGGAAAAGAGCGAGCGCTGTCTGCAAGCTTCTCTCTCTGTCTCGTCCCCCCTCTCTCTCCGGGTCTCTCTCTCGCTGGCTGGCTCGCTTTTTAATTCGTCAAGCCAGTGCAGATACGGAGCCCGTGTGAGTGTGACAGCTCTGCAAGCTGCTGCGGCTGCATCCCTCGGAGCGAGGCGGACCCTGGCGCATACTAATCAGCTCCAGTGACCAGGCAGCGACGGCATCCTGGCTGTCACTCAAACGCAGAAGGAAGCGCTGGCTCCATAAATACGCGAGGCTTCCGCCCGCCGTGACAGCGAGCGCCACGCAACCGCGGCTCTGCCCCGCGCTCCCGACGCGGCGCGGATGCTCCGGCCGGGCGGCTCCGGGGCGGCTCCGAGGCGGCTCCGAGGCGGCTCCGAGGCGGCTCCGAGGCGGCTCCCAGCGCTCCGAGCTGTGCACATCCCTCCCCGCACCGCCCCGGGATGCGGCTGCCCTGGAAGCGCCCGGCTTGCCTGGAAAACGCGAGCCCCGAGAGCCGGTGCTGCTGGGAGCCCGCTCGGAGCAGGGAGGGGAGCAGGAGCAAAGCGGCCAAAATAACAAAAAGGCAACTCAGGGTAACCAGGGAATTCGCTGTGAGCCTGCAATGTGGGAGTTGGGCAGGGGGAGTCACGTTTTAGCTCTGTGCAATTGTCCTCTCATCTTTCACCTCAGCACTGCGCTGGCTGTCTCCATCTAAGAGTTAAACTCAATTCTGACTCTACAGACAGAGATCTTTAGAAGGGGTGGGGGGAGGACAGATGGAGGACCTTTATTCATTCTGCAGCAGCCAGAAATGCTCATTCCTACATTAAAATCACACACACACACTCAGGCTTTATGGCCCAGGTGCTATCCCAAACCCCAGTCTTAGTTCCCAGAACCAGCAGGTACCTCAGAGAGGCATCACAATGCACACAGACCAGATACACTCAGCTGGAAAAAGCAAATGATTTTCCAGACTAAGACAAATATGGAAATGCTGCCAATGCATATGCATAATGCACTAAAATGTGCATCCGGGGGCTGAGCATGACACCTTCCAGGAAAGCTGCGCCTCTGAACGTTCCCACACAGACACGAGGCCAACAGGCACCACCACACAAGCACCTCGTTTGTTCTCCTGCAGCAAACGGTGAGAGCTGGGGAGGACTTTTCTAAACCTGGCCAGCTTCATGTTTTGACCTCAGCCCCACCAACAAGGGGCAGCCTATCCTGCAGTGTCCTTCCAGGACACCAGTGTTGGAGAAGGGGCAGGGGGTGATGCTCCTGCCCCAGCTCACCACCCACACCAACACTAAACCCGGCTCTTTACTGCAAGGCTTGGTTTAATCTTCTTTCTTTCTTTGCCAGAGTGCTCCCATAAAAACAGGAGGGTCCTGTATCCACCCCAAACACCACTGAAGGAGAGACCATGTCAGAACTGGGTCTTCACAGGGTCTCCCTCGATGGCCGCCACTCAGACTCACTGGTTTGTGCCAGACCAACTCAGCCAGCACCATCCTGCTCCTTTGTGACCAGCTCTGGAGCACGTGCAGGCTGTGATGTGTTTGTAGATGCAGAAGGTGGGTTGTGTTGAGCAGCATTAAGAACAAGAACAGTTTGGGCTCCTTAGGTGGTTTATTTTGGGTTGTAAGTGCCAGCCAGGGGCTTTCTCCAGCATCTGAGGCCCCTGCTCCATCCAGGCAGGGAGTTTCTCATTCAGGAGGACAGTGAAAAGCCCTTTTTCACCTGTAAAATCACAGGAAGATGCTTTAAAGCTGTCCCAGGCTGCCCTGACAGACACCAGGCTGGATCCAGGCGATGGATCTGCCTCATCCCCAGCTTCCAAACCTGCATTTGCTATCAAGGATCCATTTTTAGGATAGCCAGTCTGTCTGATGTAATTTTAGACTAATCAGAATAGCAAACATAGAATGATTTGGGTTGGAAGGGACCTTGGAGATCATTTAGTTCCAACACATAATAGATACGGAATATTTATTATTATTGCTACCATCCTTTCCCAAAACAACAGAGGCAATTTTCCAAAACATAAACCTGAATTTACAAAAACAGCCAGGAAATTCCAGTTTCAGTCTCAGAAGCAGTAATGACTTCCCCAAAACATACAACCAGCCCAAATTCAGAGGGATTTTATGGCCAGTTTATCTTTTCCTCTAAACTGCAGTGAGCACAGAGGGAGCCTGGGTGTGGAGCCCAGGGGAAATGTTAGAAGAAAGCCGGTGGAGATATTCTGCTGGTCCACACCCCCCCAGGGCCTGGGGACCTTCAGCAGGCACAGCCCATCCGTGGCTCTGTCTCCTGGAAGCGCCAGAGACGTTCCAAGGCAGAAGCCCTGAGCCTTTGCACAGAGCCGAGGGAGCCACAGCAGGGCAGGGGGAGCAGCAGAGGCTGGGAAACCTCCAGAACAAAGGTGCACACCTCACACATGCTCACTACCCACTTCCGGAGCCCAACGGGAGGGTTTCACTGCCAGCACCGAGCCTGGCAGCGCTGGGGCTGGCACTCTGCAAGAGCTGAGCCACTCAGAGCGCGGGGGAGGGCACAGATTACAAACAGAGCCTCAGAGCCAGCCCCTCCTGAGCTGCCGGCCCAAAACCCCCGCCACGGGAGCCACGGGAGACCCCGCTCTGTGCTGCCTGCCCTGGGGAGTCTGGAGGATGCTGCATCCCGGGGGATGCACCCCGGGAGGCTCAGCCCCACTTCCCCTTCCCCAGGTCAAACACCCCCTAAAAGATCAGGCAGGAAAGCCCCGGGTGCCCCACCTCACCCAGGGACAGGTTTGGAGCTCCAGAGGAGGCTCTGTGTGAGTAACAGCAGCACAAACAGATTTACTGCAGAGAAGCTTCTATTTAAATTATATTCGCAGTATTCCCAACAGTACTTGCTGCTTTATATAATTTCCCATGCCTACTGCGTGCACTAAATGTTAATTTTACTACGAAAATGGATGGTACCTTCTCTTAGAAGCCTTTCTGATAAAGCACACCTACACAGCAGGGGTTTATATAAAACCACGGCAAAGGTGAACTTCATGGAATTCTTCCTGGCAAGTTTGGTCTAACGTTCTGTACAGAGCGAAAGGAGGAATGGGAAGATTTGTACCAGTTACATAAAGCACCACGTCCCTCACTGCACAGAACATGCAGAGCTACAGGAGCTTTGTGGAACACAGTCTGTGATGCAGGATCAGCGAGGGATTGTTCTGGACGAGAAGGGAGATCGGAATTTCAGCACCTCTCCGGAGGGACAGCAGTCAGAGAAGGAGCCAAGGCTCACATCACACCCATCCAGCTTTGTATCCGCATCCATCTGACGGACACACGGGTAGGACAGGGAGTTCTGGACACACAAATAACACCCAAATAACAAATAGAGGGGACCTACACTGACATTAACTGCAGGGCAGGAGTTTTGGAGCAAGCCAAGGAAAAGGACGATGCCAAATCCTCCCGTGCGGAACGCACCGGGCTCAGCCTGTGACCACGTCTCCCTCCAATGGATGTCTCCAGTAATTAGCACATCCCACCCCTTGCAGCTCAACAAACACAGCTCGCACTCGGCAGCCAGGATTTGGGACCGGAATGCTGACAGCTCCTGGATTGCCCTTGCAAAGGACAGGTCCCGGCTCCCCACATCAGGTGCCAGGACAGTCCAGGGGCGTGGGGCTGTGACAGCTCCAATTCCCTGTCCTGCTGTCGATCCCTGTGCAGAGTAACAACCTCCACTCCTGGACAGGCAGAGGCATCTCTGTTTTCCCAACACACCAGCTCCACCTTCTATTAACTGGGAAAATGAGCCACTAAACTCTTAACCATAATTAACCAGAGAATTCCGGCCATGCAGCTGTAGGAAGTGGTGTGGCAGAACTCTGGGATGGGACAGGAGGAGCCCAAATCAGCTACCCTTTGGCCAAAGGAGATAGGTCTCAGTGAACTGGGGAAAATTTTACACAAAACAGTGTGGCTCGTGATTCTGAGCAGGATTAAAATTGGTCTGGATGGATAAAATCCACGGCCAAGGGGAAAACACTGCTGTGACTGTCAGCCCCAAACTGCTTCAGCTCCTCTGCACTCCTGCTTGCAGCACAAGCCCCAGCCCAGACCTCTGTGGCACCATGAGGGGAGTTTAAACTTTCCAGCTGAATGAATCCTGCCCCCAAGAAGGAACAGGCAGCCATGGTAGCCAGGGATGTGTGAGCACCTGCTCCTCCATTCCCAGTCTCCTGTGCCAGGTGCTCACAAACACTGCCATGACGTTGGACACCATGTGGGGGGTGACTCACAGATTCCATCAGAGATTATAAGAAAACCATTAAATTATTGTTCTTTTCTAAATCTAGGCAGGAATTAAGCTTGGGGTTTCAGAGATTAAAGGCCAGTGAGATTATGATTTGCTGTTCCTGGAAAGGAGGATTTCCTTAAGCTGGGAGTTGTCTCTTTTTCCTTTTTCTTCATGGAATGCCTGACAGAGCCCTCTTTTTCCATCCTGGGCCAGATGGGAGGCACCAGCCTGCGAGCTGCAGAGCTGCTGCAGAGGGCAGATTTCTCCTCAAGAATCTCCATAATCTTGTATGTTTATGAAATGGCTTCATGGGAAGCGTTAAAAATCCCCAAACACCTAGAATTCCTTACCCAAGCTGCAAAATGGAAGAATACTTGTAGAGACTTGGACTTGGGCCTAATTTTGGCTGTGAAAAATTAACTTTCCAGTCACCCACATTTCCTTGCCTGTCCACTCTATCCCTCAAATGGAAAGCTTTCTTGCTGTCCACATGAACTTGGGACTTTTTTCCAGTAATTTCCTCTTTCTGAAGGACTGCATAAGTTGAGAGTCAGCAAAGCAGTGAAGTGGGAGAGAAGGTGGATGTGGGAGAGAGCAGAGAAGGACCACATGAAACAAGATGCCCTTGTGCAAGGCCTGGAGTGCTGGAAAGAGAAGAAATTAAGTTTCTAAGCTCACTTCTGCAATGTTTAGAGCACACAGGGCACTGCTGGAGGTTGAATTCAGCTGCACCTGCATGACCACCTGGCCAGCAGTTGCACAAAGCTCAGAGGCCTTCCCTCATGGGGAAGGACCTGAGCATCTCCAGGTCACTGCTCCAAGCATTCCATGAAAAAACCCACAAGAATATCACAAAAAGATGGGCAGCTGAGGCACAGCAGCGATGTCCCGATGGAATCAGTGCCACAGCTCCTGTGACACCACAGAGACCATGCTGAAATGGCACAGAGAGCCTGGCTGGGGGGGCTGAGTCCATTGTGCTCCTCTGGATTGCAGTGAGAAAAACAAATCTTCTATTTTTAAGTTTACTTGAACTTAAAGCATTAAGACAGACTAAAATCTCCTGCCCCTGGCAATAGGTTTACGAGTGCTTTCTGCTCTCCTTGCATCTACTGCACACTCCAGCCTGCACTCCAGAAGCATCTTCAGATTCCCAATGATGAAAAAGAAAATAAAACCCGCTCAAATCCTGCAGAAATCAGATGTAGTAACACCAATTACCCTGGTCACAGAGAAAGACTTCAGGGGCCGAGCAAGTTCTGTTTAAAAGGACCCATCCAATTCAGATGCTCATTTCAACCTTATGTAAGCTCTCCTTGTCTGAAAAAACCCCAGCCCCTGGGCTAAAGGAACAGAGAGACCTCTATTCCTTAATTTTAATTCTCAGCTTTTGGGCTCACTGTTGAGCCTGGAAAAAGGTACAGAAAGCAAAGCCCAAACTGCAGAAAAATCCAAGCCAGGTGCCTTCCTTGGGGGAAGACAAGTGCTCCCTCCAGGCACTCTGACATTAAATTGCAGAATCTTCACATCTGCACATGTCTGGGCAAAGTGGTGTGTGAAAAAAAATTATTATCTGCTAGAAACTAAAACGAAACCCTCCTGAATTCAGGGTCACTGTCACCAGTGGGGTCCTGGAGAAATTCAGCTGCACAGGCACAGGAAAACTCTTTGGCATGAAAATCAAAGGGTGCATTTCAGCACCTGCAAGGGAATGAGGAAGAAAAGCAATCGGCCAGAGCTTCCTGCAGCCTCCTCACCCCCCTCCTGCAACACTTGCCTCTGGCTTCCCTGGGCTTCTCCTTGTCAAGACACTGAGAAAAGGAAAAACCATCTCATTAAGAAGCTGACCCATGGGTCTCATGTTCTTCACACAAATTAACCCAGCGAATTGGATGTGTTTTATATAAATCGTTTTCTCCCCCTCTCTCTGCCTCCCAAAAAAAGGACAGGGAACAGCCTATTGAATCTGGCACTCTTTTAATGACGAAAACAGTGCAAGCCAACCTAATGAAGTAGGAATTCCAGATGGATAGCAGTAGGTGTATGAATAGAACATAGCGCACTCGTTTTTAACAGCAATACCAGCATTAAAAAACCAGTTTAGAGCCTTTTTCTACTTTCTTTTCATTTCTCCAAGCGAGGCAGGTGAATGCCAGCAGGCTCCATTCGCTCTCCCAGCTCAGTGGGATTCCTTGCAGTGAGAGTGAGCACAGGCTGTTGCCTTCCAGGAACGGCCAGCGCTGCCCTCCTGCAGCTGGTGACAATGTGTGAGAGCCAAGGGGACACTGGTTGTGCCAGAGGGACCCCAGCCGTGCCAGAGGGACCCAGCTGTGAGGGATCACAGAGACAATGCCCCCTGCGTGGGACACGGCTTCTCACACAGGCACAGAAGGCACCTGGTGCTGTGCTGGCTGCTCCAAGCACACATTGGCAGCTCTGTCATCAGCAGCACCAAGGGGAAAATCCAGTGGGATGGAGCTGAGGTTTGTTGTGCTGCCTGGCCCTGCAGGACTGGTGAGTGCTTCAGGTGCTGCCTGAAACAACCAGATAGGGAAGGCGTGCTGCAATTCACTGCATGCCCAGCGTTATCGTGGGTCACAGCCAAGGAATTCTGCAGCATGGCAGAATAGGGAGGAAAGGGTTGGGATCCCCTCTGAACACATTTCTGTACAAGAGCACAAGTCCTTGGCTTCAGTGGGAGTCACCAGAGCTCCAGTCAAGGAACTCTTTACTCCTCATCCAGACTAAGCTGGAGATGTCACAGCCTGAAGCTGGCTCCTGGATAAGGCACTCCTGCCTTTCCCAGACACGGCACTCTGGCCAGTCCCTACCAACACAGGTCTTTCCTCTCCCTGCCCATATTACATAATAAGCATCTTCTTTTTTTTTTTTAATAAGTTGTCTTTTCATAACACAGAAACTATTGGAGCCTGAGATAACTTGATGAATTTTTCCTATTATCTAAGAGCTTAGTCACTCAGGGAATTAGTCATGTTCAAAATAACAGCCAGGCTCAAAGAGATTCAGAGCAACCATTCCAGAGCAGAAGCAGCTAATGTCATAAATACATTAAGATGTCAGCTTGAAGCATTTCAGAGATTTTTCAATAAGTGTTTAAAAAAAAGAAAAACTCTTTGATGAGATACAAGGAAATCAGGTTATTGGCAGTTAAAAAAACATTGTGGTTTGCAAAGGCTGCGGTGCTCAAACACTGAAACCCTGAGCAGGAGGGACAGATGGACGTGGTGACCACATGGGGTGTGTGGCTTCCCAGCAAGCACAGCCTGCTCAGAGCTCCACGAAATCCTGCTTCCTATGCCTATGGCACCCTCCCAGGGCTTCCCAGACATCCCTGATGTACCTCAAGAGACAGAGGAGTTATCGGCGTGTCCCTTATCCAGCAGGTAGGAACTGGGGCCAGAGCCATGGAAATGGAGCCAGGCCTCCTCCCAGCCCCTCCTGGGACTGACACAAGGACAATCAGCATGGAGGACAGATTTATCCAAACATTTTTATTTACCACAACATCAGCTCTTTCTTAACCTGGACATTTGGCACAGCAGCACTAGCAGAGGCTGTAACTGAAAGGTTAAAGTAGCCCCAAAGTGGGAGAGAAATGGAAAACTGAACAGCAACTATGTAAGAAAAATCCTACAAAGAACTGCATTTGGTGGGATGGACTTTGGGGGCTCCGTGGCACTGCAGCACCCACGGAATTCTCCACTGCATGCAGAGCTCAGGCAAGCCAAGCATCAACCTGCAGTGACAGGAGACCTGGATGAACAGGAACAAACTTCCAAACTTCCCACTCTGCTGTGGAAAAGCCCTCCCTGCTGAGGCCACAGGGCATAGAGACCGAGCAGCATCCTCTGCAGGACACCCACAGCACTCAGGAGCTTGCCTGGGACTGCTCCAGCAGCAGCCAGTACTCCCTGCTCCCTTTGATCTCTGCAGGAAAATTGCTCTGGGCCTGTTCAGTCCCATTTTTCCCTAATGCCTGGATAACACAAACTCCTCTTTCCATCCTGCCCTGGCCTGGCTGCTCTCCACCAGCTGCTTTTGCTTATACAAACTTTCAAAACCAAAAGTCAAACCCAAATTGCTTTTTTTTCTTCTACTCTTTTCCAGACTTCACAGTGAGATTTTTAGCATTACAGAGTGCAAAAAGTATTTGTGCTTCCAATACCCTGTGATTATCAGACTGACAAGTGGAAAGAATCCGTGAGGAAAAATGCTGCTGACCTGTCCCACTCAGGGGCATCTCCACCACTTGCAGCATTTGGCCCTTTGATTCACTGAATTCACTGTCACTATACTTTACGTTGTGATGATTTACAAGAGTTCACTTTTTGCTTACGAGAGAAATAGAAAATATCAATAGCGGCTTGATTTTAAGTATTTCAACAGCAGGCAGGGTAAAAATATCACTATTTATGGCTGAAAAAGAAAAAAGCTGGGACTGGATCTATTGAAGGTGATGGCTGCACTCACCCAGACTGTCACAGGCATAACATTAAACCCAAAAAGAGACCCTTTGTGAGGAAATACCATGAAAGATTCACACTTCTGTTACTTGTAATACAGTAAAAGAAAAAATTCTGCCCTTGTCAGATAAAAAACTATTCCAGAAGAGGCTGTATTTTGTCCTCATTTAATCCAACCCATTTGCTTACCATACTGGATCAATACCCTCTGAAGAATGCCAAACCAAACAATCATTGCACTCACACACTGCTCAGATGTGCAGATTGATTCTCATCACTACCAATGACAATTAGTTGAATTTTTCTAGGTTAGGAACAGATACTAGAGAGTTTAGCAACGTGGTACCAGTGAAGCATGGAAAACACCCCTGTGGGATGCCAGCATAATTGGCAAAAGATTAATTGTTTAAAAAATGGGAAGCAACATATGCAAAGGAGGGAAAGAAAGGAAGCTCCGACAACTTAATATTATGGAATAATAGCTTGGGTTTAGGGGCTGATTTGGAAAAAAAGAAGCCACCTGCCATGAGAACAAAAGGTACTATCACTTGTAAAGAATTAGTGACACGCTTCTTAAAGATGAGTAACCCTGAAATGGAGCAGATCTGAGTCTTGAACCCAAGCTGAGAACAACAGAAAACAGCATTTTGAATAAATCAGTGCTGTGCAGAATTTGGGAGAAATCAGGCTAAAATCCAGGTTTTGACCAATGTGTCTGAGCAGAACAAAGTCCAGGGATGCTGCCAGAATAAATGTATATTGCTAGTCTTTAGTAGCACACAGAAAATAATATTGGAGTAAAAAAGACAGCTGAACAACCATAACAGAGACTCAGTGCCCATGGAAATGGGTGCAGAGATGCTCTGGATGAAAGGCTGAGGTTGTGCACAGCATGGAAGGCTGTGTGAGCAGAGCAGCCGACCTTCACTCAGGAGCAAACAGAGCTGGTTGATAGTTCCATAGTACATTTTAGCCAGCAGACTGAGGAAATAATATTCCCACTGAATTACTGAAATGCAGCTACTCTTGGTGGGGAATAACTCACTTGTTTAGCACAGTCCACCAGATGATCAACATCTGAAGTACTAAAATTTCAAATAACTTACCAGTGGGAACAGCGAGGAAAATCTGCATTGGAGGGAATATTGCTATCCACACTGGCACTTGGCCAGGACATCTGGACCAGCATATCTTGTTTTGCTAAAGGAGCAGAACTTGTAGGGATCAAGTGTTGGCAGGACCTCGGCTTTAGGTGCTCCCAATATCCCAACATCCCCGTGCTCCAAGGGCAGGAGCCCCTGAACCCTCAGGCACCCATTCCCAGGGAAACAGACTCCTCACCACCAGGGACTGAAGCATCTCTGCTGGATTTATCTTTTTTGGTACAGTTTTACTTTCCTGGTTTGAAATACTTTATTTTCAGATATCTGGAGATATGTGGAGTATCTCTAAATACTGCTGAGGCTGTTGAACTGCTGTATAAAATACAGAAACCACAGCTCTTTTATTTTTCCCTTGTTAGAAGGAGAAATATTAGGAAATTCCTGCTTCATAATCAACTAATGGAGTTTTACTTTTCCCCAAAAATATTGTCTATTACAGACTACAGAAACCACTGTAATTCCTCTCAAAGAGAAAGCAAAGATTAGACTAGTGAGAATAGAATAACACAACCGGCAGCAAGGAAAAAAACTGGGAAGACGTGAGGGCAAGAAAGTGTCAAGTCTTCTGCTGTGTCAATTAGAAAAGCACTTCGTCCTGCACCATCCCCAGCCCCTCCCCAGCGGGGCTCAGCAGCCACCTGGGAGAAGAGGGAAAAGGAGGCAAGAGCCTCATCCGGCTTCCCAGCACCACTTTTTATCCCGACAATGGGGGCGGAGAGGGGCGAAGAGCGGGACAAGGAGGACAGAGGAAGGAATCCCATCCCTCCGGATGCTCCGAGGGTGGGGGGCGGCAGCAAACCCCCCGAGGTGCTGCTGGTGGCAGCCAAACCTTAACCAGGACCCTAAACAAACGTGTTCTGCCGCAGGCACTGCCAGCACCGCCGCAGCCTTTCGGGAGCACAAAGCCCCCAGCCCCGTCTGTGTGAGAAGGCACAGGGGATGGAGGGCAGGGGGAGAACGGGCAGCGATCCCTCCCGAAGCTCCCCGCTGCCAGCAGCATCTGCCGCTGCCCCCGGAGCCGGAACGCGGGGGCTGAGCTCGGCCTGAGCCCGAGCGGCTCCGGAGCCGGGACCAGCCCGCGAGGATGCCCGAGCCTCCCGCAGCACGCAGAGCGCCAGGGAAGGGCAAATCCACAAACACCTGCAAAGGCCGGCCCCGCACGGAGCCGGGGGGGAAATGCCATCGCAAAGGCGAGCTGGGCAACAAGGGCGAGCCGGGCAGGGGAGATCTCGGTAACGAGCGCATCGCTTCCCGGGGAAGTTTCTGAATGAGCCGGAGGGGCCCTGCTGAGCTGGGGGAACTTCCCCCGGCTCCCCCCGGCACACGCAGCCCTCCGAGCGGGCCGGGCTCGGCACACGGCGGCAGGAGCTGCTTTGGCGGTGCTCAGCCGCTCTGCCGGAGCCTTCCCACGCCGGAGGAGTGTCTGCCAGGCTGCTGCAGGCGCGGCCAGGGACGCCCGGGCTCGGCACATCGGGCTCCCCCCGCACCGCAACTCATCATCCGGCGGAGGGGCGCATCTGACAGGTCCCGGCTGCCCCAGCCAGCACCCAGCCCTGTGCCGGCGCTCCTCTCCTCCGCTGCTCTCCCACCGCACACCCCACACGCCGGGGAACCGGGCAAACCCTCTGCTTCAGCCCCCGAACCCACCGGCTCGCCCTACGGAACCCCCTCCCCAGCCCTGCCGCTCCCTCCCACGCCCCCAGGCATGCCCACCCTCTTTCTTTTAATTTCTTTTTTTGCTCAGCAGTTTGGGAATGCGGGGTCTATAAAATGGCTACAGAGTGATCAATGGTTTCAAGGACAGGGAGTAAAGGAGGAGTCAGGAGATAGGACGGAGGTTCATTTCCCTGTCAAAGTACTGCAATAAGAGGAAAAGAGAAAGACATAGCTACCTGAACTCACCATTCCTGTTCCATCCCTTAGCCACTGCATCTTGCTTCTGATGATGTCCTTATTATCAGGGAGGGGAAGAAAAAAAAAATCTCTACTGCCTGGCGAGAGCTAGCAGGAAAAAAAAGAAGCCCCCCACCCCCACCCTAGCCTGGAGCTTTCAGTCAGCCATCTCTCAGCCCGGCAATCCCGTGCCTGTCAGGAGCACGTTATTAGCAGCCTCCTCACTACCTGGGATTGTGCTTATTTATTTCAGTCACGGACCGAGGGATTTGAGGGNGCAGGAGGGGAGGAGAGTAGAAGGGGGGAGGGAGGGGGGAGCGATGCGAACTTGGGGAGGGTCCCCGCAGGCGCCCAGAGCCCGGGGCACCCCGTGCCCTCCTGCCGGTGGCCGGGCACCCTCGCCCCCAGCGCCGCAGGATGCCAGCTCTGCAGAGCCAGCACATGCTCCACGCTCAGCAAGGGGATGGGGATTTTGCTGACGTTCAAAGGGCAGCAGGTCCTCATTCTGCTCTCCACATGAAGGATGAGTCCCCTTCTCACTGAAAGCAAAGCTCCCAGCCCAGCCCAGCCCAGCCCAGCGCTGCACCTGCCCGGGTGATCCGCCCCCAGCCCCCGCGCCTTGTTCCCCCCTCCGGGTGTTCATCCCCTGCCTGCTCCCCCGGATTTCCCCCACTTGCTGGCCACAGCAAGGAAACGAGAGCCCCGCCGCACAGTTAAGAAAGCAAATACACTCGCTAAGCGTCGCTCATCGATCCGGCCACCCACCACATCGAGGGAGAGGAGATCGCGGTGTCTGGCACTGGTTAGCAGAGGCGGCGGCAGCATATGGGATGCGTAGAGCCAAGTGGGAACGGGGCTGAATCCTCGCGGATCCTCCAGCTGGGACACGCACGTCGACATGGTTCTCCCCATGGTGGGGACAGGACATGGCGCTGCCAGGAGTTGGCCAAGGCCGCTCACGGCGCTGGTGGCGCAGCCCCTGCCGCCATCCCGGGGCTCGGTGCCCACAGGAAGGAGCAGCCCGGAGAAGGACTGACACACCCAGGAGTACAGGAAAATGCCCCACCAATATTCCCAAAATCCCCTCTTTGGCAGCTGAGTCTGCAGCTGGCTTCAGGGACAGAAGAGGGCAGGTAGGAATCGTGGAGACAACATGGGGAACGGCTGGCAGCGTGCTCTGGGCACAGGCAGGACACTGGGGACGCTGGACATGCTGGATCCACGCACAGGATATGGTGTACAATCTGTGGAGAAGCTCCAATCTCCTCAGTTACAGCTGCAGAGGATTTAGGGTTGTGTCTGCATGGGTTTTTTCTCCATGCCTCAAGGGCAGAAGGGCATTTGGATCTCCCGCTCCTGGCCCCTGGAGGAGTCAACATTTTTCCTGCAGCTGGAGATTTTGAGTCAGGGAACAACATGCAGCTCCTTGTGACTGCCACTTTCTGCTGGTCCTGTGGCACTCAGCAGGATCAGAGCTTAGGTGTCTTCACTTATTTATTGAAATGGGACAGACCAGAAGTGCAGGCAGGACTGAAGGGATGCTGCCCAGCATCTCTGCACTGCTGGGGCCCCACACAGCCTGCTCCAGTTCCATCAAGCCATATCCCATCACCTTTTGCACAAGCACCGACAGCCATCATTATTCCCAGAGATGGCTGACAAAAGAAGGAGTCAGAAGGCAAATGTTATAGCTGTCCAAACTTTGGAATTCTGCCTAGGTTTCGAGTGACAGAAACACCAGGTAAGTTATTTACATCCACAGGAGGGCTCTAGTTGGAAAATCCCACCCCTGACAGCCATTCTGGAATGTGTTGTCAATCAGGATCCTCTCCAGGAGAGCCCCATCTCCTGCAGCAGGTGATGGCCACGGCTTTGTGCAGCCCTGGAATTCAGATCTCACAGGTACCTCACAGGTTCAGGATGTCAGACAGAGCCAGCACAACCTCACTGATTCCAAACTGATTCCAAAGCTGCAGGAGCTGGGAGAGCTGGGGCAGCAGAACTGACTGACAGACATCCTGAGTGGACATTGCTTCCCTCAGAAACTTGCACTGAAAACAGAGCAATGATCAGGTTCTCTCTCACTGAAGGGCAAATATTTTTTCTACCACGAAATATTAAATGAGATCCGCAGTGTTGTCACCACACACACAGAGAATACAACAGTGGCCCTCTGAAGCACAAGATCAGCTTTAAACCATGCACTGCATCATCCCAGGAGCTCCACTCACTTTGGTCAAAGTTGCACCCTGGCAGTGCAAATGAAAGGGGATTTGTCTGGCACATCCCACCCTGTAGCTCTAACTGGGAATGTGGATTTGGAGGAGGAGGAGGAAGACTATTTCTGTGGAGGACTTAGATACAAGCAGAATTATCCCAGTTTCTCTCCTCCTGCCAGCTGTTGATCAGGCCTGTCAATAAGGCTCATATTCCACTGTTTCACTTCCTATGCCTTGTTTACACTAAGCTGATTTGAGAAGCAAACCAAGAGTTGCCAGGTTAATTCTTGCTCCCTGTGAAAGTGCTGAAAGGTAAGAAAGCCCCAAGATCAGCCAAATCTCTGAATGGGCAGCAGGCTGCACACAAATCCCATCCTGCCCAGAGCACTGGGGCAGCCGTTCTCTCTGGCACAGGGAACCTCAGAGAGAACCCAGCTGCATTTCCTTGCCAAGAAAATGCACCTCTGCTGCCTCATTGTCAATGCAAAGCGCTCTGCAGGCAGCCAGCGGGCAGGGGACCAAGCCCAGAGTCCCTGCCAGAGCAGGGGGAGCTGGGAAAAGCCACCTGTGAGCTTCTTCTGGGTCCTGTGCAAGGCCAGGAGCTGGGCTGGGATGATCCTTGTGGGCTCCTTCCAGCTCAGGATATGCAGTGATTCTCTGATTTTCCACTTCTCCACATGGAAGAATAAAGCATCTTCCAGGAAGGGCACCAGGTGCTGGCTCCTGTGCCAGGGGATGCTGCAGCCCAGCACACCTGAGGGCACAGTGGGCTCTGTGGCCACCAGCACACCTCAGACATGGAATATTTCCAAGCACACCCCCAAGCTGGGTGTGAGTCACAGAGCACTGCGGAATTGTGCCACAGGCAGTGCTCTGGAAGGAAAACCCACATTGCCCACAGGGAAACAGAGGCAGCTTTCAGTGCGTGGTGGTTGGGCACAGAGTTTGCACTTGCACTGCTCACTCCTGCCCTGGGATTTAGCCTGCAAAAAAATGGCATTTCTACCACATGTGTGAGCACATCCCACTGGGGAGGCAGGGCCGAGGCTTTGCTCAGGGGTTTGTCTGGGGGATCACTCCAGAGGAAATCCCCAGGAAGAACTTGTGGACTGCTCATCAGTAACACAATGTCTCAGTCAGTCTCAGCAGAGCTGTGGTCTGGCCATATTTGACCTGTCACAGCCTCCAAAAATTTCTCTCTCTCCAGAAAAAGGACCAAAATCAGCTGGTGTGCTTCACCCTCAGACAGCCCAGTCCAGTCTGGAGTCTCCTTGTGACTGCCAATGATACCAGTAATGGGCAAGAACCTCACAGGGGAGCAGAGAAGTGAAGTCAGGGAAGGAAGGGGCAGTCAATACCTCTGCAGTAGCAGTAACTGCCTAAATTATCAGATTTATGCCACTTTTCCACATGTAACTTATTTTCTCCTAATTCCCTGCAGCTGGAGAGCCACCCAAAAGTCAAGCAACTGGGTATGAGCAGAAGGACACTCAGTGTCACATCACAGTGAAACAGCAAAAATAACCTCCATCCTTGTGCCTCATCCAACACATCTGCAGTCATGGAAATAAGACACAGGAGACTTTACCAACATTCCCACTGCAATCCAATGTCCAATCCAATCCTCCCAGAACCCACCCTGCTCTCCCACCATTATTTACAGTATTGCAGGGCAGCTTTTGGGAGCAGAACCCTCATTTGAGCCACCCAGAACACAGCCCTGGGATCCCAAGAAAATGAAGGTTCATTTTCTTGCAGTCTGTGAGAGCAGCATTGCAGGATTGCACCTGTCTCTCCTGTCTTTTCCTCCTGCTATTGTGTTGCCACATCACCACTGAAATCTCCTTTAGATCTTCAAGGCCTCCCTTCCTTAATCCCACTGCAAAGTTTTGCTCTAAACCACTCTCTGGATGTGGGAACTTCTCCCAAAATGCTTTTTCCTCCACCCTGCTGCTGTTTTCATGAGGGGATTTCCCTTCTTGTGCTTTTCACTCACTGCCTTCCCTCCCCAGCTATGATGCTGCATTGGACAACGTCCCCCAGCCAACACCTCCCCATTGAAATTTCAGCCTGGAATTTCCTCACTGAGGCAGGAGAGGCTGGCAGTGCCCTTTGGAGAGCCCTGTCACATGCTGGTATTTCACTGCTGCAGAAGGCAGATGTTCTTCATTCCATATCAGAGAGCACAAATATGTTCCTGCAGTCATTGTCTCTATTGAACTGCAAAGAACAGGCACCAAATCCTACAGGTTAATTAATGAGAAAGGAGGGGAATTTGTCTAACCTCTACTAGGAATTATCCAGCCTGGCTTTATAAACCAATCAGCCACGCTACACAGCTATGAAACACGTACCTTCCTGCAGGAAAAAAGCCCAAACCCCATGGAATACTCTCATAATGGCCCAGTGCCTCTCTGATTAGCACAGCAATAACACAGCGCTTCAGGCTCTTGCAAAGTATTATTATTATTTATGGTACATTACGAGGGAGTTTGTTTGTTCTTTAATAGGAGATGACATATTCAGAAGCCCAGATACGAGTGTCCTCCTGAACTAACACTGACACAAAGATAGTTTCAGTCATAAATTATAGAATCATAGAACCACAGGACTGGAACAAGTGCCTGAAACGCTTCGCTCTGATGGATGTGATTGAGATCTGGCTGTTTACCACAGCAAGGGAGAGAGATCATTACCTGAGAACCAGGGGCTTCCCCTGACCTCCCAAGGTGACACAGTGGCCACTGGCAGGGACAGACAGGGCAGCCCAAACCTGTCTCTTCCTGCTCCAAACCCCTTCTCCAGACTGGATCAGTTGAATGCACACTCTGTATGCTGGTACAAACTCGAGTTATTTCTAATGTAATTATGTGCATTGGCCATTATTAATTAATTGCAGTATTTATATTTAGCAGTCACAGTGCAAACAGCCCCCATCTGGCTCCAGGCAGAGGTGTGTGGCACACACAGCCTGCTCCATGGGAGAAGAGGGAGGGCATGGACTGGGCATGGATCCGGCATGGCCACGCTCCCACAGATTCCCCTCAAAGGCTTTTTGGGGGATTTTACCAACAAAATGCCAGACAGAGTTTTGGAGAGGATCAAAACAAACTGGAACTTCTACGAAAGCCCTAGTGGGAAACCACAGTTTGGAAAGCTGTTGGTAAAAAGCAATTTTTTTATTAAGTAACATCTTCAGTTCACTGCCCACAACCTGCCAGACACACAGAGGCTCCTCCCAGCGCTCTCCAATCCATCCTGCCCTTGGGAAGGCAGGAAAACAGGCAAATCCTGGATCTGCCTCCTCCCAAAACATCTCCTTCAAGATGGTTTGCATGTTGTTTACTATTCTTTCTCCTGTCACCCCCGCCTGACTGACAAGACTCCTCACGCCTCAGCCCATTTGATTTGCTAATATTGCTCAACTTTTTCCATTTGCAAACCTCCCACCTCTGCTTTAATGAACCCAAGGAGCCTGTTGCCAGGGAACGCTCTCTGTTGCCATGCCCTCTGCTTTAGAGGTGAAAATTAATAACATGCAGACAAATTAAACTCTTTGGGTGATGAGGAAAGCACCCCAGTTCAGATCCCCAAGCCCAGTAAAGTCTCTCCAGCATCCAAGTCTTCTTTATATCCATCTGTCACTAGCACTGCCCTAGTTCTGCTTATTTAGGGAAAATCCTATGGAGATTAAAAAAAAGGAATAAAACTAAATTTGAAATGGAAAGGGCTTTACAAGCAGCACAATGCTCATATATAAATTCATTTCATTTGTCTACTAAGAGATCTGAGATCTGAAGCCAAAAGAGATATTGTTTTTTAAAGAAAACTAGAGCTTAGCATTGCTGTTAGTGAGAAGATTGACAGGGAAACAATAAATGCTGCCCTGGGTCGTGCATTTTGAGGTCACAAGGGATTGGCAAGTCCATAAACCCTGAGACTGTGCTCCTCCCTGCTGCCTAGAGGGATGTCCCATGAGGAGCCTCCAGGGCCCTCAGCATGGCCCTGTCTCATGGCCTGGGAGCTCTCAGAGCTCTGCTCTCTTCCAAAACCAACAGCCAGACTCACACCCAAACTCCTGCCTGTCCCCTCTCCCCCACCCAAAGCCCATGGGGATCTCACTGGAGCAGAGTGCCTTTGGAGGAGGCAGCCCAGCCTGGTCCTACATCCACAAATACACACAAACTCCTGGAACAGAACTGGTTTTCCTGCCATGGAAAGCACAGCAGTGAATGGCAAGGCCTGATCCAGGCACGGCACAGCTCCCACTCGAACCCACGGGACTCCTGCCTCAAAAACAACTTTACAGCTGGGCTCTCCACCAGCAAAGCACAAGGCAAGGAGGTTGGACCCCAGGACCTCTCATCTACACCAGGCAGGTGAGGGCTTAACAAGCAGCTCATATTTATGGCCACAGTTCATTGGAATGCATGGAGCCATAGGAGGAGTCTTTCACATTCACTCAGCGCTCC
The DNA here is from genome assembly GCA_013396995.1 of Dicaeum eximium. Lineage (NCBI taxonomy): Eukaryota > Metazoa > Chordata > Aves > Passeriformes > Dicaeidae > Dicaeum > Dicaeum eximium. The sequence goes on along the minus strand of VWZP01004610.1, from coordinate 235,612 downwards.
TCTTGCTCTGTTATTTAATTCAAGCTGTGACCCCTGGCCCTGGATGCTGAGCTGAAGCAGCTCAGCTCCCAGCCCCATTTTCAAGGCCTCAGTAAGTCTGAGTTACCAGGACATGTTGGGAGACCCAGGGGTGCAGGGAGGAGCACACAGCAGAGCAGGGAGGGCTCCTGGAGCAGCCCAACCTCAGCCCTCCAAGTGTGGGGTGTCCAGTGATGGACTCCTAGGACAACGAGGAGTGTTTTGACCAGAATGATGTACATTTAGTTCCTACATGCCCATTTTTACAGTGTGCCTGAGTCAGGTCAATCTCAAGGTTTTTAGTGCCCTCCTGCACATTTCCCTCCCCACTTCCCCATGCCTGCCATCAGCTGTGCCAGCCAGGGCACATCTGGGCAAGAGAAACAGGAGGGGAAAGGAGCAGCTGAGACCAGCCCCAGCCTCACCAGGAGAAATTCTTGAGCTGGGGCATCATCTGCATGGATGCTCCATCAGCCTAAGGAAACGTCTTCGCTGCGCCTCTCTATTAACTGGAACTATTCACTCTTAGAGCCAGGAACATTTCCCAAAGAAATCCTCTCCTTCAATACTTCCGGCTGCTAAAGCATTGTGAGGCTTCTCTTCTGAGAGAGCCTTGCCTTGACTCACCCTCTGGAATCAAAAGCAAAGCAAAGAGATTTTCTCTTCCCCACCCACCATGTGCATAGCAATGTGAATTCCCCTGATAAACAGCACTGCAGACCGAGGGCTGTGGTTCTCCAAACCACTGAATGTGCTGCTTTCCCTCCCAGCTACTTTTCCAGATCCCTCCAAATCCGACAGTCCCCTCCTCAGACTTCCACGGGTCCTCCCCACTGGGCTCAATCTGCAAAGGAAAGTTTCGATCTTGTCTCACTTTCAAAAGTGTTTAAATTCAAAAGTGTTTAAATTCAAAAGTGTTTAAAATTCACTTTCTGACATTGCCGTCTTAAAGCTCCCAGCCCTGCTCCCTCCCCTCAACCCACAACTCCTTGCTGGTGTCCTTTGAAATTGTTAAAACTCATCTGCCTACAATAATTACTGACTCAAAGCTTTAATTCCAAATGAAACCAGATGCCTCTTGGGCTTGTTTTATTCTGGCAGAGGGAACAGGCCATGGGCTGCAGGAGTCTGAGGCTTGCCAGAAGAAGGCAAAGGGGGCTCGGAGTCCCGCGGTGCCGCGCTGGCGGTGCACCGGGCTGTGGGTAACGCGAGCAGACAGGCACCCAGCAGCACTGAAGCTTTTCCCACGAAGCCATTGCACAGCAGGTATGCTCGACACAAAGTACAGGGTGTAAAACACGGGCAGGCATCACCGAACATCTCCCAGAGCCTTTGCAATCTGAGCTCTCTGGGAGTCAGATCTCAGGAGCAGTTATAAAATTACCCCGGAACAACGAAGGGGTTAAACCCAGTTTTGGAACTGCCTGGAAAGCCTTGGTGCATTCCCTCATTAAACACATCCCCACGCGCAAACGAAGCCATAAATATGTGGCGTTCTCTCCCTCTAGTGGCTGGAGGCTTGGTAATGAAGGGGATGGAACATGACCCTGCAATTTCTGGGAACAAAAGGGCTTGTCCCGGGCTGCCCCAGGGAGCCAGCAGGAAGCCAGCCCAGAAAAGGGATCCCACCCTTTGCCATGGAAATTCCCCTCAGCACTGTGAGGGGCTGAAGTTCTCTCTGCTTTCACCAGGCACCTGTGGGTTCTGCACCAGTCACTCACTCCCCTGCCCGTTTGAATTCCCTGCAACATCCCCACTTCACGAGACTGCTCCTCGTTCATGCCCCACTGCCAAGAACACACAAGAGCTACTCAGAATTAGTGTCACCGTGTCACCCCATATCTGCCTGGCTGCCAGCTCTGCTCATTCCTTACAACACCTCCGAGCTTGTAGGAAAGCACAAGACATAAAAAGTCACCCAGAGATGCACAGAGAGAGCATCAGTGAGACAAATCAAGGGAGTAACCTGGTATGACACAGGAGGAAAAGTTTATTATCCCCAATAAACTGTTTCTGAAGGGTTTTAAAGAAACACCAAGCTCTGCACCACACCTCAGGTTCCCAGATTTGGTGATGTGGTTACTCCACTTATGGGAGTGCTGGAACTTGTTTCCACATAAGCCTTCCTCTAAGGACAGCTAGCAGGGTTCCCTGATCTTAATTTGCAATAATGAGCACTGTTTTTAGGAGGACAGCATCCTTGGAAGGAAGACAACATCATCAAAACCAGTTCAACACAGCTCCTCTCCACTAACTGCAATACAGCTCTACCATTTCATGTATTTTAGCTAAAAATCCCAAGACTCTCTGTCAATAATGCACCATTACATCACCACAGAATTTGTGCGTGGGTATGAATGTGGATTAATATCCTCAACAACAGCAGAAACGTTCTTACAAAAGGCCAGGAAGAAGGGAAGAAAGAGGAGATGGATGCTATCCAATGAGGTGGTGGGTTTGATTTAAAGGTAACACTTGCAAATATTCTCCGCAGTTTTTGCAGGCTGGCATGGTGGTCAGAAACACAACTGAGTCTTTTCAACAGCCTCAGGAAAAGAGCAGGAGTTTGAAGTGGAAGGCCTCAAGCTTGACACAAACAGGAAAAAATTTCCAGAAGGAAAATACATCCAGAAGGAAAAAAAAAACCATCCAGAAGGAAAACCTGTTCTGAACTCACATGGGAAAGGTTACCAGAGCTTCCCACAACTCCTCTGGCTCTCTGGCCATCGTTTCAGGCACTGCTGTCCCACCACCCCAGCAGGATGTGCTGTGACAAGCCTGGCAGGAGCTTCAGTGAAATCAGATCCCCAGTTTGACCACAGGCACTCCAGTGTGATTTTTGAAGTGGATGCAAAGCAGGATACATCCACCCAAGCATGAACCAGAGAGGCAGGCAGGCATTCAAACCCACAATTACACCCAAATCCCATTAAACTGTGTTGGCCTTTTCCTGCCTCTCCTTCCCTGCTACTCCTGATCCATGAGTCAGGATGCCTCTGGTTTTTGCCTTCCAAAACTGTCCTTCACCATGTGGTACTTGGATTGGCAGTGGAGCTTGTAATTAGATCCCAAATGTGCCACCACATCAGTGCTGACTACAAGGGATTATACAGAGGTAAAGCCTTAAAGAGCCCATGTGATGTGAAGCCTGAGCACCATCCATCACCTTCTGGAGTGCTAAATATATCCATATTTTACTATTTACTTGTCTGCTTAGCTATCTCAGGAGCAGTCTATGGCAGTCCCTAAAGAAGGCACTTTTCTATCTATATATAATGTGCTTAGCAATTTTTGCTACTGAAGTTGCACAGATATATTCCATACGGAGCTTTTCATCCTTATAAACTTCAACATGGGAAAAATCTACGCTCCACTAATCTTCCCAGGTTCTTAGAAAGGGATGCTGGCAGGCAGGATGAGTGTCCTAACGCCTCTGAGCCTGCAATTCCTGTAAACTGCCAATTTTAACCACGTTAAGAATATGGCATGACAAATAATTGATACAGGCAGCCATTGGAAATTTCCCTGCCTTCCACCTACAATAATAGATTTTGTGGTTTACCCTCAATTTGCACAAAATACAGATGGACATACAGTCCCTCAATGAAGAAATCAAGATTTTTGCGTAAGCCAGGAAAGGCTGTGAGATCAGGTGTTGAGATTTCCCCCCAAAGCTAAAGCTTCTGGAAACATAAGCAGCTCACATGCCTAAAGACAATCCCTGAGACTCCTTCAAGTCTCAGCTGTGAAAAAACCAAGCCAGAATCAAAGAGGCACTGAGATAAATGATGGGAGTGTGGCCCTTGCCTGCTTGCACTCTGCCAGATGGGCCCTATAATGGCATTTGAAATCCATGAAAAGCACAACACGGCTCAGCCGAGCTGTGCCCGAGGCTGGAAATGCAGCCAGAAAATTCCCTGCCTGGTGCTGATCCAAGCACTCCGCTGCCATTTACCACCTGCATCTGCTGGGGTGGGGTTATTTTGGAAGGGAGTGGGTTTGAAATGTACAGAATTGTTGCTAAAACACTATTTTTCTTAACTAAGCTGTGTTGTGAGGAGATAAAAATAGCCTGTTGGGTAGAGCAGACTAACTGTGGAGGCATCCCAGAAATATCCTGTGTGAAGGGAAAGGTGTGAATGCATGTTCTTAAAAAGGAATGTGTGGCTTATGCTTTACTCTGCTTCCACTACACAGCCATATGTTGGCTGCTGGGTTCTATTAATAACCTCAGTTATTTATATTAATATCCCACTTGCTGTCTGGCTGAGCACAACTTTGGGTTCAGATATCCTTGATGCCAGTACCTCCGATTTATGGGAACACTTAGGTGTCAGCTCTGCCAGAAGGGGGATTTGATGGAGTCTCTTGCATTAAGAACACACTGATCCCATGCAATTCATGGAGAGGAAGGATTGAGGGGCTTCCTCTGCACCCCTAAATGACTCTAATCCCTCACTCATACATGGGAATTTTTGTCATAAAGGCACAGAAAACTCATAGAGAACTTCCAGCTGACCCTGTACACCTCACATTCAGATAGCAAGCCTGGATTTGATATTTAGGCTCAACCCTTGTGGCCTGACAGTTGTTGCTCCATTCCCAGCCACACTCTTTCATTCCTTACTTGATGCTCAACCTCTATTTCCTGGTGATACATAAACTTCCCAGAGTATTTTGGACTTGGTGGCTACAAAAAAAATGCATGGAGAGGGAAAATGGCTCATTATGACCTCTCCCCCCAGAAGTTTTTTCTTTTTCTGTTCTCCCCCCTCCTTTCACTTTTCTTGTAGTTCAGTGTTATTTTTAACATCATTAACAGCTCTGCTCCCCCACCCGGATGGGGCCAGCCCCTGAGACACCCCAGGAGTTCTCTGCCCCCATTAACTCTGAGCCCACACAAGCCAGCCCAGGCAGAGGGGCTGAGCTTTAGTGCTCTTCAAGCATTCACTTCTTTGTAATAATTTTAATGTTCAATCCTGTAAGAGCTCCAGTCATTTTCCACTCATTTGCAGGAATTACAATATCCCCTTTCTCTTTCACTGAAACAGAGCTGGTTGTTGAGGGCTGCCATTCATGGCAACCCACAGAAAACCCTACAATAGATTAAGCCCCAAAGTAAAGAGCACTCAAACATCCATTGTACCCCAGCCAGCACAGAGCTGATCACTAAATTGTGCCTTTTGCACAAAACACTCACAGATATTAAAGCTGCCTTTGGTTGTGGAGGGTTTGTTTTGTTTATTTTTTTAAACAAGCTTTCTGAAGAAAATTTTCACCTGAAAGCAAAGTGTGGAGACTTGATTAGAGTTCAGAGCCTTAAAACTTTCTGATTATTGTGTTTGAGCTTTCACCCTCAAAAGTAAGGGAAAAACTTCCAGATAGCATAATGAAAACAAAAAATCATTGTATATCTGGCTTGCTGACCAAAACCCACAATGGAAAATGTTCAAACAGCCCTTAAGGAAACCATTCAGCAAAAGCCTGGATGTCCACTGATCTATCCCTGCAGTGTTAATGATGAATAAAGAGGAGAAAATGGCCAGATGTCTTGTTGGACACTGTAGTGCCACTGCCTACAGCAGCAGTTTTACATTTGGATTTACTGCAAACCCCCTAAAATGCTGCACTGCTCACCCAGTGGCTCTTGGTTTAGCAATCCAGGGTGGGCAATGGTGCCAGCAGGGACATTCCCTAGGGAATACATCCAGCAAGACTCCCAAATCTCCCAAATGCCTGGCAGTGCCAGTCCCAGAGGTTTGTGGGTCTGACCCACCAAGGTACCTGCAAAGCTCCCTGAGGAGCAGCTCTGTGACTGCAGCTGCTCTGAGCACACTGGTAGGAACAATAGGGCAATTTATGCTTGATAAAATTATAATTTTTTTTTTCCCCCCCACCTGCTTTATTTGTTCCCTGAAGGAGGCTAGTGCTTTCTTGAGTTCAGGAAGATTACTGAACCCTGAAAACTCAGTGTATGTGAAGCTTGCTGGGAAAGCACCTCTGGTATATTCACACAGTCCACTGATACACAGGCTGGCAGCACATTAAATTGCTTCTCCATGCAAGCTCTTCTCCCACTGAGTCTGCTAATTGTCTGTGCTTTTAGAAGTTATCAGTGAATTTAGAGTTGGCTAGAGATGCTAATTTAATCACCCCCAGACTCCAAACCAGGTACTGGATAAGCACCACCACCAGAAGCCTCCCTGCACTATTCATTAATCAGGGCTTTGAGAGACCAACCCCCACAAAAAGGAAATTACAGCCAGTCCACTCCTCACCCCTGACACTGCCATCACAACCCCAACCTCAGCAGGATCCCACCCACTCCTCCTGGGAGCAAACCCCCTCCTCAGGGACCTGAGCACAGCACCTACAGTGCTCCTGGACATGCACATGTGCCCTCAAAGCACTCCCAGGCCCCATCTGGGCACAGATATTGGTACTGGGGCATCTGCACAGGAATACTACAATCCCCTTCACAGAGAGGCTGCCATCTGTCCCACCTGTGCCACCCCACTGAGGCTTCCAAGAATAATCCACTGTTTCTTTACCCTTTTAGAAGCATTTTTCCTTAGCAATGTGGTGACCAGTACACCCCATTCCCGCTGCCCAGTCCAGTGACACCAGCTGGGACCTGCTGTTCCTGTTGTGTTGTGCACAGTGGGAAGAGCTGACTGTGAATCCTCACCCAGACCCTCTGCTCTCTCCCCAAGAGCTCAGCATTTAGTGTCAACTTTCACTGTTCAACTTCCAGGCTGCACACACATCCCACAGTATCACCTCCAGACCCTGAGCCAAGCCGTGGGAATCCCAAAGCATCCCTGGGCTCTCACTGCCTCTCCCACCCTGATGTCTTCTGGAGCTGCTCTTCCAGAGCTGAGAAATGCCTTTAACAAGGCCCATCCTAGCAAAGCAATAAATCCTCCTCCTTCAACGAGGCTCTTGCTCTTATTCCCAGATGTGCATTCACGTGCATCTCCTGCTTGCTTTGGAAATCCCAGCTGGAGCTGCATGCCAGAACAGTTAGAAGACTCATAAACTGATATGGTGTGAGGGTAAAAAGCTTTCTTTGTCCATGAAAGCTGCCTGAATGTCTTTTAGACAATGAACCAGCAGGACAAATACCTCCAAATGCAAGCATTTCTCCAGTTTCAAAATACTGGAGTCTTCAGAAAACAAGTTTGACTGGATGACCTAAAGTTCTTTCCAACCTCAGCAGTTCTGTCATTTTATGGTTCTACTGATTCTATCCACACCCTGTGCCCCCTCCACATTCCAAAAAACCAAGGCACTGATACATCCTCACACAGAAATGAAAGCAGGTAAACAAAGGAATATATGCAGCATTTTCCCCTGCCAGTCATGCCTTTCATCTGCCCACCCTGGGCCAAGTTCAACACCTTTTTTTTTTTTATATCAAATAATTAATCCAACTACACTGAGTAGAAATTAAAATGCCACATGAAACATGAAAGCCATAAAGTGCTTTCCAAATATCCTTTTGCCCTCTCATTTTGCTTTTCATTTAGTGTCTGGTGTATCGACTGAGCCCATCTCTCTGTGCTCACTACTGAAATTAGACTGGCAGCTCCTCGCAGCAAGAACAGGGGCATTTTTAACAGCCATTTAGCCAGCTGGCTTTGGTATTCACAGCAGTATGACCAATCCACTAAAGCAGACTTCAAAGTATTCAACACTTAAAATCAAATAGAGGCTTTAGGAGTGTTGGGTTTGGGGCCTGGGTGGTAAATGTAACACAAAAGCTGACAATACACTTCAATTACTGCTATGTGATGCTAAATTGCCAACATCAAGAGAAGCGGTGCCACCACAAGTGCAAGGAAATAATTAGCATTTAATATTTCATCAAAATGTTGAATTTTTAAACATTGGAGTTGTCAGAGGGTTTTTTTTCATTATTATTATTAGTTTTAATTATTTAGCTGAGTCCTTGAGAATGGGTCCCAGTGCCTCAGGTGGCTCTGATGCCAACTGCTCACCAAGGGATGCCACACACGGTGTTCTGCAAGGCGCCAGCTATCAGGGAGCTGTTTAATTAAAACTTCTGCTCCTGACTGCCACTGATGATTTATTCATGAGGAGAAGCACCTTCCCCTGAGCTCACACACTCCTGGGAGAAGCCCAGCCTTTCTCCAGGCAGCAAGGATGGGTCTGTCCCACACCTGCCTTGGGTTTGATGCTCTCTGCACACAGGTGGGGGTTCCCTGAATATCCCCTGAGCATTCCAGCACTGCTGCCAGCACAGACACATCATGATGGAGCCCACAGCCAGCCCAGGTGCAGAGCCATGGCCAGGCTGTGCTGCTCCAGTCCCACCAGACCCTCTGAACCCAGGGCAGCCCCAGTTGCAGCCCATCAGCTCTGGGGAAGGCAAATCTCACATCAACCCTCGCTTTCCTTCCCCCAACCCCTGGACAACACATCCCCCCTTCCACACAGAGTCCTTCCCACCTCCCCAAGAGCCAGAGGGATGCGGAGGCAAAGTACTGCTCACTCCCATCTCTCCCCAGCAACATCACAGCTCTGGGAGAGCAGCAGAGCTCATTTTGACCTGGGTCTGGCTGACAAAAAGGCTTTTTTTAACTGTGACGTGCACTTGCAGCAGGAGCACATTCACCTGCCAGGTCCCACTCAGAGCTCAGAGTGGCAGTGAGCAGGATCATCCCTTCCCTGGAATCAGAGCATGGATGTCACTCAGGGAATAAACCCCAACCTCTGCAATCCATTCCCACTCTCGCTTCCCTGGCTCTAATCTGCCCTTTAGCATCTGAACACAACGGCACAGGAGCGTTATAACAAGGCAAGCTGGCAAATCCTGGATAAACATCCTGCCAAAATTCTGACTTCTAGCACCAAGCCTTGACTAAAAGCATCTCAGGACCAGCTTTGTGCAGCAGAAGGAAGCAAGCCTGTTCCACAACTATCCGTCCCTGGCTGGGGATGGAATGGGAAGTGCCTCCCAAACAGTACATTGCTAGGATTAAACACAGTGCTCAATAATTTTAATCCTTCTCATGCTGCCACTTCCACAAGCACAGATTTCAATGGCTCCCCACACCAAGAGCTGGTGATGCAAGAGCTTGTGAGGGTTTTCAGAGCCCACTGCACTGAGCAGCCAGCAGTTCACCTGGAAACCAGGACATTCAATCAGATTCTTGTTTTCCCAGCTTCTAAGAAATAGATGGGGGAGCTAATATTAGTTCCTCCAGGAATAGTTAGGTGGCTAAAAAGAGAACAAAGGTGATAAAACAGCCTGTCTGTGCAGCTGCAGGTTTTATTCCTCCAGCCTGTCTGTGGTTAGCTTCAAGAGCCTTCAGCTGTCACTTGCTGGAGGGCCTGGACAGAGCCCTTGGGTGAGCCCTGTGACACCCACTGGCAGAGGGGACAGCAGTAAGGCACATCAACCAAAGCTGATCACGCTGCTGGGTTTGGGCCTTCTCCAAATAGATCTTGTAGATAAGGAAGGAGGAAGCTCTGGTCAGCTCAAGTGGCTCTTCCTCACCTCGTGACTGACCATGCATAACTGTGGGCCCAGGTGGGGAGCAATGGGGTGAAGCTCTCTGCATTCCCCTGGAAGCCCTCACTGCAAAATCCCCAGAAGGTGCAGGGAACTGAAGGTGGATTTGCAGATTTTCTGCTACCCAAAGAGACAAAGGTGGGTTTGACCCAAACCCCAGTAGCCCATACAGCTGCAGTGGGACCCTGAGCTCCCCTGTCATTTCTGGGCAACCAGGTGTGTTTGGCTCCTGCCATCTCCTTTTCCTCATTTCTGCTCCCACCACACAGTCCTGAACATGGGATCCCTGGGATGAAATTACTGCTACACTTTCTGTACACCCATTTCTTTAATTTTTAAACTATAAATCACCTGAAGGTTCACTCTTGGTTCACCTTGCCCAGGAGAGGGAAAGACCCAACTCCACAACAAATGGAAATGAAATGGGTTAACTCCTGCCTTGCAAAAGCCCTGCTACAACTAGGTTAGAGCATCAAAAACCACAAGTCAAATTTCCTCCTGGTTGTTTCATTTTCAAGGAGCTGGATAACAGTAGGGAACTGCATAATTGCATAATTTGGTTCCATTTTCATTACTGATTCTGCCTTTTTGGGCCACCACCTGGCTTTAATGCTTTGCAAATTACACAGAGATATCCATAAAGTGTACTAAAGCATTAAAGGACTTTATTTCCCTCTTTCTCAGAAACAAAAGTTGGACTTTGTGAACCTGGAGGCTTGTTCTAACCTGAATGATTCCATGAAAGGCTTGACACATTGTGGCCTTATTAAGCCCATCTTGAATGCGCCTGCTTGGATGACTATAATTACAGGAATTCAGGAGGGTTCTTTGTTTTATCAGCTACAAAACCAGGGAGCTAGAGGAAATGGACAATGAAAGACTACTAGACACAAAGAAGTTTTCCAGGAACCACATGAGAGTGTGAGGAATTGCTGTTTGTGGAAAGGGATGACGTTAACAATGATAAGAACAGTCATTAGCCAAAGGACATCCAACAGGGGTACAAGGGAGACTTGGGGATCCCATTAGATGAGAGGTGTGCTCTTGGCTTGGTACCCAGGCAGGATCTGTCCCCTTGTCTGCAGAGCCCAGCTCTATCCTATATCCATGGCCATCCTCTATCCTTTATCCATGCCCTGGAAGCCACGAGAGGAAGTTCTACCACACTGTGAGCAAGGTGGGCTCACTCCACACCACATCCTGAATTTCTCAAAGGGAGACTTCAAGTGCTGTGTCCCTCATTCCCCCAAAAGCAGCCAAGAAAGGCAACACCCTGGAGCAGAACGTGGATATCACCCCCACCAAAAAAACCCCAGGAAGCATGGCAGCAGATTCCAGTGCTTCAGTGTTAATTTATGGAGAGTAACAGCACACCAGCTCTGGGATGCTGCCCTGACCTCAGCCTCAGGGACAGCAGAGGCTACACAGGCAGTGCTGGCATTTGTTCAGGAACACAAGCCTGCTTTCACTCATTTTTGTATTCCTGCAAACTGCACAATTCTGCAGGAGAAGGATGTGGATTTTCCCAGATGGGCCGCAAGCCTCAAAATCCACCCCCTGCCCCAATTCCTGCACAACTCTCCCATGCAGACAGGGAACATCTGCCTGCACAGGTCTAGGAGCTAATCACTGTTACACAAGAGAGGAGCTTCTTTGGGTGGATTTTTCCCTTGCTGATTTGGACAGCTGAGAGCAATAACAGCTTGTCACTGCTGCATTCTTCCTGCAATGGGAGCAGGCCTGGGAATCCCACAAGAGATGCGTGGATCTGATCCTGTGATGAGTGTCTGATTTGGATCAGCAATCAGCAAGGTACCTCAGTGCACATCACTCCTCCAAACAACTCCCTGCATCTATCAGCAGCATCTGCTGCTAATAAATAAGGAGAAACCAAGCTATCAGCACGCTGCTATTTTTGGATGAGAAGCTTGTTTTGAAAGCAGAGGAAATTTCCAGCCTTCACAAAGGCCTTTAACCTTCTTTATGTGGGAAACTACCTGCTGCACATTCCCACCAGGCATACACTCACATACAGAGTCTTTAAATTACCTGAAATGCTATTAGCTTCATTTCCAAATCAGAAGCTGCCAGAGAGAGAAAAGAGGTTCTAAATTAACATCAGCCACAAGTGGGACATAAACTCCACTAAGTGCTGCCGAGCTGGTGAGAGACAGATGAGCCATCAGCTGGTGGTGCAGAAGGGCACTGAGCAGTGAAGGAAAATCCCTTTTGCCACTGGAGGCTGGGGGAGCGAAGCCACACACTCTGGGATGTGGGCAACAAGAGTCTGCTCAGTCCCTGCCGTGCCAGTCCTGTGGAAACTGTGAGCTCAGATAACAAGCAGCACTAAGGGTCAAAAAATCTGACATCTCCTATCTTTATGAACAGATTTGCAAGAAAACAGGGAGCTGTCTTTCCCCTGCAAGGTGCTCCACAGCCTAATGCCAAGCCAGCATTTCTGCCACACTCCTCAGGGTCAAAAAATAATAGTGACTGCAGATTGGAGCTGAAGGCAGGCAGAGGGATCACTCCTGTGATGAACACAGCACCTTGCCTAGGTGTGGTACATCTAGTCCTGACATTTTTGTCTGACTAATCCATGAAAGATATCAAGGGCCTCAAGCAAACCCACAGGTCTTTAGTAATTCTCTGCCTCACAATCGAAATCTCTTGAGTCTTTTATCAGCACAGGGTGCTCCCAGCAGAGTTCTGCCAGCACCCAACTCTCTGCCTGTGGGTCTCAGGGTATGACAGGTTTTGAAGCCTGGCTCAAGTCATGGATCCCCTAAAACTCCTGTATTTCCCAAGTGCTAATTTTTAATTCCTTTCTCTCAAGTGCCACCAGTCTGCATGAACATGATGTGAACAAAACCCGAGGCAGGGAAGCACAGGACTGAGACACATGAGCCAAACCCAACACAACAACTCCAACCCAAAGGCCACTGTGGAGAAAGAACCCCAAACTAACATATTCCTTTTTTTTCCACTCAAAACAAAGATGCAATTTTCCCCCTCAGTGTTATAATTTCGGGGTAGGTGGTGAGGGCTGACTCAGGACTCGTGAATGCTTCAGGCTGGCAGGGCTGCAGGGATGGGGAAACCACCATGAAATGTCCTTTTTCTCAACTCTGGAGAGTATTCCTGCAACCAGAGAACTGCAGAGCTGCAAGAGCAGCAAGGGACCACCCCAGAGGGGTCTCCAGTGACATTTTGCTGCTCCCCCTTGCCTAAACTCTCCCACACACTCCAGTGCCCCCCTTGCCCTCCCTCCTCCTGCCTTTGCTGCAGTGAGTACAATCTGGAGCCCTGAATATTCACCCTGAATATTCACCCTATTCCAAAACCATCCAGGCTGTGATTAGGGACTGAAACATGCGTCACTGGATCTGCACATCAAAGCCCTCGCAGCCACAGCATCTGCAGGGATGGAGGGAAGGAGCACAACAGAGGTGACACAGGCTCTGCTTTGGCGTAGGGGGAGCTCCCCACTGAGAATTTTGTCAGACTGTATTTAAAGATCTGGGATGCTGCAATTCCTTCAAGCTTCCAGAATTCCTGCTCAGCACAAAACCGTCTCCACCAGCCCTCCTCCCTCCCCGTGCAGCCCTGCTCAGTATCCAAAGTGTCAGCCCGAGACTGATGTCAGGCTGAAATCTGCTGGCAGAAGTGGCTGTTTTTGCAGTTTTGTTTTTCCACTTAAGTCTGCGTTATCCACAGCAACTTGAATATTCCGATAGCTCAGATAACAGACATGGATGCCTCCAGTCTGTGCTGAAAGGAGACTGTCAGAAAAGAGAAGCCCAGCTCTTTCAAATGCCCTGAGATGCTCAGATCTTTTTTGGTTTTCCTCAACAGCCAAGTCCCTTTCCCTCTCGGCCCCACTTCCCACTCCTTTGATATGCTCACTAAAATCAGTAAATAACTTGGTCTTTGGGTACTAATTTCACCACCAGACACTCTCTGAACAACCCTTGCAGTCACTTTATGCAGAAAAGGTGCTGGAGCTGTCTCTTCCCTGATCCTGGTGCCACTCTCCCCAAAGCTGCCATTGCCAGAGGCTTGCAGCTGTTCATTTAATTTTCTCCAGATCTTTCCAGCTGCTGGACTGCTCCACAATGGCCATGCCTGAGCAAGCAGCTCAATTCCAGGTGCCTCACCTCATGCTATCCAGCCAAATTAGCTTGTAGAGCCCTAACAAATTTTCATGGAGAGAAGCACAGGGCAACAGATCCCTCCAAGATGGATTTAAGCTGCCCATTATTTAGACTCACTTCTTGGTTATTGTTTAGAGATCTCTCCAAGGCAGCACAGGGAGCACAGTTCATGAACCACAGCCTGAAATTATTCACCTGAGGCACCAGTTCCTGCAGCTTGGCAAATTTCCAGGGCTTGAGGGCTGCCCAGCAAACCTCAGCTGCAGGAGAGAGAGGGAGGGAATGTTGGGGTGACAGAGAAGGATAAAGTTTTAGGCTGTAACTTCTTCTTGAGACAATGCCCTAATTGTCAAGTCCCTTATCTCCTAACTCTCAGGTCAAAGTGGGGAGGCAGGTGAACACTGATGTGATCACCTGCCTGCCCACTCTGCCAAGCCTGCACAAATAGAGGATTATTTCCCCACCCAACAACTAACTCTCAGCTCAGTTATCTCCTAACTCTCAGCTGGGTTATTTAGGAGTGCCCTGAATCCCTGGGTGAAGAACCCCCCTACCCAGGTGTCCATGAGGAGCCCACCTTCCTTCTGTGCAAATACTGAGATGCTGCAACTCCATGCTGAACAACCCATCCCGCCTTCTTCTGACTCCTGCAGGACCATTTCACCCGCTCATCCCGCTGGATTTGGTGGGATGTGGATCTGCAGCAGAGAGGATGGGGCTGCCCTACCCTGCCCGAGCTGCCAGGAGCACAATTCCAGCCCCCAAATTCCAGTGAAAGCCTTCCCAGAGTGTGCTCACAATTAGATTACTTACATAAGCAAGCAGCACAGTGTGAGCTGCACAGAGCAGTTAATGCTGCCTAAACCACGGGCCAGATTTCCCTTTGGGAGAATCCTCCTGCTTTAGGGACCGAGATTTATTCTTTAATGAGCACACAACTCCAGGTATTCATGTGGATACAGAATCAGGGATCAGAGAAGGGGTGTGCACATACCTTAATCAGCACTTCAGTCTGTTTTCTAGTATTTCGTAGATTTTTTTCAATCCTTTTCACAGCTCCAACAAATAACCCATTAGCTGAACTCAAAAATAAACCCCAACAGCTTCAAGCTATAAATAACCAAGTCAGACATGCAGGATTCTGTAAACTCCTATTTTCACCCTCCAAGAAAACAGGAAAGGCAAGGAGAAAGGGTGGAGTTAGATACTTTTTTTTTTTTTACTGCATATTGCTGTAACAACAGATAAGAGATCTACACAAATCCTGTGCCGTGTCAGGATCCCAAACCACCACATTGGGAAGGCCTGGAATGATGTCTCTGACAGAGGAAGGCTGCAACTCCAGCCTTGCAGCAGGAAAGCCACAGCACACAGATTTCCTCAAGAATCTTTTCCAGAGCTGGAAGGAGCTGTGGAAGTGCAAAGTGCTGTGAGTGCGGCAATGGCAGAGAGGGGAGTAAAGAGAAGAAATTCAAGAAAATCCAGCACTGCAACACTGATGTGGTCACCTGCCTCCCCACTCTGCCAAGCTTGCACAAATAGAGGATTATTTCCCACCTGAACAATTCCATCATTCCCACCACGCTGGCACACCCCAGGAGCCAGTGACTGAAGCCACACCACCCCAGCCCCTCAGGAAAGTTTGGAGGGTTGGAATTTGGTCACCCACAGCTCCACGAGGCTGCAGAGGATGCTCAGCACCTCTCCTCAGCCAAAAGGACTGCAGACTTCCTGGCCTGGCCCTTTGCAGATCTCCATGATCAATACATTGTAGGATACCTTAAAAACCTCAGTACCTTCTTCCTAATCCACTCCTATCCCTGTTTCTTAATTAGAGCTTGCAAACCTCATTTTAAAAATTCTGGTTCTCATCATATTCAGGCATAACTGGTTTTGTTTACAAACGGAGCAAAGAAATGGTATAAATTATGCTCAAGAAAGCCCTTTGGCATTTTAACAGGCATTGGAAAGAACCAATTTCAGAAGAGTGTCTCATAATGGGTGTCTCCATGGATACCTCTTTGTCAGCACCTCATTAGATAAGAGCTGAAACACCTAAGAGTTCTCCTGCATTTCAGAAGGTACCTCAAAAACACTAATTATGCAAATCTCCATCCTCTTAACTGATGGATACTTGGAAGTTCAGGTGACAAAGTGGATAAGCTGAGCCCTGGCAGGAAAGGAAGGAAAGATATTTCATTTAGACTCTCTTCTTCTTTATGATTGCGGATGCTTCAACAATTACTGGGGCCAGGAAACTGCTTCCCCCACGCTTCCCCTTTTTCTCTTAACAGCAAGAAAACAGAAAGGAGGAGACAAATGGAGATTCCAGGAGCAGCATGAGGGACACCTGTGGTGTTTGAAAGCAGGAGAGTCTGTGTGGCACACCCAGCAGGATTCCATGATTTTTGACTGAGCAGTGACTGCACCCACATTGAGTAGATAAAATATTTCTGTTTTATGTGTCAGCCAACACCACTGGATTTAATTATACCAATACTGGCTCCCTTGTGACCCATCTTCTTTATTAGCCCTTTACCTGAGGCTGTGTGAGCAGAAATATTTTGAGTTTTCTTAATGACAATTACTTGTGTTTCCATACTGGCATGCCAAAGAATCCTCCAGAATTGTGAAAATCACTTTATTTATCCCTGAACTGCAGCCACCTCAGCAATGCAAGGTGGCAGCTCTAACACAACACAGCGACCTGGGCATGAGAAGAGGGAAGTTTTCCCAACTTGTGACGAGAAGGCAAAAGAAAAAAATTCATACAGCTTGTTTTTTCATCACTGAGACCTTCAGCACAGTCCTCCCACCCCAGGCAGTGCCTTTGGGACGCTGCCATGCCGACACAGGGGTGGCTCTTCAGAAGCACAGAAAACACAGAAGCTTTCATGTTCTGAATGTGCTGAAAACAGAATTTTTTTTTTTTTTTTGGTCAGATCTTCAGGCTGGAGCCACAGTCAGAGACCCCAAAGTAAACACTGATGTCCTGCAGCTTGGGGAGAGCTCAGAGGAGGTGCAGGCACTGCTCAAACACAGGAAGGAAACACTGCAATTTACAGAGAGCAGTTGGGAGGCTCCAGTGCTGCTCATTTTTTAAAGGGCAAACTTATGCAAACCTTGAATTTTGAGCATTTTTTCTCCCAGCTGCTTTCTCTAGGAATCCTTCTCAGAGACCACAGCCTTGTTGTGCACGAGAAAGGAGATGTATCCTTTCCTGACAAAAGCTCCTTCACATAAGAAAGATTCTCTCAGAGATTCCTGGCTCCCACCTCTGCTTCCCTCTCCCAAGAGCGGCAAACCAGGGCTCCCAGTTCCAACCAAGCACCACTAAACTGTGACTCCCTGAGGATTCAATGGCACAGTTATGCTGTGGGAGCTATTTTCAGCTGAACAGCTCCTTCTCAGCAGGTGTGAGGGAGGTGAGTAGCTGGGGTTAACTAAAGTCAGGTTCTCCAGATTGAATGTGACCTCAGAAATGCCAACGCTTAAATAAAAAGGCTCATAACCTAGAGAGAGGGCAGGAGGGAAGAGCAAGGAATTTGTTTCCTCAAATTCATTTCCTCCTTGGCCTGGAGGAAATCATCAGGCTTTTCTGAGTTTCATTTGCCTCTTGAGCCTCACAGGAGTGATGGCTCAGAGTCACTGGGGTGAAAAGCTCTGTGAGAGCAGCCAGGCCAGCCACCCTCTGTGGATACTTCTGTGAGGTGACATCCTTTCTGTAACAGGACTTCTTTTTATTCTCCATGAATTTCCTCAATAACTGCAGCTTTCAGAATACATTTTTTAAGACAAAGACCTGCTTGAATATTAATGCTATCGAAAAATAATGGCAGTTGAAAGTATGTCCTTGATTATGTCTAGACAGGACCAACTATAACAGATTTCTAGGATCAAGGTAGTAGATATAAATAGATTAATATTACTCAAAGACCTGCAACACCTCTATGCATTATCCAGAGAGGTGTGATCCTATAGCCTTTCATGAATATCTGCTGTCTAATGAAGAGTGAATAAATTGTTCCCTGTGCAGGTGGTGAGGTGTTGGGATGGAACTCCCAGAGAAGCTGTGACTGCCCCTGGATACCTGAAGTGTCCAAGGCCAGGCTGGATGAGGCTTGGAGCACCCTGGGACAATGGAAGGTGTCCCTGCCCAGAGCAGGAGGTGGAATCTTTAAGGTCCCTTCCAACCCAAACCATTCTAAAATTCTATGGAAGTATCTGGGAGAAAATGGTCAAGGGGTGCTGGGGAGTTGCTCAGAGTCCTCTCCTGCACTGGTAAAGGCAGTGACAAATTCCATCAGAACAAACAACAGAACTGAAGCTCAGTAAACTTTAAAGATGAGGAAATGGCATCCAAAGAATGCAGGCAAAGAGCCCTTCCATGCTCTTAGTCAGAGAGGAACCTCAATGCTCAAGTCAAATCAGTGGCCAAGAAAACCCCTTGTGAGGTCAGACCTGGGTCTGATGCCCGTGGCTGTGCTTCAGAATCCTCAAAGGTGAATTCCTGACTCTGAACTCCAAAGAAATTCTTATTCCCATGCAGTGTCAGCCAGCAGCTCAGCCAAGGCATGAGCTGAGCTCCTCCAGCATCTCCTGCACTGCCAGGGGAGGCTGCTGTGCCCAGAGCCCCTCGGAATGCCCGGGGTAGGTCCATGGACAGCACAAAGGGATTCAGCTCCAGCTGCATCCCATCTAGTGAGGGCAGGAACAGCAGCAAAACTCTGTGTGATTGCTGTTTCTTGTGCTCTCTTGTGGGTAGATTTGATTGAGGGACTCATACAGTGTGACTGTAATGTTGTCCCTGCAGACCATCCCTGCTTCTTCCCTCGGGAAGGGAAATGTGATCCCCATGAATGAGCCCCAAACTCCTCCTCACCAGTGCTCAGAGTGATCCCTGCATCAAGCTCAGTATGCTAACCCTCCAAATTCCTCTTTCACTGAGAAAAAGCCTCCATCAGGATCTGGCAGATGTTTTTGGGAAGGCTCAGCTGGCTGTGAGCCACAGGCCAAAGCAGCACTTGCCCCCCACCAAGGCTTGAGTCTCGGTGCTGCTGAGTATCCCAAATATTCACTGAGCAGCAGCAAACCAAAGGAATCTCACCCAGACCTGGCTGCTGAGCAGCAAAACCACTCAGGAGCCCAGAATCCTTTCCTGTGCTTCAGCCAAGCCCCATTCCCACAGGTTTGTCTCTCCAAGAGTAGCACAGAAATGCTCATCTGGACCCAGAACTGCCTGGTAAAAGCAGCAGAGTGTTGGCTCAAGAAGCATTCACACTTAGCCAGGGTTCAGCAACATCAAGACTGCAAGTGCAAGAGGAAAAAATAAGAAAGGAAGGAAAAAAAAAAAAAAAAGAAAGCACAGGAGTAGGTTCATTGATGAGTTAAGGCTGTTTTAGGTATAAGCCTGAGGGAATTAGTTTAACACTCCATTTCAGCTTCTTTTTCCCATTTTCTTTTGCACCAACTTGCATCTCTCTCCTGTCAGACTTTGATGGCTTTATGTAACTGTTTAAAAATTGAACAGGCTTCTTAACTTAGGTTTAGAAGAACACACTTTTTTGCTTCTCTGTCTCGAATGCACATTAAGAATAAAGATTTCCGGACAAAACAAGACCTTTTCCATCCTCTGACATCAGCCACTGGAGTACACAAAGCCAAGTCCTTGAGGAGTGCATATTTTGTACATTCTGTTCCAGCACAAGCTGGCGCATCTGCAGCCCCAGTGGGTTTTTTGACTGGTAGCTGGAGAGGAAAACTCATCCCAGAGAAAATGTACAGGTTACCCATCCCAGCAGCACCCTGCAGTGGGAGAGAATCCTAGAGAGTAGGAATGAGTGAATAAACCCAAAACCTGGGCAGGGAAGCATGGCAGCCACAGCCCTGAGTGGCACAAAGGGTTTGCCCCATGGTACAGCCTATGAAACGGCCTCTGACCTGCTGCTATTGCAAGAATAATTTTTCTTTTTTTTATTAACCTTAATACAAGCTAAAAATATTTCTGCTCTGTGTGACTGGATGTAAAAGCTTGAGAAGAGCCTCCCTCAAGGCTCAAAAAACAGAAGCATATAGCCCCCACCTTTCTCTGTGTGTTTGCATTTCCTAATTACACCAATTTCTAAGCCAGAACTGTATTTGTTGATGCTTCAGCTTGGCAATGCTGATGGAAGAGGCTTTCAGGAAAGCCAGTCAAAATTCAACGGCAAGATTTGTAATTAAAACTCTTTTTTCCTTGTTTTGTCTGTTACAAAGTGTTTGTGTTTGCAGTGTGGGCTCTTCAGGGCAAATGCTGCTTCTTGCTGTTTGCACAAGCTCAAAACAATAGACCCAGCCCCAACCGGTGCCACAAGCTTTGCCCAACCCAACACACAGCATGGACACCTCTCCATGGGCTGCTTTGCTTCCAGCCTGGAGCAAAACCCAGGGCCAGGCTGGCAAAAGGCACCAGGCATGGAATTAGCCCAGCTCCAGTTCTGGGGACAATGGCAAAGTGCACCTGGTTCAGGGGATGCCAGCGTGGGTCAGGCTGGAAGGGACCACAGAGGGCATCTGGTTCCACTCCCTGCTCCAGCAGGGCCATCCCAGAGCACAGGATTGCACGGGAATATCCCCAGGGAGAGAAATGCTCTGGGCCATCAAGGCTCCATCACCTGCCCAGGAAAGAATTTCTTCTTCATGTCCAGGTGGAACTGGCTGGGATCAGTCCCTGCCTGTTCCTCTGGTGCCATTGCTGGGCCCTGCTCTGAGCCCTTCCTGCACACAGGAACAGATTGATAAAATCCCCTTCTCAGCTGCCTCTTCCCAAGGCCAGTTCTGCTCCTGGCCATCCTCTGCTCCCACAGCATCCTGCAGCAGCCTCTTCCTGCTCCTGGAGCTCCTGGGCACGGTGATCCCAGCCAGCAAGGCCAGAATTCACCTCCCCAGCAGTGCTGTGCTTCCCTCAAGTCACCAAAAATTCCCAAGGGACATGACTGCCTTGAGCACTGAAACTCCAATGGCACAAACCAAATGAAACATCTTGTACCCAACAACCCTCAGTGCTGACAAACTGGGATGAGTGGAGGCCATGCTGTGCTGCCCCTGCTAGGGCTGGGAATGCCCAAGTGCAGCAAAAGTTGGGAGTTTTCTTGTATCACACAGTGAGTCAGCAAAATTACATTTAAAAATAGCCCCACTTGCTGTGATTATGTGCTGTTTGTGGAGGCTCTAACCCAGCCCTGCCCACACCCAGCATGGTGCAAGGTGGGCTAGCAAACACCAAAAATGAGCTGCTAAAGAATCTGCCAGTCACCAGTGCTGTGGTGCTTCCCCCTCTGCTGCTTTCGCTGCCACTTCCCACACCAAGCTTCCATATCCCCTCAAGGATGTTCAGCCCTGCCAGGACCCTGCTCCCCAGGGCTCCTCCCTGCCAGGACCCTGCTCCCCAGGGCTCCTCCCTGCCAGGACCTGACTTCCCTGGGCTCATCCCTGCCTGGACCCTGCTCCCCACTTCAGCACAGGCTGCTGCAAACTGGAGCAAAATGTCCCCTTCCAGATCAGAGTTTAAAATTGCAAAATCCTGTGCCCAGCGCCCATTCCTTACCCATCCCGCACAGCTCCCGGAGGGATCAGTGCCCGTGGGACCCAGCAGAGGTGCCCAGACCTGCAGGACGTTATACAGCCATACAGGAGGCAGCTCCTGTGGCACCCCCAGTTGTCAGCAGCCCCACGGTGCCTGCAGCAGCTCTGCTCGCTGCTCCGTGCCAAGCCAGAGTTACCCAACTTCTGACCTACTTCTGCCTTGTGTTCCTCCCCCTCCCCACTCCTGCCCTCAGTCCCCAATTAAATCTGTGTGAGATTTCCTCAATTATCCCCTTCCTGCTAATAGATGTGGAAAGAGGATGCCATAACAATGTATTCCCCTGGCACTGGTTCAAAATACATCTCCGAATTAATGTTGAGGAGTGCAGGATGCAGGAACACTTTAATTAAACATAAATGTATAGGAACCAGCAGTTAGGTTTAAGAAAGCTGATCTTTTGCTGCCACGACAACACTTCATCTCAGCCATGCAGTGAGAATCCTCGTGCTCCTCTTTAATTGACAGGCCAATAAATCAGCACTAATCTCCCCTCTCTGTGTAGCTGTGCATGCTGATGTTCAGCTATTTTGGAATTCAACAACATTCCACTGGCACAACCTAAGCAGCAACATGCACAGGAATCCTGCATTAAAATACTCCAGGCAAACCTTAAAACCTGTAACAAAACTTGGAGGGGGCACCTGAGCAATAAAAATCTGTGTTTGGGAATTCTGGCAGGAGTAAAGCTTTATATACACCTTTGGAAGGAGGAGAAGCAGGAATAGAGAATCCCATCTGAAGCCATTAAGATGTTCTGATAGGCACTTGCAGCTCTGGATGAATACAGAGATAATTTGAACACGATTTCTAATTGAGACAAAAATTGTCTGTGAAGAATAGGGAATGAGCCTGGGAATCACTCTGCCCATTACAGAAGGCATCAAGCCTCTGCTCAACTTTATAGCCCCCTTCTGCCTCATCCCAGAGAAGTATTGTGAGATAAGAAATTGCAAGTCTTCATAAAAAGGAGGCTTTAATCCAATGGAAGCTACATCTACACACCTACAGCTGCATTTTGCATAGCCAAACTTCTGCTTTATCTCTTCTCTTGGCCCAAAACCATCTCCTAACAGCTCGATAACAAACTGCAATTAACCACATCACTGCAAAGGGAGCTCAGGGTGCTCATGGGTACAGAAGGAAGACACAAGATTATTTTAAGCCTGGTGGAGAGTAACTTGCAGCACTGTAAAGGAAGCCAGACCCAAGCCCTGCTGCAAACAACCAGAAAACTCCCAGGCAGCAAATCCCTGAGTACACAGCAAACAGCCACTGGGGTGATCTCAAAATTATTTAGGGCACTGCAGTGCTGGATGAGGCTGAAACGAAAGGAAATGAAGACTTAAGCTCAGGCAGCATCTCTGCATGAGATGTGAAGCCAGCCCTCAGAGCTCTCTCAGAATCCCAGGGGAACACAGCAAGGACCAGGTTTTCCCCGTGCTGGAGATGGCCTGAGCAAAGGGAGAAAAGGGAACATTTTTTAACTTTTCTTCAGTATTTCTTCATGCTCTGCAGGCGACCTGGATGTTAAAATTACCAACACCTCTAGGACCAGAGTGCCATCTCTCAAACCCTCAGTCCCCTTTATCTGTAAGGAAGGGAATAACTCCTATCCCACTGAAATTACAAGCAGCAACACTCTGCTTGTCTCTGGAAAACACACGTTGCGCTAAACATGAGAGGCTCTACACAAAAAGCTGCAGCTTCCCCTCTTGCCTCCCTCCCTGTTTGCTCTGTGTACACCAAAGGCCTTAGTTTCCACCTTACTGCACATGTACCAAAGCTATTTTTGGCCAAGAGTGACGTGGCTTTGTTTGCATAACTGGGTTCCCACCTCATGATCTGCCGCTCTAATAGTTTGCAAAATAATAGCTGGAAAATGTCTGATTCCCAAATAAGTGCCTGCAAAGTTCAGTTTGCCTTTGTCTTAAGTCCAAAATAAAGGAAAATTTTAAAAAAATTTAAAAAAAAAACCAAACAAACACAAAAACAGGAAACAAGCCTTCCTGCAGCATCACTTATAAAATGCTTCAGCAAGATGTAATACAAATTATTTAGTGATGACCAGCTGGGATGTGGGGATTTAATTCTGCTTCTGGTTTGGATGAGGGTATCAAACCAGAGAAGACAAGCCCGAAGTCACACAGGAAGAAAACCATTTTACACAGTGGGGCCTTAACAATTCACGTCAACCCAAAATATCATCCGCAGGAAATGCAAACTTATCACTGATGGCTAAAAACAAAAGCACAGCTCAAAATAGCAGCATTTCAGATGAGGCAAATACGTCGGTTGGACTATTCTCAACTGTCAGAACTGAGCTGCAATCACAGATCTCTCTTGAGGAATATTTGGTATTTGTCCAGTATTAAAAATAAAATGTGAGACATCTTAGAAAAGAAAGAGATGGCTCAAATAAAGAATGTATGGAAATAAATCCTGCGTACAGAAGGATCCAGCTACTGGTTCTTCTTGTCCAAGTCCCAATTCCTGGCAAAAGAGGGACAAAATCCAGTTCTACAAGAACTTTGTCACTGCAAAACATTGTAAAGGTGGGATGAACACTGTCCTAGTCTGCACAGCCAACTGAGCCAGGGGAATTGGCCATTTTTGTTTTAGCACAGGATGTTTTGAAAGTACCAGGTTTTACCTTCACTCCCAGGATGGTGCTGCCCAAGCAATAACCCCACATTTGGGCAGGATTACTGCTCAGGTCCACTTGGGACATCTCCCTTCATTGTGTCCCCCCCTCATCCGTCACCCAACCCTCCCCCCACATGAACAGGGCTTGAGGCATTTCACTTCCCACACTCCAGGGAAATCAGAGAGTAATGAATGTGTGGAGCCTCAAGTTCAGGAGGGGAAGTCACACAAGACCACGAGCAGCTCAACCCCTGCGAAGCCCAGCCACAGTGAAGAGCAGGGACAGAGGCTATGGTGGGGAACAGCTCTCCCTCCTCATTTCCAGGAAGGAATTCCTCACCTGCACAAATCTCTGAGCTGCCAGGGATGGGAGGAGAGTCCAGAAACATCTTTCTTAGCCTGCACTGAAGGACAGCATTGTGTGTGCTCTATTCCAGCAGGGAACCACAGAGCAAGCACCAGGCAAAGACCTGAGAGCACACGGTGCAGCAGCTCTGATGGCAACAGAATGCCAGTTCACAGAGCTCTGCTTTAGTGTCTCAACCACTCCAAGGCATCACTGTGGGCTGGAAGCCTCTCTGTGCCAAGCCCAGGCCCATCCTAGGGAATCTCCAGAGGTGCTGGAGCCAGAAGTGGCACACACAGCTCAGCACCTGGGAGTCCCTGCTCCAAGGCAAAGGCAATTCCCCAGCACAGCTGCTGCCAGCACTGCCTGTGCCACTCCAGAGCACGCACCATGGCCAGGGCACCCCTGGCATCACTGCCACTGAGAAGGCTTCAAACACTTCCATCTACCTTTGTCTCTTTGTTTTCCTGCTTGCTGGAGGATTTCTCCTGACTGCAGCCTATTCAGGTGCCTGGAAGACAACTGCAGCAAGGCAGGCCTAGCCCTGCTTGCACCTTGCTGCTCACTGCTCAACTCAGTCCCCTCCCAGCACGATGCTGACACTGATTTGACACATCCACTGCCACATCCGAGCACCTCAGACACACCAAGTACTCCCACAGCACAGCAAGTCCCCTTTAAAAGACAGACAAATCCCTTCCTGACTGCAGTGGGATATGTTTGTTTCTCCAGGCAAGCTTACACACACCTCAAAATTTGGAAACGTGTCAAGAGACAGAGCTAAGGAGCACCCCCCACACAAAGCAGTGGAGTTCTTCCTGCTTTTAGGTGAAGTCCTTGCACGAGGAGGAGTGGAAAGGAGTCATTCCACAGGGACTCATCCCTCTTGGAGGTGCTTCCTGGGCATGCCACTCCAGCTGCAGCTTGCAGCAGCCCCTTGCTGGCTTGCAGCAATTGTTCTGCTTCCCTGTCTCTCCCCAGATCACACACAGCACCCCTGGGGACAGCCCTGCATGGCACACCAGCACAGGGGATGCCAGCAAGGTGGGGCAAAGATAGCACTGGCTGTGCTCAGAGATTTGCAGGAAAAACAGCTTCACCTGGGAAGCAACCAGTGCCCAGCAGCTCTCCACACTCAGAAGTTACACCCACTGCTGAAGGAAGAGCGGTCCAAGTCCAGTGGCCAAAGACCCTTCAAAAGTGGTCCCCACTGGCCACAACCTCTGTGCTGTGTCTCTGCTGCTGCTTCACAGTGGTGCAATCCCTGCAGCCTTCCCACTCCCCAAAGGATGCTCCCTGCATGTGCTGGTGCACAGTGTGTCTTGGTCCTGGGTGGCAAACAGGATTTCACACTCTAACAGCAGCACTGCAGCCAGTTGTTATTGCCTCTTTTCCAGTGGCACAGCAGTGCAATCCCTGAACCTATCACAGCAGAGCTACTGTGAAATGTCTATTCTTGTTCAGAAAAGATTGATCTCTCAAGGTTTTTGGACAACAGGATAATATATTTCCCTAGATATTAGAGACTGAAAGAGATTTATTAGGGGAATTATTCTCTATATTCTGTGCAGTCCATTAAGAGATGAAGCTTTCCCTGCTCCATCAAGAAGCTCAGTGCAGGCCATGTGACTGCACTGATGTAATACCCAAGTCCCCTCTGCAGCCTCTTATCCTGTTCAGTTCATACTCCTCCACGTACAAGCATGGTGTTGGGTCAATATCCCAGTCCAATTCACATGTGAAAACCTCCATAATTCTGCAGGACAAAACCAGGGACAAAATTAGACCCTTTATTCCTACCTTTGGTACTAGGGACAGCTTGTTTCTGAATCCAGCTTCTTGAATGCCAAGGGCAGAGCAAAAGTCAGAGCAGCTGCAGTTTTCCTGTCAGGCCAAGTTTTCAGGTGCCATCACCTCAGCAGTGTGAGCAGGTGCTCTGAATTTGGGGTTTATGAACACACCCCCTCCAAACTGCATGAGGATCATCCCATTTGAACAGGTTGGGGTGAACAGCAAAGGGGATGGTCCCAGATGTTCCTTCCAGGTCATCAACAGACCCAAACCAGTGCTCTGGACACTGTGGGATCACAGAGCTCTTCACAGGAGCAGGACGGTGCTCCTGCCTCTCCAGGATCCCAAGGGAATTGCCCTTGGCCATGTCAGGCTGGTGATGCAGTGAAGCACTCAGAACTCATCTCAGAGTCCAGGGAGCCACACACAACCACTCCCCATCATCCCCTGGTAACTTTCTGGGTGTATCCACCCACAAAGTGCCTTCAGCAGCACTTCTGTGATGCACCTCAGAATCGAATCTCAGCAGCTACAGAAGGCATTTTGGAGCTCTGACCTGTGCTTTTGCCTGTCCTTCCCAAATTTAGCTCCTTTTCAGCTAAACACTGGTGACACCATAGTGGCCTTGAATCACGAGCACAGCCAGGGCTTAGGAAGCACTACAGAAACATTTGTTCCAATATTTACTCAGGGATTTTTCATGCTACACCTACCACGGCCTTTAGTTTATTGGGAACATAGTGCACTGGGGAAGGGCAAACCACAGAGTCTATACTGCTGCCAAGCAAAATGTCATTAAGGTTTTAGCAATGCAACACAAATTGAGTTTACATTAAAGCTTCTTTTGTATAAACCATATCCCAGAGTGAAACACAGTGACAGAGCTGAGTAATGAGTTGAAGCAGAGCAATCAAGGTGGAACTACTGAGCAATAGGAAAAAGGAGCCATTCCAAAGTGCTATTTAAAGTTAGGCTGAGAGCTCCACTTGAACTATAGAAGTGATTATGTACAGTCACCATGGCACACATTTAATGCCATGTAGGATGCAGTACCTACCCCCTACAGCTGCACAGAGACACCCCAAGGTTCAATGGCACTATAAAAACCATCATGAACTGGAAGCTGAGATTCTTCTTAATACAGACTTACACATAACTGCTGAAGGGCTGAAAAGTCTGGAACTTCAAATCTCTCTTGTGCTACCCAGCACATAAACCCACAACTCAAAGCTGACCATTTGTCATTTCAAACCTCTCCTTCCTGCAAGATTCAGTCACTGAAGCCCTGTTTGTCCCCAGGAGTGCTGGGAAACACCTGTGTTATGGCACTGTTGGAGCAACACCCAAGTCACCAAGGGTTATGCCCCCCAGCCCTGCTCTGTACCAAACCACAGCACTTCTGAATGTTTTTCTAATACCCAGAGCACGGTAAGTTTGCAAATACCACTCATTTCTAGTTCCAGGCTTTCTAACATGTGCTGTGCACTGCTCCTCATGCCAGTCCCTGGGGACTGAGCCCAGAGCAGGGCCCGTTCATGCGAGAGGGATGCAAATGGGCTCAGGGCTGACCTGGAGTTCACACTCGGCTCTGTGTGCTCTGCCCAGCTCCCAAACCCAGCAGATCAGACACAGCTCAGGTGCTGAAAAGGCTGCAGTGCTGCAGCCAGGGGTGTAGGGATCCTGGCTGGGCACTCCTCACACAGACAGATGTGGCTGGACCACAGCACTGTAATATTCTGAAGTTCAATCCCTGTTTCCCCCTCGAATGAGCAAGCCACTTTTGATTTATTTGAACAACAGCACACAGACAGAGTTTTTTCAGAACTTGCAAAAAACATGTATAAATTGCTAAATATGAAAAAAAACCAACACAACTCCATAAAGACTTCAGAGCACTGCTAAGTAGAGCAACAGAATAGGTTTATCAAGATATAAAGCAGCCCTCCCCAAAATATACAGCTCAGACATACCCTGCCAGCAGCAGTACTCAATGTTTAAGATGAGGGAAGAGAGATTCAATGAGGATTTGTTTTCCTGGCAGCCCTCCATACGTGCACATAAACCTCTTGTAACACCACATTGATATTTAAACTAATTAGCACCAGGAAAGCCTCAGGACTGTGCTTTTCTCCCAGCCTGTTCCCAGGGACAAAGGGGTTCCAAAATCTGACTGTGATCACATCCCACTCACGTCCCAGGATGTTGCAGCCCAGGAGCCCCAGCACACCCCCCTTCCTGCCCAAGTACACAGCAACACAGGGCAGGACACTTGGCAAAGGGAAAAAAATCCCCCCTCTGCCCAAACTGCCTATTCAGCACTATGTGAGAGGATAAAAATAGCAGGCAGGAGAGCTGGCCCTGAATATCAAGCAGCATTCCCACCCAAATCAACTTTCCCTTCACTCTGTTCTCCTGCAGGCTGCACGTTGCCTGAATTTCCTATTGCTCATAAACACAGCCAGTGGGGATTTAGCTCTGGGGAGCTGCAGACTGGCACATCCACCATCATCGCTCTGGCAACCCCCCACCAGCCTCTGGAAAGAGCTCCTGACTTCCAGAGGAGAAAGCACAGGCTGGGGGGTGGGTTTTGTGAATATTCAACACCTCTGCACAGCAGGCCTGCCTATTATTAGTATAGGGGATGTCAAAGAAGCTCCTCTAATGCAAAGTTTCCAGTCTAGCTAATTAACAGTGGCTTCCTCCAGCATATAAATTTGGGCTTTAGTACACAAACACACAGGGCAGGAAGGGAGGGAAGGAGCAGAGAACAGGAATGGCTGCAGTCATCTTTAAAGGCTGGAAATGAAACCTCTCAGGTAAGGCAGAGAGAATTAACACACATCCACACATTGAGAGGAGGCTTCCTGTTTCAGGAAGGGCTGAATCACCCTTCTTTTAAAAAAAGATTGGATGTGGCACTCAGTGCCATGGTTTAGTTGAGGTGGTGTTAGGGCATGGGTTGGACTCCAGGATCTTAAAGGTCTCTTCCAACCTAATGATTCTGTGATTCCTCCTGGAGCACACCCCCAAAGCATCTGTCTGGAAAAAGCTGAGATGATTTTGACTGGGCACCTAACAAGAAGCAAAAAGTTCCCTTACAAGGGGCAGCAGAGGCCAGTGATTTGGGTCAGGATGGGACTGCCACCCTCTGCTTCTGACATCCAGACCACAAAGCATCTCCCAGCACCGCTCTGGGGCTGCAGACAGGAACTCACTGCTCCCTTTGCTCCAAGGATCAGCCACGTCCCAGCTGGCAGGGCCTGCCTGAGGGTAAATCAGAGGCATGAGAGATGCTGAGGGTCCTGTCAGGGCAGCCTTTCAGGGCACTCTTTACGATCTCTTGTGCAGCAGAGCCTGCAGTTAAGCGCACCTTGAGGTCTCCTGCAAGTTTGTCTTGATTGTGCCAAACTGCTCCCATAAAAGCAAAGGCTCCAAGTGACCTAAGTGCTGAATCAAAATGCTCTGCACATAAACTGCTTCAACACAGAGTTTTCTCCAGGTTGAAGAGTACTCTGGAAAAAAAAAATTAAAGACTGAAAACTTTTAGAACTCTGACCTTATTTATTTTTACTTGCTTCTTGAATTAGGAGAGAAATAAAAAAATTATTCTATAGCTCTGCATGTAACACCCTCCAGTGCTTCGGTTTCTTATTCCCACCTACAAAGTGGAACAATTATCTTATTTACTCCATAAAAAACTTCTCCAGCTTGTGCCCAGATTTCATACACTGCTGCTTGGAAGGATAAATCCCTGCTTTCTGCATTGCTCTGCAACCTCACTCGTGTCAGCTGTCAATGAAAATACCTGACAAGAGACACCCAGGCCCACAAATCTCGTCCCAAATTTATACATCTTGCCAGAACAGAAGCTTCTTTCTGGCCAAGAGATGATCTGCAGCCCTGTAGATCTTCACTGAGCTTGGGGCAGAGGAGCCAGATGAGTTTTCCAGCACTGCTATTGTGAGCCACATTTACGTATCCTGCTCCTGCAGCACTTGCACAGCACCTCTGATTTATAAACCCCAGCAAAGGTTTCAGAGCTGCCCGCTTGCCAGAATTTAAAAACAAGCTGCATTATGAGCAGACCTCCCCAAACCCAATTCTCTGCCTCAGTGGGGCACAGGTCTTCAGCATGGCCATGTCTGAGCCAAACAGCACCCACAGATCTCTGGGGTCATGAGCAGCTCACTTCCCTTTCCAGCTCCACATCCTTCCCACTATCACCACCAGAGACGCAGTTTCTTAGCTAATTTCTCCCAAATTTCAGCAGAGTGTTTGGGTTTGCTGAGGTTTCAGTTTTCCACAGCTTCTCTAAGGGTCTCTGATGCAATCTGGGCTCTGTTTGCAATCTGAAACAGCCCTGGCTTTATCAGGATGCTCAGGGCACAGATAATTCAGGAGCAATTTTGTGTCAAAACAGCACCTTGGGTTCCAGGAGGGCTTCCAGGACAGCTATGAAAGCTGCAAAGACTCCTCTTAAAGGATTAATAAAGTGATTAATTAAGGACCAAATACATCCATGCACTTCATCCTGTCAGTACCAGATCCTCAACATGGACACAGCTAATGGATAACACACCTGAGACACTCCAAGGCAGGGCTTGCACACTGCACAACACAGTATTTCACTGCTCTGCTGCTCTGCAGTCACCTGCCTTTATCCTGGCCCCAAGGACAAACAGCTTTATTCGATCTGGATCATTTTATCTTCCAGGAAAACTTTGTTCAAAGCTTTAGATGTTCAGCTTTTCTAAAACCAGAACGGCTCTCCTGAGTTGAAAGAAGCAATTCATGTCTCGGCATCGAGGTAGGACCCAAAGGGAAGGAAGAGAAAAAGAAGAGCTGAACTCCTTGTCTGTCTCTCCTCTGCCTTTGTACCTCAGCCCACAAAAACTCAGCAAAGAAAACAGAAGTGAAGCAAGATGGAATTCCAGAAAAGTCACAAGCAACCAAAAATCCAGCAGTTCATCCCTGCACGTGTTCCCTGGAAACCAACACCCAACACAAGGAGAATGGAGAAGTCAGCATCACTCACTGCCAACTTACTGCTCCTGTGATGGAAAAACACACACACAGGCCAGCCCCCCCCTGGAAATCACATTTCAGGAAGGCAGTTCATCAAATATCAAAGAGGAAAGGAACACAATAAAGTTCTGGTAAGGAAGGACAGCAGTGGGGCGGGAAGAGCCACAGAGACACAACAGAAGGTCAGTTCCCCTCTCCACTCCAGCAGGGAAATTCCTGGCTCCCAGACCATCCTTTCTTCCTGTGCCCTAGAGAACAACAAGGGCTAAAGTTTTTCTGCCATACTCAGTAGAAAACTCCACCTGCATCACACTGCAAGCTGGGAAATCTGCTGGGTTTGGGACAATCTGGATCTGTTGGGTACCAGTGAAACCAGACTCATGAGCACTACAAATCCAAAGCAAGACCACAAAATAACCAAGGCCTCCAGACTTCAAACATAGGGCACAGCAAAAAAACCAACTCCCCACCCAAGAAAGGAAATATATCAGACAAATTATACAGTTTTTGCCATCTTTTCTGAATTTTTCCCAGAGAAAAACATGAACATCCCCAGGCCCACAACAGCTTTTACCTCCCCCACTAGAAGCATCATTCACAAAAAAAGAACTAAGTGGATTGTGCCTATATTTGCAAAACACTTTGGGGAAGAAGCACTGACATGAATTTGTCACTGAAATGGTGCTGGGAGCAGCACCAAACCCAAAGGACACAGGGCTAAAAAAGGAAGGAGAAAAAATAAACCCATCAAAACCACGGAGCAGATCTGAAGGCGATGTGAAACGTCACAGCTCTCTCCACCTGCAAGGAACACTCAGCCACAGGCACAGGAGGCCCAACGACAGTCCAAAAGCCTCTGCTATAAATTGATGGGACACTGATTTGGGGAAAAGACAACGCACCTAAGCTTTTATTGCTACAAAATAATAACAAACAAAAAAATCCCCGTCTCTGGCTGAAGGACCCAGGGATTGAGGAAGTTGTTAGTCAAGCATATTGTTATAAACACAAAGCCCAATGCAGGCAAATCCCAGCCCTGAAGCAGGCAGAGGCACGTTCCACACAGCTCCTTACCCGACCAATCTGCAGCTTCTCAGCGCCAGGCTTGAAGAGGTTCCACCGACGGCCACCGTTCCTGCAGTTCCCGCGCACCTTCAGGGTCTTTGAAGCCTGTTCGTTCTCAGCTGCCAGGAGAAAATCCACGGGAACAAAAAAAAAAAGCAATGACAAAAGATAAATGCTGTGCTTTAGCTCAGGCTGGGGGCGGAGGCTGTTCTTTTAAATGAAAGAAACAAAATTGTTTGCAAGAGACTCATTCAACCTCTCCTTTAGAGAAAGAGAGCACAGAGTATATTTAGGTGCTTTATTCAGTGCTCTTGGGATACAAGAGAAATAGTGCAGCTTGGATACTACAAAAAGGCACAGCCAGGAGCCACATCCCGAGGTGGGGTCACCCCAACTGGTTGTGGAGCCAGGATGCTCTGCCTGGAGCTGCAGGAGAAGGAGACCCTCATCAACCTGCACCAGCGTGCACAGGGCAGCAGCTCCCTGGGTCACAACTGCTCCAGCAGCAGCACCTGCAGCAATCCCAGCTGCACACTCACCATGGTCCACAGGATGCCAGGCCTCGGAAAGAAACAGCTCCTCCAATTTACACACAAAACAGAAATGGATAAGTCCATAAAAGCTGGTTTTTTAAGCAAACTGGGCTGGTTCTCACCCCCAGCGTTTCAGGCCAAGCCCTCACAGATGCAGTTCTGCTCTAGCTTTGAGTGATACCACTCACACCAGACCCCAGCCTGGCCTTGCAGATGGCACTACCCAGGCACAAAGCAGTTTGTGAAAAATAAGCAAATGAGCTCTACTTATCCAATCAACCAAAATTTTCAGCTCCACATCCTGTCTCTCTCTTTTTGGGGTGAAGCTGCCATTCTGTATGAGACCAGAGTTTTCTCTCCCACATTTGGCAAGCTTAGACTCTAATCCATCAGGATATTTTTTTTCATCAGGCTCTTCACATCCCCTGGCCTGGAGGGAAGGAAACAGAGCTGAGCACCACTGGTGCCCCCACAGCAGCTGCTAGCACAGTACATGTGATCCAGGCAGTGCACATATGTGGTACATGCATCCCCACAGGTGTTTCCAGCACCTGGAGGCTCCCCAGCCTGATCATGGAGCAAGGATCTACAGAAAACAGCCGAGTTATGGAATTCTTCCCTAAGAGATGTGCAACACTCAATTTCTATCTCCTGACGTACCTCTAACCAGGCAGAGGTTTCAGACTGTGTCAGTCCTGAAGGGTTTGAGACCAGAATAAATGGTTCCAGGCTTTGGCAGAGCAGAGACCCCCAAACCAAAGAGGTGGGGGCTGTGCCCTGCACGGGCCAGAGCGCAGCAGGGCTGGGATGCTGCTGCAGGCTGGCTGGGCAGCCATCCTGATTTTCTTCCAGCGTTGTTGGGAGAGAGATTGCACTGAGACCTATTTCCTCAATGCTGATGCAGGCAGCCTGCTGCTATTTTTAGCAGCCCACGTTTCACTTTGGAGACTCGTGGAGAGCCAGCCTGCAGCACGGTGCCGATTCCAGCAGGAGGCTGCTCGCGGCTCCGGAGGCGATGGATGGAGCAGCGCTGGGAGCGGCGCGCAAACAGGGAATGCTCACTCTGAGCGGCGTGCGACCCCCGCCCTGTGCTGGGAACCACTGCACCCCAGCAGCAGAGCCAGCAATTAACAGCACGGGCAGCTGATTGGCCTCGTCCTCCCCAGTTCTTCTGAACCCTGATGTGCTGCCACCATCCATCAGCCGCCCGGAGCCCCGGAGTGCTCCCGAGCAATGCCAGCACAATCTGGCACCGCTTCCGTGCTCACCCATCGCTAAATCACAGCATCCTTCATGCCAGCAGTGGCCCTTCAGGAAATCATTTCCTTTCTCTCATTATCAATCTTTTTAATCAGGAGGTTCAAAAATGATGTCATCTATTCAGCCATCAGCCAATTTACCTGCCAGCATGAGACCTTGCCAGCAAATACCTTCCAGGGTGCTCTCTCTGGTGTCACTGTGAGCAGGACTAATGCAGAGAGGTCACCCCAGTCTTTGGCTCATGAGATTCCCTCCTTCATCATGAAAAGTGCACAAGACAAAAAAGCCCTCACTTCTTGTGTTTCCAAACAAACATCAGAACAGACTTGAGTTGTGATCTCAGTATCCATCATCACTCACCACCTGCAAACGGTGAGTACTCGGTGAGCGCTCACCACAGAGGATTCTTAGAGGACAGAAATTCAAGGGAAAACCACCAAATGTAAACTCACACAGCAGCTGCTGAACAGCTTTTACACCTCACGTGCCTACAGCATTCATCCTCTCGTAACCAGATTATGGGGACCGTGTTCAGAGACATTAGAGAGAGAAAACAGCCTTATTTCATAAACACACTGTGCACAAGAAGATCCTGTTAGCCAGCAAGAAACTCCTCAGCATGCGGCTCTCAGAGCTCCCTCACCTGGTGTCAGGGATGCAACCAGCAGGGACGCAAACCACATTCCTGACTTTTCCACCCCTGCTGTCCTTGGCTGGCTCTGCAGCATGGGTGACACCCAAAAAGCAAAGCTGGGCGAGAAGAGGCACTCACCACGTCTGCGGAGCAGGTGCTGCATGCGCCCTCCCACCTGGTCCAGCCCCATGGGGGTGCTCTGCGAGAGAGGCTCGGAGCGGCAGCGCTCCACCAGCGCCTTGAAGGGTTCTGCTCGTGGGGACGGCTGCGGAGGATGAGACGTCGGCTGCCAAGAGAAGGGGCACAGAAGATTTTTACCAACAGCAGTCAAATCTCTGGCAAAGCCAGCACAGGACATGCAATAATACACAGAATTTCCAAGACAGTGCAACACAGCTCACTGCAATCTGCACCCGGTGCATTTTTGACTGCAAGGTCAGGACCTGCTGGCCCTGGTGTGCAGCCCCTCGTGCCCCTATTGCAGGGGGCTCAGATCTTGTACAGCTTTGAGCCCAACACTTCTAGTGGCACTCAGCATCCCAGGAACTTCTGGGAGTAACCCTGATGGAGACCCACACACTGCTCTGCATTTTGGGATGAGGCTGCTCTCCCATGCCAAGCCCCAGCAGGAGCAGGCACAGGGAAGGAATTAGCTGGTGCTGAGGACCCCACACCAGCAAGGGTTGGCTGCTTCCAAGGGACAGCAAAGAGCAGCCAAACAGGTTGGCAGCTCGCTGATGACAACAGCTAACCAGACATGTCCTTGCATCCATAGCCTACACAATATTTACTTGAATAGAACAGCTGCAATTGATTGAAGCACCCATAAAATGGTCAAATACCTCAGTTATACCTTAATGCTTAGTAACACTAATCCAAAGAATTGGCATTTACAGCTAAGTGGAGAAAAATGTTGGTGTTTTCCTCACTCCAACTTTTATTATTCTATTCCAGGAGGAAAAGTTCCTGAAAATGACAACTGTACCATGACATTTTGCAGAATGGAATGTTCTTTTTAAAAACATCACAATTCAAACTCCTACTTTTCATTTTATTCTCTCTCTGTGACATGTGACACCATGGAAGTCTCATGTATAATCTCAGAGTCAAGAAATCGGAAGAAAAATCACTTGACAAAGGTCAGGAGAAGCAAACAGGAGGTGTTCCTCTCTATGAGGTTTCTAGGTTCAATCACAGACACATCTGTCACACTTCCAGCAACCTGCTAATAACTGGGTACCTGGGATGGTTTGGTGAATCCATCCTCAAGACTCCAGCAGCTCATTTTCACTGATGTGCTGTTATTTTCATTTACAGTTAAGAACAAAGCAGACAGGCTGTAATTACCCCAAAAGAAAGCTGTGGCTGAATTAAAGCTCCATCTCCCAGCACCAGCATCACATCCAGTGAGCCAGTACACTTCTGTTGGCTGGAAAACAGCTGGGAGGAGATAAAAGCCAAAGAAAACCTTCCATCTAGGGAATTTTCAACACAGAGTCCCTTTAGCATAAGGCCAGCAATGCCCAGAGGTGCCCCCTCTCATCTCTACTCTGATGCTCTGTTTTAACTTTTGAGGCTGGATGTGGGATAAAGGAAAGACGCACCATGTGTTCACAGAAAACATGTAGAAATCTGAATTATCCATGTATTCAATGGCTGGTTCTGTATACACGCAAAGCCTATCAGCTTCGCAAACTCAACCTGCCTTTCCCTGACATTGGTAAAAATACATTCCCCAGAAAATCCTACCCTACTATAGATAGCACTAAATATAGGCTTTAATTCAAGATTTTGCTAGCACCTCTTGGTTATTATGAATACAAGAATCTGAACAGCTTGCAGACAGGCTTTAGAGGTTTTGTCTCCATTAAAAATAAAATGATTGTCAGACACAACCATACTAAAAGCCATAAATACCCAAAATCTTCATTCTGCAAGTAAATTGCACCTCGCTGCAGACAGGAATACAGCACTCTTTTGGCAACAGCAGGATTTAGAAAGTGAAGTACTATTTCTTAATTTGGAAGGACTATAAAGTCTTTTGTTAGAGCAGGCTGAGACACAACCCAGGAGCTGAATAACCAGGAGATGAAGAAAGCTCTGAAGATCAACTGTCCCAGATACTATTTCCTGGTCAGTGTCACTCAGCAGTGGGAGGGAAAGGATAAATCCACTCAGCAGTCCCACCTCTGCAGCTGCTCCCACAATAAACCAATCTCAAGCTAAAAATCACTATGGGCATCACTAGCAATTTCTCCGCAAACACAGAAAAGGGACCTTTGCTGGATCTTCCTCTTGTGAAAAGGCACTTGGAGCTGCACTAAAGCCAAACCCCAAAGCTGTGGGAGGATCTGAGCTGTGCTCCAGCTATCAGGCAGCAGATCTGCAAACCCATCCCCTGGCATGCGCACACTCAGGCAAATCAGTAATCCTGCGCTTCCAGTCGGACCCACCGCAGGGAGAGGCTCCCGCTTTCCCACACGGAGCACCTATGGCACAGGAATCCCAGAAACCTCCTAATGCCCTGACAGCACCCATATCCATGTATCCAGCACCCAGGGCCACTCGAAGCAGCAGCATGCTCTGCACCAGAGACAGCCTGCGTGGCACTGGGACAGTTTGGATCCCGAGTCCAGGACGAGGAGGAACCACCTCAACACCTGCTCCAGGGAAACATCTGCAGTGATGCAGGAGTTTGAGCACACGGCTCCTTACAGAGCCCTGAAACCAAACACAGCATCCCACCAGCCTGGCACCTCATCCTGTGGGACAAACAGCTTTTGCCAAGCCTGACAAGCCTGTAGAAATCTCAAATCTCATTTTCACACTTCCGGCAATCCTAATTCCGCCAGAGAACGGTCCCACAAACCCCACTGGGGTTTATGCACAGCCACAAAAGCCAGAAGCAAGCTGCAGCCTGCAAACACTTTGGAGATAAAACTCTGAACCCCAAGGAAAAGATTAGGCTTTCTGGTCCATCAAAATAACCTCTTATTTCCCATCCAAGCCAGCAGAGGGCACAGAAAGACTGCGGTGAAAGCTCTGTCACTGCGAGGGTGACACGAGCCCAGAGGCTCCGAGATGCTCCTGGTCATGGCCCTGGGACAAGCAGGGACCTCAACCTCTGGCAGATCTCTCTGCCAGAAATAAACCTGACACTTATTTCTAAAACCTCCAAACTGATACCTGAAATATGAATTCAGATGCCTATTTTGCACCCTTTCCTCGTGTCACTCCACAGGAGATATCAAATCACCAATAAACCGTGTCCATGGACACACCAGCCAGGCTGGAACCCTGGTGGAAGGCTGGAATTGCTAAATACATGGTATCAAAGCTGCTTTCCATCGAAACATCATCTCAAGCTACTGGAAAAGCTCAAAGACAACTCCTGGGGCTTCGCCTGACTTCCTGCAGCAGTAGTTTCCCTGTTGGATGTTATGGTGTTTTTAGAGGTTGGAGGAAGATAATTCACTTCAGTGGAGTCATGGAAAATGGAAACTCTCTCCAAAAACTGGTGAAACCTCCATGTCATCTTTTACTCCATTTCTCATATCTCAGAATAAGGATGGCACTGTGATTCCAGAGCTGCAGCAGTGTGAATGGAATAATGTATTTCCCACTGACAATTTGTTCTGACCTTTACTGTTCTTCCAATTCTTCAAAACATTTTATCTCCATTGTTTCACAAGCTCCCAGAACACATGGGAATTTGGGATGGGGTCTGAAAGCAACTATCAGGGATGTGCTTTTCTACTTTTGTGCATCTGTTTTTATTAAATGCTGCTGCAATGCTATTTCCTTTAAAGCACCAGGATCAAATCCTACCAAACTACTTGCCTGTGTCATCACTCAGCTCCTGCCCAAAGACATTAGAAGGCAAGACATTTTAAAAAGCGAGACCAGGAAAGCAAAAACCAGGGGCATTAATTTCAGATCCACCAAACAGATTTACTTACTTACAGAACCAATGTAGAGGTCCCCTAAATCCCACTCCAGCATCCCTTGTGCTACACCAGCCTCAGTTTCTTACACCATCTCCCCACAGGAGCCTCTGTGGGAACAGGCACTCTCATGCTTTTTTTGAGGCAATGTTTAAGTTGTTTGGGAAATGCTTTCTGCCCTACTCTCCTCACACACTGTAAAACTGCTGGGAACTTGCTCAGAGCAGCTGGCCTGGCCAAGCCACCCTGTCCCGGCAGCACCTTCTCCCTGCCTGTGGTTGAGCACTTCCCTTGAAATATAAATCCTACAGTTAATCAGAGCAGCCTGGAGTGGAGGCAGCAGGAGCAGCGACTGTCCTGAGAAACAGGTGCCAGCAAAGACATGGATTGAGCCCTAAAACAATAAGAGGCTAGAGTTTGCTTCTACTGTCATGCTCAGGCTGAAGTTATTCCTCTTCCATGTTTATTTTTGGTAAAGTGCTTCCGAGTGCCACTCCCTGATGGGAGATAGGCGAGCAAACCCCTGGGGTATCTCAGGTCATTTGTTCCTGGAGCTGCTGGCAGACTCCAGGGCTGTTCCTGTCCAGGAGATCCCTCCTTCAGCCTCCCTTTGCTCTGAGTTTGGTGCCACCACCAGATTGCTGCGCATTGCCAAACCTGCAGCAGGAGTTGTGGGGTGCAGGAGGTGTCCACAACCCAGGTGGGGCTGTCTGCTTTCCCTCCTGCCCAGGAGGCAGCCAGCCCTCCCTGCCAGAGGAAGACCCGGCAGCCCGGAGGTCGTGTGCTATCGCCACACTCCGCCACACTCGGCGGAGGTTTCCTGTCCAGTTATCTCAAGCACCATATTTAAGTTTCTTGGTCATGTTAGTAAGCTGCAACAGCTGAGCTGCAACTTAGGGCATCTCCTGTTCACACAGCTGAGCTGGGAAAGCTCTGGGATTGTGCCCTGAGAGCGCTGGGATCAGACAGGCAGCCCCTGCCCTCCCAGCAGGGATGGGGCTGCTCTGGGAGAAGGTATTTCCCTCTGCTCCACTCCATCCTTTCATGCCTCTCTCTTCTTGCTCCTGCCCAGAATACTTTCAGCTTGGTCCCTGTGAAGGGATATCAAACCACAGCCCACTCAAGCTCCTCCTAAAAATGTTTCTCCCAGAAACCCCAACAAGTGACCAACCACTACTCACTCCTCTGGAGTGCCTGGGATTACACAGAGAGCCTCTGTAACTCTGTATTACACAGAGCAGGAAAACAAAACCAGGAATAACTAACAATACTGCTGCCTGTTTTAGCTGCGAGTCAGAAGTTCACGTTTTTTCCCCTCAGCATTTCTAATCTGCTGCCAATTTTCAAACGCTTCCCCTCTTGGCTCAGAAGTTACTGTGACCCCTTTTCCAACAGACAACAGTGTCACCACCTCTGGAATATCTCTTGTCTCTCCAAACCTAAAAGAGAAAGTTTCTTCACAAATCAACCTAATTTTTCTACCTGGCACCTTGAAAAAAGAAAAAGTCCTCCTTCCAGCCTCAGCTAACCAGCAGGAACCCAAAAGAACCCTAGAGTTGGGCTTCACACTGGCTCCACAGGACTTCTGAGGTTTCGTAGCAACAAACTGGACAAGACTGATTTGTAACATCCAGAACCTACTCAAAAATGCAATGTCCACTTACATGTTTTGAGGATTTTAAGGGCTTTGAAAGACTTGCTTGTACCAGATGGGAACGTCCCGCCATGACTGGAGCCACTAGCATTGCCCACCTCTCATTCATCACCAACCCCATCACTCCTACAAATATTTCAGGTAAGAAAACACAGAGGCCAAAGTGTAATTGCTGAATTCTGTTTGCCCATGGCACACTTAAAAACTCTCAATTTGCTAAAACCCCTCTTCTTATGAGCTTCTACTTCAAATGAACCTAAATGCAGAGAAGAAAAAAACTAAAGCTAGTGTCTAGGAATACATAAAGTGCTACACCCTCTTCAAGAGGCACTGATACACATGAAGGGTCATAGGAGAAGCAGCTCTGGAGGTTTAAGAGCTCAGGCTCAGACTCATCTAAAAGCTGTGTCTGCTGCCACCATTCACTGAACAACCTCCTTAGCTGGAAATCCCAATGAAGGGTGTAAAAAAAATGCTTTCAAGTGCAAACCAGCTTTCTAATATGTACAACAGCGTGGTCTCATTGCAAACCTTACAAAGTTGCTCTTACCTTTCCATTTTTGAGGCGTCCAGAAGAGACAATCCTCGAGACGTGCACTTGGAAGGGCCTGCATTCCGTGCTGCAGTCAAACTCTTCCACTCTGTCCATGACCTCCACAGAGGTTTGTTCCACAAATGAAGTGGTTCCCCGCTTTTTAATGCGGCCAGCAGGCTGTTCCAAACCCTGCCTTTTCACTGTGGAACACTTTAAAAAAGTCACTACAGAAAAGTCCACATCCGCAACTGCGGAACAGCCCATGTCCGCAGCATCCAGAATATTCTCAGGAATGTCGTGAGAAGGTGGGAGGTCCCTGCCCATGACCTGACTCTTCTCCAGAGTACTGACAGTGTCTTGGATCTCTTCAGTCAGATCTGCCTGGGGAAAGTGGATCAGAGCCTCAGGCGCTGCAGAGAAGTCACCATTGGCAGCCAGGGAATGGTCCAAGTCCACAGTACCCAGCTTATCCACAGGAAGATCAGGAGAAGGTGGCACATCCCTGCCCACAACCTGTGATGTCTCTAGAGTACTGCCCGAGTCCTGAATCCCCAGCTCACCTCCCGACAAGTCTTGCAAAGGCAGCTCAGGATTTCTCAAGTCCTGATTATCCAGTTCTGTCCTTGAAATTTCCTGAGCCGCAGCTGGAGATAGATCCATGTCTTTAGCAATCACTGGGGCACAAGCCACATCCTCAGTATCAAGTTTAGTCAGTGATGTCTGTGGAAGGTGGGTCTGAGCCTCAGTCACTGCAGGAAAGGCACCATCAGCAGCTGGAGAGCAGCCCAGGCCTGCAGCATCCAGATTACTGACAGGAAGATCGGCAGAAGGTGCCAGGTCCCTGCCCACGACCCTCTCCAGGGTACTGCCAGTGTCCTGAAACTCCAGCTCACTTCCAGATAAGTTTTGCAAAGGCAGCTCAGGATTTCTCAAGTCCTGATTATCCAGTTCTGTCTCTGAAAGCTCCTGAGCAACTGCTGGAGATGGATTCATGTCTTTAGTAACCAGTGGGGCACAAGCCATAGCCCCAGAATCAAATTTAGTTGGTGATACCTGTGGAAGGTGAGTCTGCTCTTCAGTTTCTGCAGAACAGTCCCCACTGGCAGCTGGAGAATGGCCCAGGTCCACAGTATCCAGACTACTCATAGGAAGATCATGAGAAGGTGGCAGGTCCCTAGCCATGACCTGGGTCTTCTCTGGAGTACTGCCCAAGTCCTGAGTTGGTTCAGCCAGAGTCATCTGTGTAAGTTCAACCAGATCCTCAGAGGGATCTTTGCTGTTCAGCTCACTGAAAGAGCCATCTGCAAGCTCTGCCAGGTGGGACACGGATGGTTCTGGCCCAAAGGGAGAAAGTGAGGTTTCATTAAGCCTGTCATTCCCACTGTCCAGGCCAGAGGAACCATGGTCTTTCAGCCCATCTGCGATTTTGCAGTGCTGCACGGGGTCCTTCCCCGCTAAACTCTCAAAGCTCAGGTTCTCCCACGTGCCTGAATCCGGGGACTGCAGACAGGCTCCCACCGTGCACAAGGCCTTTGCGCTCTCGTTCTCGACAACCAAGCCCTCTTTGGGGGAGGCAACATCCTGCCTGCGGACCCGGAAACTGCGCTGAGGCCTCTTCTCATCGGGGGAAAACGCCCTCGAGGAGCCTCGCAGCCGCCGAGCTGCCTCAGCCATGCTGGTTAAGAACCTCACAACCCCCCCAAAGTGAGTGGCTTTGGCAGCACCGTTTGATTTTTTTCGCTGGCTGAGATTCTCCTCACATCTCGTATCAAAGTCAAAGTAAGAAGCGGAATGATCAGTTGTATTTTCTAAGTTCTGGCAATTGGTTTCAGCCCTTTGATCTGGGAGCTTTGAATTATCTTTGCTAGCTAATGAAATTCCTTTCAGATAGCTCCAGACATCAGAGCTCCTTCCTCTCCTGCTCTCCTGTGGGAGCACAGCACACCTCTTTTGATTGTCCCCTTCTGTAATTGCAGGACTCTTAACGTGTTCAAAATTCAAAGACTCGCTCTTCCTGGCCAGTATTCTGTGGCAGTTACCATCATTATCCTCACCTTGTAATCTGCCACTGATATCCCTGAGACATTTACCTTCAGTGGCATCGAGTTCAGGAATGCTGATGTTCAGCTCTATGTCCTCAAAAGAAGAGTCCAAATCCTCGATGTACCCCGCGTATGAGTGGCGGGAGGGCCTCCGGCCGTCACCCAGCTTCTTAACCCTGTACACAGCTCTCTGCCCACTGCAGTGAAGGTCCTCCTCAGGGTCACACACATCCTGTACTCTTGATGCTCTCAAATCCACGCTCTTGGGTGTCCTGGAGGATCTTCCCTTTTTTGACGAGCGTACCCTGTCCATGAAGGATGGCTTTTTTAATTCTGAGACCTCAGAGGCAACTCCCAGCAGAATCATGGACTGGGGTCTGTCTTTATTCGTGGAGAGTCCTTTCCTTCGTCTGACAAAATTCCAGATCCGGCTGCCCTTGGTTGTCTTCTTATACCTGTGTGTTTCCTCCTGCTCACTGGGGATTGCGTCGCCAGAGGCGCAGTGCTCAGCACCACAAGCCTCCAAAGCATCAGTGCTCCCTCCCTCCATGTTTCCTTGGAAAATCCTGTTGGCATATCCATTGGGAATGCTCATGGAAGCAGTACGCTGGCGGCCCTCTAGAACTTCCATCGCCCTGGCTCACAGGCTGGTCCCAGGAGTCACGGATGCATGGTCCTCAGATTGCTTTCTTCACAAGGCTTTAAGGGAAAAGAACAAAGGAATGCAATTAGGAGCAGAAAACTTTTAGAAGCCACATTTTTTAAGGCATCACAAGCCAAACCTTATCCAAGTGGCTGTGGTGGTTTTCCCCATTGATTCTAGGGAGGCTGAAATTTTGCTTCCAAACCATGTAAGTTTCAAAGCTACTTAAATCTGATTTAAATGACTGAACATTCAGTGACCACAAATAAATTTCCTGCACTAATAAAGTTACCACAAAGTATCCTCAGAATCCCATAAATAACATATTCGTTTTGCAAGTTGCTGAGACTCTAAATGCATCCGAGTTCATGGCAGAGAGGAGAGAGGAAATTCCAGTGAGTGTCCCTGCACATGTCACTGTCATCTCCACCATCCCCATCTGCAGGAACTGGCACCATGCTCCCAATAGCTCAGTCTCTCCAGGCAGCCATTCAAAGGAAAGTCAGGATGAGGCTTTTCCTGGAAGCAATGCAACTCTAAAATACTACAACATCAGAAAACTCATGGAATATCCAAGCCAGGTTTTTCATACACTAGCGATGGCACCAGCATGGGAATCCCTCCTGGCACTGGTCTGCTCAATGAAAGCTGCTTGGCCACCACTCAACGTACAAAAAACATGTTCCCCTCAAGTGAGTTCCAGTGGACAGGATACAGTTCCCCCATCTGGAGCAGCAAAGGAAACTCTGAACCAGCTGTGGGAACACAGCTGAACTCCTGCGCAGCTCGTAAAGCTTCCCTTCCACTGGAATACATATACCCTGTCTTGATATTACAGCTTCCTGGGGCTGGATCTGCAGTTCCTGGGTTTGCTGCCTAGAAAGCAGAGCTATACGCCAGGCACTAAATGGGGTTAAATTCCCTCAATTCCCAATCCCACTCTTAGGAGGAAGAAGAAAGAAATAGTGAGTCCCAAGACAAGAGTTTGAAACTCTTTCCCCCAGGCAGCAGGAGAGCCACACTATCACTGTAAACAAGCCCCATATCTACTAAAAACATTTAAACTTGCTATTTCTGTTAAAACCAAGGTTATTAATGAAGCAGCTACTGCCCTGGACATCTCATGACCCTTGTACTCAGTCAAATAAGTCTGTTTCTACCTTGCCACCTTGTCTGCCTCCAAGAAGGGATAACCTGTGAGACCCCCATGGATGGCAGAGGCACCACGGAAGCAGAGCACAGCCAACAGAAACAACCAGCATCCCTCTGTTTTATGGACAACAGTCATCTGGCTTTCCAT
Organism: Dicaeum eximium; assembly: GCA_013396995.1. Lineage (NCBI taxonomy): Eukaryota > Metazoa > Chordata > Aves > Passeriformes > Dicaeidae > Dicaeum > Dicaeum eximium. The sequence goes on along the minus strand of VWZP01004610.1, from coordinate 190,863 downwards.
GAGCCCTGCCACAGGGGTTGTGCCAAGCATTTTTGGCACCAGCTGTGCTTAGGGTAGCAGAAATGAGCGTTTGCTGCTGTGGTGGGCTGCCAGATGTCCACTCACTGTGCTGCCCAAACGAGGCAAGGGAGGAAATAAGATGAAAAAGCTGATGGGCTGCTGTAAAAATACAGTGATCCCATTCCAATCCCTGTTATTTGATTTATCCCCAACTGATCTGGACAATGAAAAACAAAAATAAAACTAACACAATGTCTTACCCTCACCCATCACGGCTCAACTTCCCCATCTTCTGAGGGATCTACCTGCCATCAAGGGGTGCAGAAGGATTGGGAACTGGGAGAGGTATGGTTGGGACATAATAGTGCCAACATTCTTCTCATTCTTATCCCAGGCTCCCATGGGGCCTTCGCAGGCCACGGCTCCTGTCAGGAGAACCTGCTCCTGTGTGGGGCCTCCACTGGTTACAATTCTTGCCAGGAATCAAGCTCCACAGGCTACAATTCCTACCAGGAACATCCCCCTGCTCCTGCGTGGAGCCTCCAGAGCTCCCATTCCTGCTTTGTGGAGCCATCACAGGTCCCACTCCCATCAGGAGAACCTGCTCCTGCGTGGGGCCTGCGCAGGCCGCGACTCCTGCCAGGGATCATCCCCCTGTTCCAGCACCTCATCCTCACCACCTTCACCAACCTCGGCGCTCACAGAGCTGCTTCTCACCTTTTTTTATCCCCCTTTCACTCATCTTAGCCATTTTTGCCCTTTATTAACCATGTGAGGTACTGCCAGGGCTGCTGCTGGCTCCGCTCTGAGCTGTGGTGAAGCTGCAGGTGGCAGTGGCTGTGCCAAACACAGCCCACAGTGACACAGCCCAAATCTGCACTGCTAAATACACCCCACAGTTTCACACCCTGATGGAATACAGCCAAATACACCCCACAGTGACACAGCCTAAATCTGCACTGCTAAATACACCCCACAGTGACACAGCATCACTGGACACAGCCAAATACACCCCACAGTGACACATCCTGATGGAATACTGCCAAATACACCCCACAGTGACAAAGCATCACTGGATACAGCTAACCATGCCCTACAACTACACACCCTTAAATGTACACTGCCAAATACAACCCACAGTTCCCCAGTCCAATCACACACTGCCAAACACACCCCACACAGTCACACAGCTCAGTGGGTACCTCCAGTTACACCCAGAGTTACCCAGCCCAAGCACAGTGATGATGCTCCACATGCTGCCCCGCTCTGCTTCAGCCATCTCTTTACTCAGCCTCTTGTACCCGCCACCACGGAGGTTTTAAGAGAAAACTTCCTTCCCCAAGCACTTCTGGGGCCTCAGCACCACCTGCCTCCATTTAAACCCTGCAGCAGAAATTCATGTGGGAGCTGTGTTGTCATGGGTCCCTGCAGAGACCACAGAAGCTTTTGTTCCCAAAAAACCAAGGGTTGAGCAGGACAGCTCCTCCATCTGGTGCCTGAGGAGGAGACCGGCTCCTCATTTCTCAGGCTGTCACTTTGGGATCTGAGTTATTCCCAGACATTCCTGCTGTAACTTAAAGACTAACACATTGGAATGGGTTGGAAGGGTGTGGGGGGAAGAGCACTTTACTTGTTTCAAGTCATGCAGCCAACTGGCAGCAAAAGACAGAAGTCACAAACGGTTCTCTTTTTTTGTTTGTTTTCTCTTTCCAGTTTTATGTTTTATTGTTTTTGGCTGGGTGGATCCTGCATGAAGAAAGAAGATTCAAAGGGAAGAGGCGAGCCTGTGAAGTCTTTGGAGGGATGCTAGCACAGAGGAGACAGGCTGTTCCTCATGTGGCAGGGAAAAGAGAGCCCGTAACAAGGGACAGATCCTGCACAGCCCTCCCCAGAGAAGCAACAGAATGCAGAATAACAGGGCACATGGGTGGCTTTAGAATTAAATATGGGGGGGTTGTATTATTTTTTTTTAAGCAGCTTTAAAGCAGATGTAAATTAGAGCTGCCACCATGAAGCCACACCCAAGCACTCCAAGCAGAGAGAAGACCCATTCTGTGACCAGTGTTCGGTTCCTCCTCTCCATCTCCCATTCCACCACAACCTCATCTGAACCTCCCATCTTCAAAACCACCTTGCTGGTGTTTGAATTCCCTCCAGTCACATCTGCAGGACTGCACACACTGAAACCAATGCCTCAAGAGGCTGCCTGGAACAGAGGCTGGACAGTGTTAGAGGAATAAAGCAGGGATTTATTGAAAGGTCCTTCAAAGGATACACCTTGGGCAGTACAAGAGCCTGACCCAGGCTACACCCAAGAGGGATGGCAAGTCACACGTTTTCACACTTTTGTAAGTTTTGGTCCATTTCCATATTGGGGTTAATTGTCCAATTCCAGCTCCAGGTGATGCAGTCCCATCCTCCCAGTTTGCTCTCCTCAGTTCTCTGGTGTTTACACTTTTTGGGGTGAAGCTGCAACGGTGTCCTTGATTCTGGGGCTGGAAAAGGATTGTTGTGTCTGACTGAACTGTGAGGAGAACTTGCTGACACTTTGTATGAAGTTCAGAGTTATTTACTAATGCAGTACAGAATCTGGAAGATATGAAAGCTGAAACTTAAGGCATCAAACCACAGGCTGACCTTGGCAGGAGCCAACTCCCAGCACAGCCTCCTCAGTGCCCACAGCCCCAGCACTGCTGCTGAGCCAGCTCCAGCCCCAGGACTGGCACTGCCTCACCCAGAGCAAACCACCCACCACCAAGGCAAATTTCAGCCAGCTTCCCTCAGTCTTCCCTGAGCAGGAGCCAAAATCTGCTCCGCTCCGCTGCCTGCTGGGGCTGCCGAACGCAGCGTCCGCCGCTGTGCAAACACCTGCAGCAGATGCCTGGGGGAAGCCTGTGCTTTCCACCAGCCAAGCAGGGCAAAGGTGGCCTTGCCAACCAAACCACATGGCCTTGGGGGCATTCAGGCTCATCATGACAAAATAAAATTTGAGTATGGAGGAGAGCAGCCCTGAGAGTGTCTGATGAACCTTTCTGGGGTGCAGGGGAAAGAGGTTTTGAAGAAATGTTTTGGGAATAGCTATTAGTCAGAAAACTACACCACTTGTCAACCACATGTTTATTTTTCCCCTCCCTGAGCTGCAGTTGCAGACGTCAAGTCATAGCAAGTTACCACCCAGCAGCTGAGCTGGGACTACCATCACTTAAAGCAGGGCTTTAACCACAGAAAACACAATTACCTTCTGCCTCTTCCACTGCCCTCAGATTACCTGAGCCCAAGAAGGGTGGCTCAGCCAGGTTTGGAGACCAAAGGCTCGTGTGTCTGCTCTCCAAAACACACAGAATCTCACCTGGAGGGGAAGATGGTTTTATAAAACTCCAGCTATCAACCAAACACTGCCAACAGCTCCAGTGTACAGTGGCTGTGTAGGTCCCTGCCTTGCCCTGCCTTCTTGTCACAAAAGCAGCAGCCCTTCATTCTGAAAATTCACTTTCCTTTTCCAGGTCACCGATGGGAATGAATAAACTGAGATGAATAAAATCCCCAGCCAAGGGCACCAGGTGTGTTACGCAAACATCTGTATCTACAGCAATGATTCCCCCTCCAAATTCTTTCCATATTTTTTGCGTTATCCCGATCTCTAAGAAAGAAATAGGTGCTCTGTATCTCACTCGTGGTTGCACAACATTCCCTTGGCAACAGGCTCTTCCTGCATGATATAGGTGGGAGTAAGAGCCATTTCGCTCCTTTTCAGTGTGATTTAGCAGACAGCCAGCAGAAATAACAGCACGGCCCGGTGAACACCCACTGAAGGTGACAGTTCTCACAAACTTAACAGACACTGAATCAGGCCCAAGCAATTAGGGCTGTCATAAGCCACCCCTCAGGGAGTGACACTTTCCATGGCCAAGCTCATGCTGCTGAGCTGCCCTACACAAGTTATCCACAAGCAGAGCAAAACTAGGCTGTTTAACCAGATTAAACCACGACACCAGGTCCAAAGGCAGCAGGGTAGCAAGACCTGTTAGAAAGGAAGCATCGATTAGGAAATAAGGATTAGTCTGATCCAGGCTGAGTTTTCTCAAGAGATCCTAATGACAGAAAGAAACTGCTCATTTAACAGCACACAGTTCAGGCTGTTTACCAGGCAGGCACCACACAATCCCTGAAATCATCTTCAGATCACTGGAGGTTTTGGGCAACAAGCAGAAGTAACTTTTTAAAAAAATATATTTAGTGCTCTGAAGCACTAGGAGGGCATTGGCAGAGACCACCCAGAGCAGCTGTGGCTGCCCCTGGATCCCTTGGAAGTGTCCAAGGCCAAGCCGGACTGGGCTTGGAGCACCCTGTGATAGTGGAAGGTGTCCCTGCCCATGGCAGTAGGTGGAATGAGATGATTTCAAAGGTTCCTTCCAACCCAAACCATTCTGTGATTCCAGGATCCCTTGGTGTTGTGGGACTCTGGAGCACACGTATGCCAGGTTCCAGGGCAAATGGTAAATCCCTTCTATCAAGTGACCTGAAAGAACTCTTTTGGCTGGGGCCCTGAGAAACAACAAACCTTTGAAGGAACAAAGAGGAAATTGGTGGTGGGGTTGCCCTTGGGGCAGCCTAGACAGGATCACGTGCCAGAAACTCTGCTCTCCACCACAGAGCCGCTGGCTGAAAGCACCTGGAGAGACCTAAGGTCATCGTGGAGGGTTTTGGAGCCAGAGGTAAAGAGGGTCTGAGGCTGACTGCACTCCATGTGCCAAGGAGAAGCTGGGGCATTCAAACGATGTCAGAATAGTCGGTAGAAAAGCCCAGCTCCTCCTGGCACTGTGACAACCTGTGCTGTGTGTTCCAAGGACAGGATTTGCACTCACTGTGGAGCAGCAACTCCAGACACCCCTCCAAGGCTCCATCGCCCTCCTCTCACCTCTCAGCAGTGCTACATTTGCTCTCAAACCCCGTGTCCCCCCCAGCAGCACACGGCCGGAGCAGCCTGGGGGCCGACAGCCCCGCCATGCGCTGCCAGAGCTGGAATGCACGGAGGGCCCCCGGGGACACGATCTTCCACTCGGCTCTTCCTCTGCAGGATCCAAAATAACAAACAAGAAGGAGCCTTTGGCCATTGTTTTTCGGGGAAGGGGGGTGACAGGGAGAGGGCACGCGGCGCAGCCTGCCAGAAGGCACGGCCGAGCTGAGGAAGTCCTGCCTGGGCTTCGCTGTATCCGCTCCTCTCCAGGAGGGGCGGGGGGAGGCAGGAAGGAGAGAAAATAGAGAACAAATGATCATATAACCCTTGAGAGAAACCTGTCTACTCTCGGAGAGCATATTTAGCCCAAGCATGCAGCGCCTCTTGCGATACAAAAGAAAAAGAGGAAAGAAAACCCCGCCAGTTCTTCCGTTACCATGTTCTACCACTGAAAAAAAATGGGAGGAAACAGATGTTAAGCTCTCCAGCGTCAGGAAATTATCTCTTTCATGGGGGTACAGTTACTTCAGTGTATTTAGGTCAAACAAATAGGAGAGAATCGTGACTTCTCCCCCTTTCTGTTTATGTCTCTGCAGACATTTCAGACTTGCTGGGTGCCGCATCCAAGGACCAAGGGCAGAGCTGTGTTTGCTCACAGAGCACACCCTGAGGATGCAGTCTGATGATCAAGTCCCTGCCCACCTGGCAGATCCCTGCCAGCAGATCCCCACCCCACAATCCAATTCAACCCCTACAAAAATCCAGCATCCTCTGTTTCTGGGTCAAAGAGGATGGTTTGCTGCTTGTCCCTGTCCAGGCATGGCAGCACTGCAGCTTGATTGTTCATTTATTTCAATAGATGTGGAAGGAGATACCTGGGTGAAACATCTGCAAAAGGGATCTCCAGGCCATCAGCGAGCGCAGTTACGACTTTCCGGCACTGGGCTCCCCAAGGAGCGCGGGGCCGATGCCCATAGGAAGTGACCAGAGAATTGAACCAGCATTTCACATGCTCTGCAAAATCCCTTCCACAGGAAGCTAAACTCCTCCATTAGGAGCAGGAGGCAGACAGAGGAGCAGTCTGAATCCCTTTCCAGTCAGGAGTGGACAGACATTATCAAAACACTGAGTTTTAGAATCACAGAATCATTAAAGTTAGATAAAACCTCCAAGATCGATTCCAACCATCAACCCAGCACCACCACCACCACACTGACCACTAAACCATGTCCTCAAGTGTCTCATCCACACACTTTTTGAATATTTCCAGGGATGGTGACTATACCACTTGCCAGTGGCAGAAGGGATCCTGCAACAATGGTCTCCTCCATCACTGAGGGCAGACTACCAGACAAGATAACCCCAGGCAAACATGACACATTCCCTGTGGCAGCAGCATCTGCCCCACATGGTTTGCACTGGTCTAAGCCAAAGCTTTTACAGTCCTGGATCTGCATTTGTGCTCCTGCTAATTCAATCTTCACCAGGCAGACAGATGGATGCACAGACTGATAGCTTCAGCCCCGTATTTATAAGGACGGAACTTAAAACTTCAGGCTGAGTAAATCAGTTCACTCATGTATAATTTAAACATTACTTCCTTTCCATTTCAGGGAGCTTTAGAGTTTGTGAGATGGCCAAACACAATGAAATTAGAGCAGGAGACTCATTTTGCCTGTGGCCAAAGGAGAGAGAGTTGCTCCACTGCATCTGTCAGACAAACTGGGCTGGTGCTGGTGCTGCCAGGCAGGGAGCAGCTCACTGCAAACACCACAGCTCCACACTGGAGATGGGCTGCCACTGCAGGGAGGTGCCAGGCAGCTGAACAGGGCACCAGTCCTGGGCTCTGCAGCACACAGGGCACTAAAACCTTACACCAACCAAGGAGCAGCTTTACACAGGGAAGGACAGAGAGCTGGCAGCCAGCTCCTTGTGCAAAGCTGAGCAGAAGCTCAAGGTGAAAACACAGAGCTATAAAATCCCTGGAATACAACTGGAATGAAATAATGAACGTAACAGATCAGTTCTTGCTGAAGGTGGATTTCAGACCAAGCCTTTCACAAAGCCCACACACCTCTGGCACTGTATCTGTGCTAGATGTTCCCCCAGATTCACACTGCTGACCTCGGAACTGCAGATGCAGATTTACCTTCTGCCCAGTGAGCCACAGCAGCAGTACACTACACATTTCCCCTTTTTTGCAATTATAAATTCTTCTGCTCTACAGAAAACAAACCTTATGTGACTCCTGAAGAGATCCAAAAGGATCCTTTTGGTACTGGCACCCAGAATAGACAGGGACCCCTAGGAAAAGGAGGGAGCCTGAAGAAGGAGTCATCTGCCAGCACAAGATTGTTTTGATGCACAACAGCTGTTTCCCCAACCTCTCCAGCTACTTGGCACCAACTGTCACCATTCTAATACCAAAATATCTGCCATTATATGTAGATTATTTAAGCTGTTCAGCAGTCAGTTGAAGGTAGTTAATTATATGTAAGAACACTTAATTACTATCCAGTAGCAGCTGTAGGTACTTTAATACCATAGTGATGAGGCAAAACACAATGGAACAGACAGATTCAGGGGTCTACACCATCCACACCCCATTAACGTCAGCTGAACAACACTGAACCACTGGCTGCCATCCTCTGGGAAACTACAACTTCACAGTGCTCGTGACATTATTCTGCATTCCCAATTAGTCAGTTTGGTAGAGTTGCCTCGGGAACTTTATAGCTGTGACATTTCTGAAAAATCCCTGCCTTCTCCACAAATCCCTAAGCAAGGAAGCATGGTCTGAACATCAGAGCAGAAATCAGTAGCCAGCGTTTAATTGTTTATATCTTGAGACAAAGATAGTGTCTAAATAATTGTCTATTGTATCCCAGAGACAGCACAGGAAAGCTCTTCCCCTCGCCGGGAGCCTGCAGGTCACACATGCTTCTGCCATAACATTTGCTATAAATATTCCGTGCTGAGCCAGGCTAGGTACAGACCAAGGCAGCACTGTGCTCCTATCGGTTTCAGCCATTAGCCCTCCCCAGAGAGTGCATATCCTACCCTATTGTTCCTGCTCAAATGTTTGAAATAATTATTTTTTCCTTGCTTCTTTTGTTTGGGGAGTTTATTTATATTTCCTCTTTGACATGGAATTACTACTAGAAAAAAGGAGTGCCACCTTACAGGGCAGCTCACCAATGCCAGTGTTGAGATGAGGAGGGGAGGGTCATCTTTGGAGGACACTGCCATAGTTACAGACCTCCCAGTCTCGGAGTCTGTGCTAATGTAGGTTCAGCACATTCAGATCAGGATTAGAAACAAAGAGCTGGGTGCCAACGCCAGCCCCAAATTCACATGCAGATACTCGGAGCACAGGCAGCAACCCATTCTGCTCAAACATTTCCAAGGATGATTTCAGCAGGTTACTCAGCAACTCCCTGATGTAGCCTTGGTGATGTCAAAGAACACTTACCTCTACTTCATTGTCTCACTTCCAGCCTTATTTCTACCTCCAAACAGTGACCTGTTCCTCTCAGGCAGCTGCATGGGTGGAATTTACCCTTGTCCTCCTTTCCCCTTTTCCTCAGAGCAGTTGGACACAATCACACAAGCACAGGGCTGGGCAGGGGTTGGTTGGTTCTCAATTCCCCAAGCACCTCATTGTGGAAAACCCAACTAATCAAGCACAGCCTTTTGGGTACAAGGTGAGGTATCTCCCTACCCTGCTTTGAAATCGGTTACAAGTCTCACTTTAGAGCCCCAGGTGTCATGTGTACAAATGTCTTTGCCCTCAGCAGCAAACAATTCCTTGAAGAATCTTCTGCACTGTTTTTCCATAACATCTATCCAGTTTCTGGCTGTTGGAAGGTTTGATGTCCCAAACAGGCCAATGACACCCGCCATGCCTCTGTCCATCACAGCATCCCGGGATATCCAGCTCAGGAAGGCTGGTGGCCTTGCACTGAATTGCCTTTTAGGCACATGAAAAAGCTACTCTGGTGTTTCCAGAAAATCAGAGTGACTGCCATGTGCCTGGCCTGCTCCCAGGCTGGGGCTTTTCACCCCAGAAAGGCATTTCTAGGGGTCACACAGAGAACTTTTAGTAGTTTGACAGCTGCCTGCACCTTACTTTTCTCTCACAACGTTGGTACAGAGCACTCAAAAGTCACAAGGTACTTCCTAGACAGGCTGACACCTTTCTGCTGCTTTCTCACCCAACAGCAACAACCAAAACTCACCCTTGTCTGCATCCAGAGGCACTGCACACCAACTAGCAGCACAGGCTGAGCCCAGGCTGGCGATGCTCTGCAGCGATGCTCTGCAGGAACTACAGGTGGGTGGGTGATGCCCAGAACCCAAACTTGGTGGGAACGTTGCTGTGGCTGAGTTATCCTGCATTTGTGCTGCCCAGCCTGACTCAGCTGTTCCTCATCTCCTAACCCAAGGCTTGAAATCCACAGTTCATCAAGGGCAGCCCACAGGACGATCCCACAGGGACACCAAAGCAGCTGAGGCGAAGGGACGGGGGGCACAGCCCTGTCTGGCCCATGCACGTGTCCCCAGCGTGGCTCTGCCCTGCAAAAGGGGCTGTCAGCTCCCATTGCTCACGCTCCAGGGCTGCTCGAGCCAGCCACGCTCCGCTGGGCCACGCAGGGAGCCAACATTGCATCCAATTAGCACCACTGCTGATGAGCTTTTCATCTCCTGCCCCTGCCCTGCTCCCTGGCCACGGGGATGGGGCCGTGCAGGCACAGGTGGTCACACTGCCTGCCCACCCTGCTCTCCCCTTTTTACTAGGGATCAAAACTCAGCAGAGCAGGAACAGCTAAAGGTTCCCTTTGCTCCTATTTATGGAACAAACCCTGAGTCTTTTTACAAGGAGCTGGGGATTGTGTTCTGAGTATTAGGCACCTTTCTATTTCACACTTTTCTGTATTCTGTATATTCTATAGTCTCTCCAATGACTTCTCTTCAACAGCAAACAAATTTATTGCCATGTGTGGCAAAGGTCTATACAAAAACCACAAGCAGGGGAGGACAGGATCAATCACCCTGAAAGTGCCCATCCCCTCTGAGGTGCAGATCCAAGGATGAGCCCCGCACACCTGCAACTTCACCCAGGCTTTCAAACACAAATAGCTTGGGAACACATGCAGGCAATATCTAGTTTCTCCAGGAAATTGCACAGCATGGATATCCAAACATTGCCACCAGGCAAAAAACAACATCTTGATTTGCCAGCTCATGTCACACAAACCTAAATTCTTTATAGGAGACAGTGTTCAGCCAAAGCTGAGCAGCAGTGATACACTTCCACAGCTCTGGAAAGCCCTGGAGTTCCACAAAAGCCAGACATGAGGCTGCAAATCCTTGGAAAAGACAAGGATACGAGTTCTGCAAGGATGTGCACCCTGTGGAGGGTGCAGTGAGCCAGGGCACCCCAGCTCATGTTTCCAACCCTGCTCAGCTGTTGCAGGAGCTCCCACGCAGGCTCCATGTGCCTGCACAGGCAGGGCAGGACCAGCCCCAGCTCCCAGGAGCACCCCAGCACGGCCAGCATCCACAAAATCTGCTCAGCTCTCTGCATGTCACTCCAGAGTTGTGCCTTTCTTGTGGCTAGAGCACCAAGGCAAAACCCCCTTGGCTTCCAGGCCACGTGCTGGATCTTTGCTCTGTGCTGACACATTTCCTTCCTGTAGTAAAATCACCTCCCACCCATAGGCTACAGCTCTGCCTGGAAATCCAGACCTTTAAGGAGTCAATCCTTCCTGCCCATCACCCTCGAGAAGCATCAGGAGTGCATTCTGAGCTGTGGTCATGCCCAACCATTTGGCACACGGGCTGCAAAATGCCTCAGGACATCAAGGTGAAAGCAGCAGCAAATATTCTGACAGGTGACTGGTCCCAGTGACAGCACCTTCCCAAAACCACTGTGATTCACAGCTCACGTCACCAGTGTGGAAAAAGTGACCCCTTCTTCCTTCACAGGAAACAACAGACATGCTTAAACAAAAAAAATAAAGAACATGGGCTTGTCCAGCAGAAAACCTGAGCAAAACTCAATTCCCACAGAACCAGAGGGATCTTCCACTGACTTTAATCCCTCTTTTTCTTGTCTGTCCTTAACTCACTCTCCCTCTTCCCCACAGGAGCAGGCAAACGAGTTCCAGCCCAGCAGTAGCAGCTGCAAAACAGCTGCTATTTCACAACTACCTGCAGCAAGAAAATCAAGAAACCTGACAGAGCGTGCCAGAAATAATCTCCCTGAAAGACAGAGCAGTTAGGAAAGGCTGCAAGGAGCCATCCCTGGCACGGGGCAGGTGGGTGCTTCAGTCCTGCCTGTGGACACAGAAACACAGGTCAGGCAGTGACCCTCTGCCCCACAGCCCCCAGGGGGTGACAGGACAGGTCCAGGAGGGCAGGAATGAAGTACCCAATGAAAATCAGTGAAATCTTTGTGACCCTCCCGTCCAAGGCACTGCCCTTGTTTCATTTGTTCCAACCCTGGCAGAAGCCTGTGCAGAACTCCCTCCCAAGCTGCCCATCCGCTGGGTGTATGAGCAGAGAAGGAGCAGAGGAAGAGAGAAATTAATCAAGCCTCTCATCTGGGAGCTGGTTTATATGGTGATTGTGAGGGTTGTCCTGTGCAGGGCCACGAGTTGGACTTCAGTGATCCTTGTGGGTCCCTTCCAACTCAGAAACACAAAGTTCTGACCCATCTCTACAGCAACACAGCTCCACAGTCACCAGACCAAACCCAGCTGTTATTTATCCAGCTTAAAATGTGGTGTCCCCATACCTCCACAGCTAGAAATCACAATTTAAGCCATGTGAGGCTGAACCCCAACCCTCTACCACCAGCAAAAGATTAACACAGGCTCTGAAGGCTGCTTGGCTGGACTCTGCAGAAGATCCTGTCTAAGACTGTTGCTTCTCTAGAAAGCCTCCTGCACACTCAGAAAACACTCAGATGCCTAACCCAGCTCCCTCCCAGGGGGAAAGCTGTGCCTTTAACAACAAAATCAGATTTCCCACTGACACGTGCCAACATGCATTTAGGTGCCTAAACTAAACTCAAATTAGGGATGTCAGTATTCATTCTTGCCATGTGTTATCCCCCTTCAGCAGAGGGGATAGAAAGAACCAGGGAAGGTCCTCCAACACCACCTAAATCCATGGCTCCTTCCTGCTTTCAGCCAAAGTCACACCTCCTTTTGTGTGTTTGAGGGAAAATGGGCAATGCTTTGGATCTTCTGAGCAGAGCCTCAAGGAGCATCCAGCCACCAACCCACGTTCCACGGAGTTGTCCTGCAGCATTCTGCAGTAAAGCTCTTCCCCACAAAAATTCTTCTTTTTCAACTGTCTTAATTAACACATTTACAGTGTAGCTGTAAATAAAGTCCAGACTCCTCAGGAATCAAAGCAAGGTGCCTGGAAAGATTACAGAGTAATTATCACACACGACGTTCCAGCCTGAAATCCCAGGAATAGAATCCCTACAGACCTTTCTTGTGGCATTGCCCTCATTCTTCATGAGTGCAAAACCCACTGATTGCAGAGGAGCTTTATAGAGTACAAACATGACAGCCTGGATCGTATAACTCCCATATAACCTGCTGCTTCCTCCTGTGCTCTGGACAAGGGCAAACCCTTCAGAGGAAAGAGGCAAGAGCTTCATTAAGGAGCAATGATGGAATAATCTGTCTTGGAGAAAACTGATTCTAGCTGTGTCAAACATGGGCTGGATTATGTCATTTATTTACTTTCATTTTATATTAATATTTCTACCTAATGCAACTCATTATCTTTATAAAAGTTTATTTAAATACTTGGCTTTAATTATTATGGCAAGAAGTCACAGGGACCAATTATAGACCAGAGAGAGACCACAGAGGAGTTCCTGCCCTTGGAGAATTACTCCAAGGCACTGCTGCTGCATCCCAGAGTGAGAAAACATCAACCCCTGAAGGGTCAGAAGCGAAAATTTGACTCTTGCTGCAGCAGATCCCTTGTGCAGGATCCCTGTTTGCAGGCACCAACTCATTTACACAGTTCCCATCACACCTGGCCAAAGGTTCCTGTGGAGAGCTCGGCTGAGTTCAGCTCCCTCCCTCCTGGCAGAACCCTCATGGCTCAAACGTTTGCATTTTACAGGGGGCTTTTGTGGCCTGGCTCTCCTCACCTGAGGTGCTGGGACAGCTCTGTCACCCTGTGCAGAGGGGCAGCACCTCACCCCAGTGACTAAGTGCCTTTTTTCCTGTTTTTCCTCCCTCCCAGCAGCCCTCTCTTAGGAACAGGAGCGCAGCCTGTTCAGTCCCGATTGCTCAGTGACGGCCAGAGCCCTCCCAGCTCTGTTTGCCACTGGGAAACCCGGAATTATTCCTTTATCGTAAGTCACCACAGCTGACCCAGTGCTGCCTGGCACAGGCCCACGCTGGAGCCCTACAAACCTCCCAGAGGAAGGTGTTCCTGCCCATCCAGGGCTTGGAACAAGACGTTCTTTAAGGTCCCTTCCAAACCATTCTAGGAATCTGTATTTCTGGTGGCTCTGCTTTATATTCAGTTTGTTCACTCAAAACAAATTAAAAACTAAGCAGAAGAGGGTTTAAGACCCACCCTCATTTCCATTGGCATATTTAAAGTCTGGCCTTAAAAATCTACCTTTGCAGGAATGGAAACAAAAGGGTGTGACAGGAGGAACCATCAGCCCCACACAGGGCTGAGATGTGGGATGGTCCCACAACTCCAATCCAGACCCACACACAGCCTCACATTGTCTCAGCTTTCATTTTAACACATGCCTTGTCTTCTAGGTCTTTGCCCTTCATTAACCACCTCCATGAACAACTGAAGAGATAATTCATAGGAAATATCACCCAAAATGAACCAGATCCATCTGGCTGTGGAGGCACCCTACACAGTCATTTAACTAAATCTAACTCTGATATTTAACTGAAGGACTGAGGAAAAGTCACCCTGGGAACTGCTGATCAAAGCTCCCAGCTCAGAGCAGCAGAGCCCCTGGGAGAAACCAGGTCCCTGCAAAGGTTCTTATCACTTCTCTAAAACTGGAGCAGCAATAACAGGAAGAAATTGTTTTGGCAGGACTTACACCACATAAAGTCAACTCATCAGCCAGTGGTGTGTGAAATCTCCCTCGGAAAGAGAGAGACAGAGCACAGGGTGCAGAGAGCATCCCCCAGGCTCACCTGGGCTCCCAGGCACCCACCCCGGCCATGCTCAGCATTCCCTAACCCTGGGGCTGTGCTCACCCTGCTGCCATCACCCACACCGTGGGGCTGTGCTCACCCTGCTGCCATCACCCACACTGTGGGGCTGTGCTCACCCTGCTGCCATCACCCACACCGTGCGGCTCTGCTCACCCTGCTGCCATCACCCACACCGTGGCACCATGCTCACCCTGCTGCCATCACCCACACCATGGTACCGTGCTCACCCTGCTGCCATCACCCACACTGTGGTACCATGCTCACCCTGCTGCCATCACCCACACCATGGTACCATGCTCACCCTGCTGCCATCACCCACACCGTGGTACCATGCTCACCCTGCTGCCATCACCCACACCGTGGGGCTGTGCTCACCCTGCTGCCATCACCCACACCGTGCAGCACAGAGCACTCTGTGGAAATGCCAAGATGCCATCCTGAGCCCTGCTGCTTCTCCCGGCTTTCCCCGTTATCCGTAAGCGGACGCTCCCCGTGTGACTGCAGAGGGACACGCCGGGTGCTGCTCTCCTGCTGTCCCAGCTCTCAGAGCCTTTGCCCAGCTCCAGCACGGGAACAGTTCAGGACGTGCTCTGCACCCAGGAACGTGTTCCAGCTCCCTGCAGTGCAAGGGAGGGATGGAAGGCTGGTAACAGACCCTGGGATAGCCTGATGGGAAGCGCCCTTCCAGTGCAAACCCACCACCTTCCACTGCTCAAACACCTGGTGAACGCTCTCCTCCTCCTCCTCCTCTCTCTCTCAGCTGCACTGCCGAGCTCTGGCAGGACCCTGGTGCCACCCCTGCACCAGCCTGGCCAAAGGAGGCCACAAGGTACAAGTGAAGCCCAGCTGCCCGGCCAAAGCTCCAGTGCAGAGGTTCTGCAGGCCAGCAGGACGTGTGACCTCCCCCCTCCAGTGACACAGTTCCCGTGCCGGGGGCAGCTGCTCACATTGCTGCTGCTGTTCCTTCACACAATAGGCACTTCTCACAGCCACGAGTGACACGGGGCAGCTTTAAACTGATTAATGGTTCTCTCAAACAAGCCCTGAGTGTGCAGGAGGCCCCTGGCAGACAATGCCAGCCCAGTGGCAGCAGAGCCCCGTGCCAGCGTGAGAGCAGCAGCAGATGAGCTGCAGCCACTGGCAGTGTGGCTTGTTCAGCTGAGGGACACAGGCCAGCTGCTGCCAGGCTCCCCATCCCTCTGCCAGGCACGTGGCAGCACAGGCACGGCACAGAAGCCACTCGGGTCCCTTTCCATGCCAGCTGACGGCTGCTCAGCCACCCTGCTCCACAACCCCGGCACAGCCTCACGCTGCACGGGCTGCCCAGGGCTCCACGGGGGCAGCAAAAGTTCAGGAAAAGCCCTGGGAACCTCCGAGCTGAATTCTGCCCTGGCGTGCAGCAGCGCAGCAATGTCACACGTGCAGCTTCGCGCTTTACACCCGCCCTGCTCTGGTGCTTTCTCTCTTTTGGGACGGTGGCCAAAAGGGAATGAAAAACCCGAGGAGGGTGAACAGCCATCCCTGCGCAGTCTGGATAACAAAGCTTTCGGATCCTCCTGTCCTGCCGGCAGCCAGAACATCCCAGGCAGACTGAAAGGAGCTGTGGCTCACACGGGTGAGCGAGGAGCAGCTTCTGCAGCCCGCAGAGCCAGCCTGGGAAAGGCAGCTACCACTGACAACCATCTAAGCCACAAACATTAGTGAAGGGGGAAAGGCAAAGGGAAAGCAAACACAGGCAGAGTAGCTCGCTCCAACACTCTGATAAGAAACTGAGGCACGGCCAGGTGAACAGGTAGCCTTGGTCACGCCACGAGGCTGTGGCAGGTGAAAGCAGAGCTGCCACGTGCTCTGCCTGCCTACACACACCCCGAGATCCTGGCCACGTGTGCTGGCATCTCAAAGGCAGCACTTGGTGAGTTCTGTATCCAAACCCTGATTTTACATCCCTCAGGTGCGCCTGCTCCACCCCACCTGGCTACACAAGGTGTCCACCGCACACCAGCCACAGGCAGGAGCGGGCTGAGCAGCAGAACGCTGCTAACTGCAACAAAGGATTGTGCCCTGCTTAAATCCTGACTCCAAGTTTTCCTTAACCCCGAGGTTTCCCATGAAAAACCAGAGGGGCGGGTTTGGGCAGAAACGCAGGGATCTGGGCTAAGCGTGAACTCTGCACAAAACCAGCTCGGAGCTTTGTGCTCCTCCTGCAGCCCTGGCTACCCCACCACATCCTTTCAGCACAGCGAGACACTGGAGGATGTGAGCAAGCCCAAATCCTGCCCTTGCCCCAAACAATAGGCTCCGCAATAATGGTGCAACCAGAATTTCCTGTGCGGTGGCGCACGCCAGCTCCCGGGAGAAAACACCCTGGGAAAGTTCTGCCGCAGGAACACAGCGCCAGGGCAGCTCCTCCAGGTTTCTGCCCGTGCTGGGACGCTCCTTTGGCAACAGGCAAAGCACCACAACCGAGCCCAGGCTGGGAAGCAGGGAAACAACCACAGCAGCGGCTTGGAACAGAAGCTGTCCAGCCCAGGAATGGCTGTGGATAAGCCATTATCGCAGCAGCCTTTTGCAACATCTGGACCTGGATTTTCTCTCACGGATGTTTCATATCCTGCAGTGCTTGGGAAAGCAGCACGGAGCAGGCTGGGGTTTGGAAGGCTCGGGTGAACCTGAGCAGTACAGGAGGCTCATGGAAATCTCTCCATCTCTCCTGGAAAGATGGCAGAGGCGCAGCGAGGACAGAGCCACCGGCAGCATCAGGCACCAGAGGCAGCCACTGCAGCCAAAATGCTCCAGTGTTGGAGCTTCTCTCCGGAATGAGGGACCAGCACAGCCCCAAACACTGAGAAAAGCCAAGGACAAGCTCCTACAGCAAAGCAGGAATGGTGGATGATCCCAGGCTGGAGCAGAGTGCAAGGAGTGCCCTGAGAAGGAAGGAGGGGCAGAGCCAAGGTGTGATGAGCTGGCCACAGCCACCGCTCTCCATCGCACTGCACCACCGAGGGGAAGAAAGGGAAGAAACTGGGAGAAAAGTCAAGCTGGGAAGAAGGGAGGAGTAGCAGGAAGGTGTTTTTAAGATTTGGTTTTATTTCTGCACACCTTCCCCATCACCCCATCACTCTGGACGTGTAAAGAGATCAGCATTTACTGCAGAAGGAAAAAGTTCAGGAAATGGGTGATGGGACCTGAGCCTGGCTTAGCACGATCCTGAACAATTGGGGATGCTCCAGCACCTCCATGAGACCTCCTGGAACGAACACAACTGGCCAAATTCAGTCCCTTCCTGGTAGATTTAGCACACAAACCGTAACCCAGCAGCTGGCACATCAAAGAGGGAACCAGGGAAAAAGAAACAAGGTTTTCACCCCATTTCTTCCATCAGCTCCCCTAATTTGTCTCTGCCTTGTTCTCCCCAGGGCTGAAGAAGGGAAGAGGTTCCCACCCACACAGCAGCCAAGGCTGTGGGCACCAGGGCAGGGCTAACCCCGAGCAGCCTTTAAAACCCCCTGCACCTGCAGCAGGTAAATGCTGAAGGGCAGAGAAAGCCAAGGATCCCAGCATTAAGGAGGGCTCTGGGTTTGGGATGGGGACAGAACAGGTGAGACAAAGATGGTGAGCCTGGAAAGCACACACTGCCTGGCACCCTAAATAACCCCTGCAAAAACCAATCCCCAGAACCCCAGCACAGCTCCTGGTGTGCCACAGCCAAGGACTGGCTTTACTGGGGAGGACTGGGTCAGGATGAGCAAGGGGCAGCTCAGCAACACCTTCCAACAGAGGGGACACAGAGCTGTGGGCTCCACACCCTCTTTCCAGAGAGGAAAAGCAGAGAAACCTCATGCAAGAGCACCAGAGCTCTGAGAGTTCAACCTACATCAAGAAACAATTACTGGGAAATAACTGGAGAAGGCATTTTTAAAGAATTTCCTCAAGGAAAAAGAAATCCAAGGCTACTCCACAGTTTCTTATTTTACCAACTACTTGGATCCAGCAGGCTGCAGTGGGACTGGGAACTGGTCTCCTTGCACTCAGCCCTCAGCACTCAATGACCCAAAATTCATTTGTTAGTGTTTATTTGCACAAGAATTTTCCCCAAAACTCCAGGGTTCCCAGACACGCACTGCTGCTGAATTCTCCAGCCGAGCTCACCCTGCCCATCTCCCTGCCACCAAAATCCTTTGTGATGTTTGCAAAATGCCCCCTTCTGGCAAATTCCAACTCAGGTTTTCAGGTCAGACCGTGCAGATGAAGAAAACTCCAATAAATCTGTCATTTAATGGAAAAATAATACTGTGTCCTCATGTCAGCACCATCCCAGAAATAACCTCCTTCCCACAGCCATTGCATGCTGGATGCAAGAAAGCCAAATACAACAAACTTTTCATAAAAACACCCCACAAACATCAAAGTTGGGGACGCTTATGCCCCTAAACAAGGCTGGCAGGGGGCCACGGGGCAGCACTCGTGGTGCCAGCAGGAACCTGGCCCATGGAGGGGTGGGAGCAGCTCCCACCTATCCTGAGGGAGAGGAATTTTATTAAATCAGCTGGTATCACTGCAAAAATTGGGGAAGTCTTTGGGATCACAATACGCAAATACAGGCAGAAATAACTGCACCAAGTGTCACTGGGCTGCAGTAATTAACGTGGGGTTTTCAGCTCCTGGACTCAGATCATTGGGATGCCCCAGACTATTTCTGAGGCTTAATAAGGTAAATGGAAAAGCAAACCGATTCTCGAACTTCATCTGAAGTTTCACAGGAGCCTGCACGCTGGAGAGAACAAAAACCCACTGAACAGGATGGCTGAGAGCAATTAGCACTCAGGAAAACGAGCGGTAACAGCGGGCAGGAGCCTCTGGCGCTTGGGAGCCAGGATGGGAAAAAATGAGGTTTAAAACAGGTGTGGGATGAACAAAAAATGGAGCAAAGGCCTAGAAATCAACTTGTTGCACCTGTAGTGCTTTTGCTTTTAGTTCCACCATAGTTAGCAGACTCATCTTTCCAAAGCAGCCCCTTCTGCAGCACTTCCAGCTGAATTCATCAGGAGGCTCCCCCAAGGAGGGGATGCATTTTCCCTCCCCTTGTGATGATGCACCTGCGTCTTCCTCCCCCCCACCAGCACCCTTGGACCATCCCTTTTCACCTGTGCCAGCGATGGCACCACCCAGAGCTCCTGGGAGTCCCACCTGGACAGGCTCCTGAGCTCTGGGACAGCTCCTTATGCAGCAGGAGAGCAAGGTCACTGTCACCCCTCTGAAGGACAGAGCCCTCCCTGAGGCCACAGTGGGCACCTCAGTGTCACACAGGGGGACTCGGGGTGGCTCTGAGCCCGGAACTTCCCCGGACACCAAGGATGAGGAGCAGCAGTGTCCCCTCTCCACCCCAACACAAACACGCAGTCAGCTCTCCTTGCAATGCACAGAAATCAAATTAATTCCAGGAAAACGAGGTAGCACAGCAGAAATTCAACACTCCCAGTCCCTGTCTGGTCAATGAGGTACCAAAAGCCACTGGAATGAGCCGTCCTGCCAGCACTGGAGCAGGGCACCCAAACCCTCTGTGCAGGAGCTCCAGCAAAGCATCCACCTGCTTCAGTACTTACTGTAACAGACCTAAATTTGACAATTTTACTTTCCCCAAAGCCAATCAGAGACGATACCGGGAAGGGAGTGAGCAGCATTCCATAAATACTTGATTTAAACAGTTCCAGTAGGTTTGGATCCAGCAGGGCGAGGGTTTGAACAACCTGTAAGCAGCCGGCCCTGTGGGGTCAGGGGTGTGTGGGCAGCGCAGGCCGGTCCCGCTGGGACACGGAGCTGGTGCGGGGATCTGTCCTCACCCGGGGAAAGGAGCCGTGCCTTGCTTTAGAACAAATCCCGAGGGAGGCGCACGGAGGTGATATCAGCCACTAATCCCCGCATTTTGAAATCTCTCATCTCATAAACGTTCAGGTGTAAAACAAACCCACCAAGGTGGAGGTGGGAACAGGAACCCTCCAGCCAGGCTCTGTAAACTGAGTGAACTTTGGCTCCATCAGCTTCCCCAAGACCACTAAAACCGGTAAGAAGTGAATGCTCCCAAGTACAGAACTCCCACCAGAGCCCACAGAAATGTTCCCCTGAGCTCAATCGCGCCCTGACTGAGCCTGGGCGAGCAGTGACCCGGTTCTTCGGGAGCTCACACGGGTGTAAACCGGGCTCGGCCGCTCAATTCTGACACACGCGGCAGAAAATAAACCCAGACCCGGGCCCGCGGCAGGAACTGCCCCGCTCAGCTCGGAGCTGGTGCTTCCTCAGCAGTTCCAACACAGCCAAAAAAACCCAACAAAGAAAAGATTCCCACGTGACGTTACATAAAAAGGGAGGTTTTGCGAAACTAATCCGAACTTCGCAGCTTTGCGACCATCCTGGGGGACAGGAGGGTTTGTCCTGCAGGTACCTGCGCTAGGGTGACACGGATTTATGGGGTGAGAACACGAACAGAAGCGATGCGACGCTTTACTCCCATTAAGGGGGCGGCTCCGGGGCAGTGCCAGCCCCACGCCCGGACGGGTCGGGGGTCCCGGTGCCGGCCCCGCTCTTACCTCGCTCACCGCATGGCCTCGGCGCCGCACGCTCACGCGGTCCCGGCGATCAGGGCAAAACTCTGCACTGCCGTCGGGAAGTTGAAATGTTAAAAAAAAAAATCTTAAAAATTAAAAAAGTTTAAAACCACCAAAAACAAAAACAAAATAAAAATTTTAAAAGCGCCTGCAGGTGCGAGCTCCTGAGAGGGACTCACGTTGAAAAGCAAAAGCAGGCGGCGGAGGGGGTGCCCCGCTCCGGGAGCCGCTCCCGCCGCCCTCCCGGGGCGCTCCCCGCCGGCCCCGGCCCGGGAGCCCCG